>MUZC01004194.1:52506-66085 GCA_002072015.1 Radix auricularia | reverse complement strand
AAAAAAAAAAAAAAAAAAAAAAAAAATCACACACACAAAAAAAAATATAAAAAAAAGTAGTGCAATCGCATGATTTTGAAATGCCGTTATTAAAAAGATTTTGGGGCGTCTGCAGCATCTGTCTCATCATTGGCATTCAGGACAACAGTAAAAGAATCAACTGATGTATCTGTTTCGATTTTGATTGTAACTGACACTTATTCCTTTCCTAAATTGGATATTGGAAGATATGTCTGGACACACGACCTTTCAAACGAGTAGAAATTGCAACTGATTCGTAATGTTTGAACCCCTAATAAAAAGTTGTAGTTTAAGGCTGACAGTGAGGGATACAGAGTTTTGTTTAGTTTTTAGATATGCATGGTTATCAAACTATTCACGATGGCTTGTTTACTAGCTAATATTAAAAGGTGCTTTTGAAAACATTGCGTCTTGTTTCCGCAAAAAAATATTTCGATGAGTTCAGTTGGCATTCGTCTTTAAACCTTGCACAGACAAAGATTTCAACAAAGATGCACGTAGCCACATGCGTAGCACATGACACACATGAAGATGCAAGCAATTTTGTTGCATTATTGAAAGCCAAAGCAGTGTTTTATAGATGAGCGGATAGACTCATCATTTAGAAGACAATTTAAGAATTTCGCAACAACTTGTTCCTCTAATTTCTACAATTCTATTTTTCGGCATGCACATATATTTGATATATCACTTCCGGGAAAAGAATCAAATGCTGGTAATTTTTTTGACGTGTTTCGTGTTGAATCTAGAGATGAAGTTCTTGGTGATCATTTGTCAATTTGTTCTCGTAGTAACAAGTATATCTCGGCATTAACGCAAAACACTATAATCGAAATGTAGGGGTCTCTCTTGCATGAAGACATTTTTCGTGAAGGAAACAATTTATTTGCATTTTCTATACCTTCCGACAAGACAAATGCGATTCCAGGCATTGAGCAGATGTTATTTGCTGCAAGTTTTGTCAAAGAACAACATGAGAAATGATGGTTACAGAAGAATTACTAGGATATATTTTTGATAGAACAGATGAATGTTTAGCCAACACCAACATTACAAATTCATTAGAATTTGGATTAGATATGACAAAGCTTTTTCGTCAAGGATACAGTGGATGATTTATAATTGCAGTAAGAGAATGAGGAGTTCAAGCTATAATTCGAAAAAAATATCCAAAAGCAGCATTTAAACATTGCAGTTCACTTAAACTCAATGTACTTAAATAATATGGATGCTGAGCGAAACACAATAAGAACAATTAAGTCAATTATAGTATTTTCCAAGAAAGTAATCAGTTGAAAAAACTAAATCGAAATGTTCCTTTGCTATGAGAAACTAGATCGACACATAAATTTAAAAGCTTGCGTATTTTTGCTGAAAATGGGACAGAAAATTTATTTAGAACAAATCAGTAATGTTTTCAGTTATACTTGCATATATAATTCGTTTGTGCATTTGATATATGTACACTGGCTTCAATAGGAATGTCAATTTTGTTGACAAATGCTGCCCGGGTTTCCATCAAAATTTGGAACGAGTTCCCGGGTTACCCGTTCGAAGAATCGCATAATTTTCACCGTCATGACAAATATACAATGTTACCTACTACCTAGCCGCCTTTCATGCACCTCATTTCATGCAGTAGCCACGTGGCCGACGTCTTTAAATGACGTCACGTGACTTTGGCCGATTCATACCCCCCCCCCCAATTGTCACAAAAACTAAGAACCTTCTCTTACAGGACGTCACAAAGACTTGCAGCCCCCCCCCCATAACAGTCGTACTTCCTTTTTGTTAAATGACTTTATTGTCACTTAAGTTTGTATTTAATGTGAAGTTTAACTCAAAAATTGACAACCGCGTAAATCCATGTAAAAAGTCATTAAATAAATTGTAAGCATTCAAGTTTTTAGTTGTAACTTTCATTTTATGTTTCACGTTTTGATGTGACGTCGCACTTGTAAAACACACACCCTTCGTCACAAGTGTGTGACCGCCTTCTCCACTAGGTTAAAAACGTCATTTATGGATGAACTTTTACACATCTTAGACTGTTAGTAACTAATTTATTTACTTAAAAAAAGACAACTTTTGGTGTATTATTAATTAATTTTTTTTGACAAGGCACACGATGTAACAAACACGCAAAACACAATCGAATGGAGGGAGGAGTGGTGGTAAATAAACAACATTTACAATCCGAAATCCTATGTCGCCGTATTTCAAAGTAACTTTATTTTAAAACAGAGATCTTTTTATTAACAAAACCAAACACGGCCTCATGAATCTCTATGCAGTCCGTCCCAAACGCCGAGGACTTACCCATTTGAAACTGTGAGTAACGAATTATTTTTTAAAACTTTAAATACTGACAACCTTGTACGCATTATTAACATCAGTTTTTCGAGGTCAACACGTGTTAATGAACACAATAAACACAAGCAAATGCAAGGGGTGTGGGTTATATGAGTGAAGGGAGGAGCTAGTATCAATCCATGTATTTTAAAGGAAAGTTAGTGTCAAAGAAGTGATTTCTTTTTTAATTAACAAAAAGTCGTTTTGATCTCTGAGCAGTATAACCTTATTTTTTGGCAAATTACTTTTGTTTTCCTTATGTGATTCTTTTGAAGCGCCTAAACCTTTTTGTGTTTTCGATTTCTGTTTCCCGTTGAGAGAAAAATTATGTAGATCTATCAAAATTCATTTCCCGTTGACAGATATTTCTCCTTAGATGTACTTCGCAGCACATCTTTCAAACAAACATTTTCATTTGATAAATTGTTTTGCGAAACACAATGTAAAAAAAAAAAATTAAAAAAAAAAGAAGAACTGGAGCCGAAGTTTGGCCTCCGTTAAAATAGATATTGAAGCTACCTATTCACGAGTACCGGAGCGGATTTTTACTACCCGGTTAATCACATGGCAACTTGTACCCGTTGACAGGCCTGGTCTTAAATGTAACAAACGTGCAGGGAATTTAATTTACTTTTATTGTAACAAATATATATGAGATTTTATATAATAATTAAGATTGATGAATCAGAAACAGTGGCGTCAAAAATAATTCCATTGTACGGTTCCTAAACTCTTCATCGCCCCATACTTAAAAAGCCTGGTTCGTATTGTGCATTAGCCCAGTGAAACATTTTTTATTGGCAATTTATGTCAAAGACGCGGCCTGCTGACATGTCACAATACATGTGTTAGTGGTGCGTGCTGGCTTCGTGTAGAAATGTCAGTTTGACCGTAAGTTGGGGAAGAGGAACGGGAGGGGGGGCGTAGATCGGTGCCCGCGCTGGTTAATTAAAACAAAACAATCCGCTAAACAAGGGCAGTGCATGGCGTAACTCCCAAATCTTAATCAGCAGGCGGATAGAGTTATCCAACCGTTGACGTCATGCCGTGTTGGTCTCGTGGCGGAGACAAGAGACGTGTGATACACGGTAACCTGTCCGGACGACACTGACGTCTCTTGGCTAATGGTTATTTATTAGCGTAAGAATTAATGCGCACACATTCGTTCATACCCACATAAACGTAAATATCCCCAAAGCTAACAATTGATAATTAAAATAAACCATATGAGGGGGGCAAACTTACAGCAAATGCTACGTCCATTTTATGTGTTTCTTAGTTTAAACCGACCTTAGTTGTATCTAAGAGTAGAGACTTGTACCTTAGCTTTTCTAAAAATGACTTTGAAATTTTACATGTTCATCCCAGATGATATTATAATGCTATAAAATGCTATTTGATCCTTACCTTAGCGAATCGGATCTTACAACTTGTTTTTATAATTTGTCCCTTCCTTTTCCTTTCCATGTGGGTATTGTCAATATTTTTATTCAATCCCGTTGCAAGTTCGACAGTGCCAGGTCTTAACGGCCTGAGATTCGGCCAACACTGACTCAACTAACTGCACATGCCATGGCCTTAACTCTCTTACATGTTCGGACTATACTTGGCTATGTCATCATTGACATTTGTTGACCCTTTAGGACACCATGGAGGCAATCTGGGATCTCAATTTTTAACTGTTTTCTCATCTTACATGAATATAACCTACTTTGTAGCACCTGAAAGTGATAGTGGGATATAAGTAAGGGATATAAGTGTGGGAAATAAGTGTGGGATATAAGTATGGGAAATAAGTGTGGGGAAATAAAAGTGGGAAACAGGTGTGAGAAATGAATTTCGGAAATAATTTCAGGGTGATAATTGTGTGAAATAATTGTGAAATAATTGTGGAAAATTTGTACAAACAACTGACTAAAAAAAAACTCCCTACAAAACAAAAAAAAAAAAAAAAAAAAAAAAAAAAAAGAACAGAACAACTTTTATTTTTAAAACTTTGTTCAAAAGAATAAACGAATTTATTTGATAAGTTCACATCTTTTCTTAATTCAATCACTTTCAATTTTTTTTTTGTTAGATGCCACCTCACCGAAAAAAAATTAAAAATTAAATAGAAAATATAGAAATTACTTTTTTCGTTTTTTATTGTCGATTCAAAATTGCTCACGCTCGCAGTTGTCAACTTGGAATGATTTTTAAATTAAAAAATAATAGCTCACATAGCAGAACGGATCGTGCCACTTAATTTTGTCTTGCGGTATTCATCAGGTTAAAATAAAAATGTAGTCTTAAGATTACAACAGAGATATATTTAGAATACAAAAGCCAGATTTTATTGTTAACAATAATATTCGATATAATGTGATACTGATACTGTTAAGTATTGTCACAGCTAATGCATCCGTTTCTAAAACCAAATCTTTGACAGAATCATTGTTCTTCTGAATCTGGCCTTATCAGATGACGAAGTTCTATTAAAAGAAAATCCGGGTCAGTAATAGGTAACATATCTGTGATGGCAAGGATTTGATCACAGTACAAACGGTGTCCAGACTCAGGTCTAGAACAGCTCACACCTTAATAGATATGATAATTTAAATGGGGTATTTATTAAATATCCGGCTTTTCAGTTTGGTTTTATATCAGGACACCTTTTTTAATATCAGTTTGTACAAAATTTATATTTTTAAAAAAAATTTTTTTATATAGGTTTACAATTTTAAAAGATTATTTTTATGCAATGTTACTCCTCTATTTATGTTGAAAAACTAATTTCTCCAAAACCTGATCAAAAATAGTAATATAATGACTGAGTGGACTACCCACACTACAGGGACATGCAAGTTGATGACCCTGGAATCTGTCCCGTTATACCCTACTGCTGTGCATGATGTTTGTGCCATCTGTAATGGTTTGATCGGAGGAGAAGAAGAAGAAAAAAAATCTCCGCCCGACTGGCTTACGTCGTCAATCCCTTCTAACACCGCGACACTCGCGACTCGGCTTTATTGACTGATACGTACCTGGCGACTCCCCAAACAACAGGTGAGGTCAACAACGCTACCCGAGTAGGGCTTTTGTCGACCCGGCGAGGTTCAATCCGTTTTGAAAGCCATGAGTCAATGAGGTGGTAAGGGGGGTCGAGAAACAATGTGCGTCAACCGGGGGAAAAATAAAACATTTGAAGGGGGGGTGAAGGTGGGTGGAGGTGGAGGTGTTTCTGTAACGGGAGGAGGAGAGGAGGGGAGGGTATCCATTATTCGGGTCGTGTGTTGGTGGTTTTTGTTTAGAAAGGGGTGACGTGGGGTGGGTCGGCGGAAACCGGGGTGTTGTTGTTGTGTGCTGTTCAAGAGTTGACTTCAGCCCCCTCCCCACACACAAAACGGATGTATCGAGGGTCTTTGGTGTCGTGCCTGCGTGGCTTTCATTGTTGGTTTTCGTTTATCCGGCACCGCGCTGAGAGTTAGTTCATTGACTACTGTTTGCAGCCACGGCCTGCGGACACTGATACGTCTCTTGGAGAGAGGCGCGTTTAAAAAAATAAATATTTGGGATTGTTTTTAAGTGTGCTGTTTTTTTCAAAGTTGGTTTTGGATATGTTTTAATAACGTGCTTTTCATACATGTCAGGTCTGATTTATTGTTCGTATCGTTTAGAATTAATTAGGATAATCTGTTATGTTATGTTATGTCCCATTATATTTTTCTTTTGCATGTACCAAACTCATATTTAATTAATAATTATCAACGAAATATGCTGTCGTTTCTATCATATCATGTCCTAGTTAATAATATCAATTGCGTTAAAAACCATGAGTTATTCTGTATGTATGACGCATTATTAAAATTTTTAAAAAAAATTGTAAAACTTATGGTGAACCAGCTCAATTTGTTATGTATGTATAGATCTATATAATATGTATGTAACACCAATTTTTAAGATGATAAGATGAATATCCCGTTAAGATAAAACATAAAATCATGCTCGTTTTTAAATCCTTCCTTTCCAGTGACAGAAAATCTGGAATGGGCAAACAAGGAACAAACAGCGTCAACGAATCAGAACATCCCGTGGTAGCTGATGAATCGAGGTAGGATTTAGTCAGAATCCTCAGAGTAACAAAACAAAAGTATTTGCTTCTTATCTTATATGTGATACATATTCTATCCCTCTGTACATATGATAATAGCTTGATGAGATGTAGCAAAATATAATGCCCTAAAAAAATTGCTGAGATAACATCAAGTTCAAACGTCGCGTTGATAGTGTAAACAGAAGTGAGCTCGCTTCTGAAACGACTATATTAATTTTTTAATTAGGCGGGACTGTCACACCCATGTTGTGGTGGATGACACAAATACAAGTCCAATCCCCGTTTTAAATCCTTTATATTAACTTGTGGTGTCTGCTTGAGCCCTTGCTAACTTGCTGAAAGAAACTTTTGATTGATTCTTTACCCACGTCCTCGTAAGCTAGCGAGCTGAAATTTTAAAGGCAGACTCGTGCCGATGATCAAAAGGGATGTATCAAAATTGATTGCAGATTGATCGAAAGTACTATAATTAAATTATTGAATTTTTAGATTATTTTATTTATTTCTATGTATCATGTTAATTTTTAAGATTTAAAGTCGAGGTGCGTATTAATTTCAAGAACATTTTCTGTCGCGTAATAAGCTGTGCATTATATTGACACTACTTTGTAAAAATATATTCACGATCCGTGCGCATTATGTTGAACATGTTTTACGAGACTACTAAAATGTTGTATTTTTGGATTTGTCTTGCGCTGCGTAATAGATCTATATAATAGATTAAACATCCTTATAGTTATATCTCGTATATAAAGGAATTATAGTTTAAAAAATGTTTTTTTTACGTTTTTAAAAAAAAAATTAAAACCTACTTTAAACATTTCATGAAACTTCATGGTCTTTCATCTAAATATCGTGTTACATTCCAATCACTCTTGATTATATTTGTAGACTTGTGTTTGTAAACATTACCAAAACTCCATTTAACCAATGATGAAAATCACGCTTAGTTACTCCGAGCATAAGCTCTTATGGTCCTACATTACAGGCTACTTAAGTTGACTACAGGGATAAACTCGGGCCTATAGGCGAGAACGTTAGCATTCATCAGTGTTGTTATACCAATCGACCCGAGTTCATAAAATTAGCATAAATGTCTGAAACATTAATAAAAAGTTATTTAGTTTAGCTAACACTTGTTCCATTCAACCAAGTCACGTGACTATAGTTTTCCTCTTCACCATCAGCCTTAGCGCTGTCCACACACCAGGCAAAAATGGCGGCACCTTCCAGCTGCCCCTTGGCGCGAAGCTCAAGGTCCCCGAAGCCTGCTTCGGCAAAAAGGACACCGTGACTTGCCAGGTGGCCGGCCCTAACACCAGGTGGCTGACCAGCCCCCACCACCTGCCCTCGTTCGAACACGTCAACAGTGAGATCTTCACCCTCAGGTCATCAGCCAAGGCCCTGAAGAAACACCTGATCATCCTCATCCCGTTCAGACCGGTCAGGCACGAGTTCGAGGAGATAAACGTCAAAGGGAAGTGGACGGACGAGGCCGAGTGGGTCAACATAGGATTTTTGATAAAGGTACCGCGTGTGGCGTCATTATTTCCATGGGCCGAGAACCCTGGGATGGGTACAGTTAGTTGGGTTTGACAAGGACCAACTCATGTCCTTATTTACAGTTTCTCCATGTTAACGTCACCCGGTCACCCCACCCCTTTTTTAAGGTATTTCATATAAGTTTGCATTCCGTGAAGGAGTTTGGTTTAACGTCCTCATTGGTCTTTAAGCTAATTTAATAAACTAAATTCGACCACTAGGTGTTTCTCACGTGGTTCTGACGTGTAGAGACACATGTTTTCTCAGCAAATCGCCTGTACAGGTGGGGACATTTTGAGAGACCGGGATGCCTGAAGGGCCTTCGTTTTTTTGCATATGCCCCAGATGGGACGACAGGCGGTGATGATTATGATTTATACCGAAAGAAGTTTCTATGTACGAATATTCCCTGTGTGTCTAAAATTTCTTAGTCTTGTGTTGATATTTAGTTTCCATACCATTAGATAACACACAACTTATGTAACCTCCAAAAACTGCACCAACAATTTTTAATTCAGATTATCGTAGCTCTGCAAGTGTCCATCTCTTTAAGTAAATGTTGGTAAACGAAGAGCATGTCGCAAGTTGAAAGTCAATCAAAACATTTCCAGGAATAAGTATTATAAATTAAAGTAGGTAATTATTTTTGTAAGTCATAGTAGATCTACGTGTTTTTAATCAAATCCTTTGAATAGACCATAGCTAACCAACAACTTCCCAAAGTTTCATGCTTCTACCTACACGGGAAGTTGGAGAATTAGTGATGAATGAGTGAGTGAGTCAGTCAGTCAGTGAGGGCTTTCCCTTTTATTAGTAGACTCTATAGATACATTTTAAAAATAAAATAAAATAGATAAAATATGACTGCGATAAAGCTTTTAACTAAATTGTATCTGTAACTTTTGGAACTTCCATCACTTTCTTAAATCATGTATTTTTGATATGCAATTGTGCCAATATTTCTTTTTTTCGTTACTATGTTTTATTTTTCCCTTTACATAATTATTTTTTTCGTAGGATATAGTATAAATTATGTTGTGTACATTTAATTTTCATACTCGTGTTTATTTATTTGTACATGATTTAATTTTGTGATAAAATTGGGTTTTAAAGAAAGAAATGTGTGATTTAATTATTATATATTTTAACATATCTTACCCAAACGCAGCTCAATAACTTACTTTAATAAACTAGAGAAGAGCTTTCGCTCAAGGTTAACAATTTCATCTAAATCGCCTTAACAAAAGCCAGCCAATCCATAGCGACACATGTCTTGTCGAAAAGTCAATAAAACAGCTGTCAGCTGTATTTAATATATAACATGATAGATCAATAACAATATTTAGATCTAGCTGTGAAATACACGAAATGATATAAATACAATTCTTGATTACTCGCATGGCTCGTTGGAAGAAATAACACATTGCGTCAATCGTGTAGAAGAAAAATAGTATATGAGAAATGTCACTGGGTGGTCTTCAGCTTTTAACCGCTTAACTTGGCCTGTCCTCTTTGAGTCAGGAGCTGGACGAGGCCCCATGTGTCGAACTGGACGTTGACCGCCTGGGCACGTTTCTAGTGACGGCCACACCGAAGACCGAGACGTTTGCCGTCAGCAAACAAGGGTGCCTCTACCAGGCGCGACTCTCTAAACACCTGAGCGTTCGATTTCCGAAGAAGTCCATAGATCAAGACATCGAGTGTGCTTTACAGGTAACTTAGCTTGTTGCCGAGCAATAAAGATATAGTTAAAAAAAAAACAACAATACACAGAATATTACATATAAAAAGTATTAGCTAAACGTTATAAAGAATTCACATGTTTTTTTTACAATTTTTTTTTTAAAGTTTAAACAAAATTTAATTGATGTATGTTTAAAAATTATCAATACATAAATTTAAAAAAGCCTATTCTCAATCAGAGTGTTTTGATTTTCAATAATTCCTATATAAAATAATAGTTTATATAAAGTAAATTCTAGAGCCAGGTTGACTTCAATGAGAAGGCACAGCAATTCAGTGACCCATTCATTCGATATTATATGATAGATTTTAGATTGTCCATATCTCAAATCGTGTCACTATCTGACAGATTCACCCCGTGAGTCCAGAAAAGATCAAGCTGTCCAGAGACCTCTATCCGCAAGAGACGGCCGAGCTGGTGGCCATCACGGAGTTTACGGATGTCATAGCTACGGCGCAATGCAGCTTCCGGCATCCGGTGACCGTAAAACTTCCACTTCCGGTCGGATTGGAGGTCACAGTGGAAGGCGGCGGTCAGTTTTTAGTTTAGAATCACTCTTATATAATAAATACATTAAAAAAAAACGGAATATATATCAGATAAATTATGACTGCGATAAAGCTTTTAACTAAATTGTATCTGTAACTTTTGGAACTTCCATCACTTTCTTAAATCATGTATTTTTGTTATGCATTGTGCCAATATTTCTTTTTTTCGTTTCTATGTTTTATTTTTTCCTTTAGGTAATTATCTTTTCGTATGATATAGTATAAATTATGTTGTGTACATTTAATTTTCATACTCGTGTTTATTTATTTTTACTGATGAATGTTAGGCGAAACGTGTATTAAAAAAGCTTTTGTTACTTGTTTTGATCATGCGTCTAATTCTTTTGTGAAATCTTAGTTTTTAAAAAAGGAATCCCACTTACCACGGAATTTAAAATAAAAAAATAAATAAATTATTTATAGATTCGTAAACAGTTGATAAAATTGGGTTAATAAGTTGTATAAGAGGAGAGATATGCATTACCTCATGGAAAGTTGCAACTAGAGTTATTGTTTATCTCTTCATCCAGGATTTTTGTTCTTGACTAGGTAGTAAAAAAAATATTGCACAAAGTCGTTTTGTACATTTATTGGAGAACTATATACAACTACCCTCCATCTTTCATCGTATCATCGTTCTTTAGTTAATTTATCAGCTCTATTATAGAAGCGCATTCTATACAAAATATTATTGAATACTACGTGGATCCATGGTTTATATGTAGCTTTGGATATTTATTAGATTTTAAAATGTTGATAATGAGTTAGTTTTCTTAGGTGCCTCAATTGATACCCGAATTTCTGAAGCAATGAACGGGAGTTCGTGTGTGTTTTTCTTACATATAAAATTTAAAAAATGTGTTTTTATCTCTATGTCCGTATAAGTGCAGTAATATAATAGTTTAATGTGGCTTTTCAATATTTTAAAACGCTTCCAATAAGCTCCATCTTTGTTGACTTTTTACCGTATTTCGTTGTTTTGGATTTTGATACAAAAATATCTACAGCGGAAAAATCATTGTTTTTCTTCATTCATTTGAAATATCTCTTAAATAAGATACTACTCATCACCCCCTCTCATCATTCCTACGCCAAAGTTGAGTTATTAGTATGAATGTTATTTCTGTGTCTGCCTTTTTCTAAACCAGCAAGACAATATATATTTGAGGGACTTTGGTTATAAAAACGTTTTTAAAAAGTTATAGAAAAGTATTGCGTCTCTTGAATCTTTATGTCCGCTTTTCTACTAAGCCAAATATCAAATTTCATAGTTCTAAAAAACTGGCTAGAGTAATTAATTTTTTGAAATTTATCATTTGTCTTTTTAATACTGAAATAAGAGCTTACTGTAGTTATAAAATTGAAACTGGCTTGATAAACAAATTTTATGTCTAATTTCTAGGAATTTCGATTACTTTTAAAGACTCGAAACCAGTGGAACTTGTATTTAAATCTAAAAATATTTAGTAATTTTGTTATTTTTTATATTTACAAAAATTAAATACTAAATTATGTAAAATAATTTTTTTTTAAAATTGTCAATGGATTTTAAAAAAAAAAGAAAATTGTATCATATTTTTTTTCTATAATTTGTGCATCAATAGTTATGTTATTATTTAACTAGGCGCTGCAGCCACAAGCGAAGGTCACCAAGACATCGCTGTTTTGTACAAATCAAACTTCGGCTGGGAACTAGTGGAAACCAATTATAAATTTACTAGAACCACAGTCACTTTCGACGTAAAAGAACTAACCAGGTAAAAGGCAGTCAGAGAACCAAGGAATTAATTATATTAAGTTATTTAGAAAAAAAATCTCTTATTTTTTAAAATTCCAATTAAGGATTTTAAAATGTTTTATTTATTATTAGAAAATACCTATTTTTTTGGTCAACTACGGTAATTTCGTATATTTCTTGCACGAATAATTATCCCTTTGCTCTCTCTCACACACAAGCACACGCACACACATGCATATATTTATACATATATATTTCTCATGTATTAATTAATGTTTCAAAAATTGTTATTTGTTAACATATAATTAGACATATTTTCGTAAACCAGTTTAGCTGAATTTAATAAAAAAAATAAATTAAAAAATACAATAAATCAATTTTGACAAATAATTGTTAAATTACTAAGAATATTTTAAAATATTAAATAATATGTGCATAAAATCATTTTTAACTCTTATAATTGTATTTTATTTCAAAATAACTAACATAACTTATATATCTAACAAAAGTTCTTTCCCAAATGAATGCCTCCAGGTACTGTGTAGTTCAGTGTGTCTCTGGCAGACAGAAGAAGATGAAAGAGGCAGTCACAGCTGTAGAAGGGAGGCACAACAAAGAGAGGGGAGAAGTCTGCCTCTTCCTGTCCATGAAGAGAAAATCGTGGTTCGCCCTGGTGGAGATAGTGCCAGATCGTCTGCTGGACACGAAAATAAGTGACAGGAAGGCTCAGGGATTTACGGTAAGTCCCAGGTCTTTAATTTCACTGTTTCGTTGTCTCAAATTCTGAATTGTGTTGAATTTCGCTGGTTGTCTTCCTTGTTTTCATTAATAATTGACTAACTGAGTGTCTGATGACTTACTGAGCAACTGATGACTTACTGAGTGTCTGATTGCTTACTGAGTAACTGATGACTTACTGAGTAACTGATGACTTATTGAGTAACTGATGATTTATTGAGTATCTGATGACTTACTGAGCAACTGATGACTTACTGAGTGTCTGATTGCTTACTGAGTAACTGATGACTTACTGAGTAACTGATGACTTATTGAGTAACTGATGATTTATTGAGTATCTGATGACTTACTGAGTGTCTGATGACTTACTGAGTAACTGATGACTTACTGAGTAACTGATGATTTATTGAGTAACTGATGACTTACTAAGTAACAGATGATTTATTGAGTACCTGATGACTTACTGAGCAACTGATAACTTACTGATTAACTGATGATTTATTGAGTGTCTGATGACTTAATGAGTAACTGATGGCTTACTGAGTATCTGATGACTTACTGGGTATCTGATGACTTACTGAGTAACTGATGATTTATTGAGTAACTGAAGATTTATTGAGTATCTGATGACTTACTGAGTAACTGATGACTTACTGAGTAACTGTTGATTTACTGATTAACTGATGACTTACTGAGTATCTGATGACTTACTAATTACTTACTCAATAACTGATGACTTACTGAGTACCTGATGACTTACTGAGCAACTGATGACTTACTGAGTAACTGATGATTTATTGAGT
>MUZC01004194.1:40197-52113 GCA_002072015.1 Radix auricularia | reverse complement strand
GATGACTTACTGGGTATCTGATGACTTACTGGGTATCGATGACTTACTGGGTATCTGATGACTTACTGGGTATCGATGACTTACTGGGTATCTGATGACTTACTGAGTAAATGATGGCTTACTGAGTATCTGATGACTTACTGGGTATCTGATGACTTACTGAGTAACTGATGATTTATTGAGTAACTGATGATTTATTGAGTATCTGATGACTTACTGAGTAACTGATGACTTACTGAGTAACTGTTGATTTACTGATTAACTGATGACTTACCGAGTATCTGATGACTTACTAATTACTTACTCAATAACTGATGACTTACTGAGTACCTGATGACTTACTGAGCAACTGATGACTTACTGAGTATCTGATGGCTTACTGAGTAACAGATGATTTAGTTAGTATCTGATGACTTACTGAGTAACAGATGATTTACTGAGCAACTTATGATTTGTTGAGTATATGATGGCTTACTGAGTAACTGATGATTTATTGAGTAACTGATGGCTTACTGAGTAACAGATGATTTATTGAGTATCTGATGACTTACTGAGTAACAGATGATTTATTTAGTATCTGATGAGTTACTGAGTAACAGATGATTTATTTAGTATCTGATGACCTACTGAGCAACTGATGACTTACTGAGCAACTGATGACTTATTGAGTAACAAATGATTTATTTAGTATCTGATGACTTACTGAGTAACAGATGATTTATTTAGTATCTGATGACTTACTGAGTAACAGATGATTTATTTAGTATCTGATGACTTACTGGGTATCTGATGACTTACTGGGTATCGATGACTTACTGGGTATCTGATGACTTACTGGGTATCGATGACTTACTGGGTATCTGATGACTTACTGAGTAACTGATGGCTTACTGAGTATCTGATGACTTACTGGGTATCTGATGACTTACTGAGTAACTGATGATTTATTGAGTAACTGATGATTTATTGAGTATCTGATGACTTACTGAGTAACTGAGGACTTACTGAGTAACTGTTGATTTACTGATTAACTGATGACTTACTGAGTATCTGATGACTTACTAATTACTTACTCAATAACTGATGACTTACTGAGTACCTGATGACTTACTGAGCAACTGATGACTTACTGAGTAACTGATGATTTATTGAGTGTATGATGACTTACTGAGTAACTGATGACTTACTGAGTATCTCATGACTTACTGGGTATCTGATGACTTACTGAGTAACTGATAATTTATTGAGTAACTGATGATTTATTGAGTATGTGATGACTTACTAAGTAACAGATGATTTATTGAGTACCTGATGACTTACTGAGCAACTGATGACTTAGTGAGTATCTGATGGCTTACTGAGTAACAGATGATTTATTTAGTATCTGATGACTTACTGAGTAACAGATGATTTACTGAGCAACTGATGATTTATTGAGTATCTGATGACTTACTGAGTAACTGATGATTTATTGAGTAACTGATGGCTTACTGAGTAAGAGATGATTTATTTAGTATCTGATGACTTACTGAGTAACATATGATTTACTGAGCAACTTATGATTTATTGAGTATATGATGGCTTACTGAGTAACTGATGATTTATTGAGTAACTGATGGCTTACTGAGTAACAGATGATTTATTGAGTATCTGATGACTTACTGAGTAACAGATGATTTATTTAGTATCTGATGACTTACTGAGCAACTGATGACTTACTGAGCAACTGATGACTTACTGGGTATCTGATGACTTACTGTGTATCTGATGACTTACTGGGTATCGATGACTTACTGGGTATCTGATGACTTACTGGGTATCGATGACTTACTGGGTATCTGATGACTTACTGGGTATCTGATGACTTACTGAGCAACTGATGACTTACTGAGCAACTGATGACTTACTGAGTATCTGATTACTTACTGGGTATCTGAGGACTTACTGGGTATCTGATGACTTACTGAGCAACTGATTACTTACTGAGTAACCGATGATTTATTGAGTATCTGATGACTTACTAATTACTTACTCAATAACTGATGACTTACTGAGTAACTGATGACTTACTCAGTAACGGATGACTTACTAAATAATTTACAAGTACTTAATTACTTAAGGTACCGACAAAAGTAAATTTCATTAGCATCTTTTTTGTGTGTCTAAATGAACATACGTTTACATACTCTTGAATATTTTACTTCAATGAGAAAAGGGCAAAATCAGATGTATTTTTACATTCACAAATGAACAAAATAGATATTGCGCTTACGTATAAGCCTTACTTCTGTCTCCCCTTCACACAGTATTTGCCAAAGAAACAGGCACCCGTAACGACAAACCAACCTGCCAGGTTTTCTAACCGGAGAATGCCCCCCAGCAGGAAGAATCCAGGGGCCCAGAGGGATGACGGCCTGGAGATAGGCGAGGGGTCCACTTGGCTCGTGGATCTGGATGGTGACGTCAAGATCAGCGTGACCTCCGACCTCAGGGAAAACAACCAGCTCAGGTACTTCTCAAGACTGGGAGAATCGTTCAGGTGAGCTCAATGCTTAGTTACTTAAAATTCCCGCTTGAGTGTTTAATGATATTCTTCTACAATATTGTTTTATGGGTTGAGACTTAGTCTCTTATGCATCGGCTAATGCCTGGGCGACCTGCTTCATCTGCTGAGAAGTGCCTTACAAAACTGTATTTACGTGGGACTCTTCCTCCCTAACCTCCCCGGCTATGTCTAGCGAGAGACACGATGTTAACATGTGTAAAAAAAAATTCAGTTGCTAGGCTGCAATGACGGCAGTTCGAGTCCCTGTTATGATCTAGCCTGTTGAAATATGAGTTAGTTGGGCAGTGCTCTGTTCATATTTGAAACAAGAAACTCTGGTGTTTGCGACTCAAACTCCACCACTTGTCTGATCGGCATGGCCTGGGCATGTTAGCGAATCCCCCAACCCCTGATAGTCGTATTGTCAGCCCACTCCTGGTACAACTTGTTCCTGGGGAGGTGTATTTGCAAGGTCTTTGCCCCGAGTTAAGTGTTTAAAGATATAAAATGTTTTATTTTATGTGAACAATTTTAGATATGAAATAATGTTTCGGTGAGGACTTTTTTTGGGTGGGTGGGGGGATCCACTTTGTTCTTTTAGTAAATTAAACTGTTTTAAAATAGCTAATTCATTTTTATCGATGAGTGAAATGCATTATTTGATTTGGCGGTATCATGACGTTATACAGAAGGGACACTGGGTAGGGTGTCATTGCTCATGCTGTAATCTCACCAAAAATTACCCCATAGACCTTCTCCAAGTCTGCCATTTCCAAATAACGAAAGCATGCAGAGCATTACACTTTGGTGTCATCCCTTGTGATGGTGTCCACCGGTGCGATCCACATCTCCCCTAAATGACGCCTCTGACAGTTAACCATTAGTCTTATTAAGATCTTAAAACCTTATGTACAGTGTACAGGCATATGTTCTATTTAAATTGTGCTTGAAATTTTGTTTCACGATAAATAAAATTTAAAGAAAAAAGTCAACTATTTTATTTTAATGATGAACTGATTTCCTTTTTATTCAAGTGCTTATATTATAATATAATTGATAATTATCAATATTTCAGAATATTTAATTTATAGAAGTAAATTTACGTATTATTTAACAATAGTAGCATTAATTATTATTATTATTTTTTTTTTAACGCATTTTCGAGAAGTCGAATTTTCGAGAAGTAGAAATGCGCTATTGTATCCGTTTTGTCCGTCTGTCCGTCCGTCCGCCTGTCATCACCCTAGATCTTAGCATCCATAAGTCCTAGACCCATGATAAATATATGTTTTTTGTATGTCCTGACCTGCCATTTGTGCATCAACACTCAATTACTCGATTAATGCATTTTAAATGTTCATTTAGAAAAGAAACATGCACGGTTTCACAACTTTGAGGATCACTGCTTTCCACGTGTAAATAAATTTTTCTTCAGGTATATTCATTACACAAGAAAATTCATAAAAATATGTCTAAAATCTAAACACAATTACTGATAACTACATAATGCTGATATCTAACATAAGTACTGATACATAATACGAAAATGCGCTAACACGTCCTGAGTCTAAAAAGGGACCAGGCTGAACATGATTTTTTTTTTTTTTTTTTTGCGTTTGTGGGTGGTGGGGTATATTTTTGCCACCCAATTTATATTTTCTTCAAAACTATTTTATTCTTATTAATATTTATATGAAATTTTATTTAACATTTTAGAATTAAACCTATGGGACTTTTGAGACTGGATGCACTAGTGCCACTAGATTACATCATTGTTAACTTTATTTTAAACGATATTTCTCTTTATCCGGTTTCCATACGGACAGAACATTCTTTTTTGAGCCATTAGACGACGACCCTCGAACCCTGGACGTTGTGGTCAACCTGATCCCTGTCGGGGTCCGCGACGAGCAGCTGAGGAACAGGATGACGTTCAGCTTCGAGATGGAGATCGAGACGTCACGTGTTGTGGAGTACCTGGTCCAGGAAAGTCTGCCTGAAGAGAAGAAACCGGAGCCCAAGAAGGTGAGGGGGGCAGTGGTAGCTGGGCTAGTAAGATGATATGGTGTTGTGGTAGGAGGAAGATGATGTTTTATGGGTTGCTTGTATGGGGTTGTTTTTTTATGTGGTGCTGGTATGGTGGTATTGTTCATGTGTGGTGATAATATGGTGGTATTGTTTGGTGTGGTGATGGTATGGTGGTATTGTTTGGTGTTGTGATGGTATGGTGGTATTGTTTGGTGTGGTGATGGTATGATGATATTGTTTGGTGTGGTGATGGTATGGTGGTATAGTTTTGTATGGTGATGGTATGGTGGTATTGTTTGGTGTGGTGATGTTATTGTTTGGTGTGGTTATGGTATTGTTTGTTGTGATGATATTATGGTGATATTAATTGGTGGTGAGATGGTATGGGTATATTGTTTTGTGTGATGATGGTATGGTGTTATCGTCTTATGTGATGGAGTTTGTGCATGTCTTCTGGTGTTGGGATATAAGATGATTTTGTTTGATGTGGTTGCGTGTGATGATTTGTTTATTGTTTGATATCAAATTCAGTTGTTAAACTTATAAATGACTTGATTGTTTAATAAACTCAAATGCCACATATTAATTATTTCTGCACATGCGAATAATGCCTAGATCTATATTTTATACACTACAAACGAATTTTATTGCTTTTTAGGCTTTTTTATTGTTAGCCCATACTTAAACTTTTCAAATTTTTAGCGTGATGATTCTTTTGCTTAGTTATGGCTCTGTTATCTTGATAAAGATGAACACATTTCGTCAAATGTTTTGAAAACTTTACAATATGACCGATCATCTTTTTCTGCAGGAAGTGTCGTTTGATATAGAAGCAGAAGTACCAAAAGAAAACATAGCAGTTCCGCCACCCCCTTCACCCAAATACAGAGAAATGCCGGCGAATGTAATGAAGAGACTTACACAAACAAGTCGACCAATCAGAGTCCGTAAGTATTATCACAGGTTCGAGTCTAAAATAAGACACTATGACAATCAATTAAGTAACATTGCATTTTTTAAAAGCACAGCAGTGACTAAATACTTTAATTCATCAATATTCAACACTTTTGTCTGTTCTTTTGCCTCATATAATTATGTTAAAATATATATTAAAATAGTTGCCTTTTGGAAGATTTATCTCTTTTTTATTAACATTAATAAATTTCTAATTTTTTATTTAATTTTTAAATTTGCTTATATTTACTATATTTATGAAACATTTAGCTTTTCATAAGCATTAGCATTTATCTAACAACTTCTGCTAAACTGCACGCTAAAAGTCATTTGAGGCTTGCATTTTGCTGTGAAATCTGAATACTTTACTGGTCTCAATTTTCTCTCCCCACATAACAAGATATACTGTAGACTGTAGATTTAATAAAAAAATATCTATGATAAAAAACGATTAGTTTTCACATTTCTTTTCCGATTTAAAGATGGGAGTTATAAGTAATTGTGAATATAAAAGACATTCAAATAACTAGAGTTGATTTATTTCGATAGCAGGGAACTTTTTTAAAAACAAAACCATATCAAATCAAATACACAAATGTAATGTAAATGTTTATATATATCCAATAAGCTCGCCATTGTGCCATACAACATCTCGCACATAAGCATACACCACTAATACTTGTTAGCGTTTTAGCTTAAAGTTCAGATTCTGACCCATCACTATCACATTAAGAGCTGTGCAGAATAAAAGTGTAGAGAATTTTAAATGCATTTTAACCATTCTCCGATAATCAGCCACATCTTACATATTTTAAATAGATCAGCACGATCTATGGCAAGGTATGTTCTACCTTTTATTTTCTCACCCTTGTCAATCGTCACCAATATATTTAAAACTTTTCCGTAATATTTTAAATAAAACAAATACAATGTATTTACATAACAATGAAATATTGTTTCGTTTAACTAAGACTCTTGGAAAAGTGTGTGTGTAAAGGGGGGAGGGGTATGCTAAATTGGATTTTAAATGGTTTTGGTATTGTGATAGTTGATAGTACACATTGGTAAATATTGTTTAATCAGACCAAATGCTGTCAGTAATAATGAAAGTTATTATCTATATTACTTAGCGAGTAAGTCAATTATCAATGAAGAAAAGGAGATTGCTTGGAAATCATCTACCAGAAAAAATGACAGGTTCCTTATAGAGATTGATTCACTATGAAATCTAAATTTTTTTTAACTTGCAATCACAAATAAATTCTTTGATTAGATAGGTCACTTATTTCGGTGTTTTTGACATACTTATTCTCCTTTAGTACGAAAATTTTGTTAGCCTGACACAAATTTGCTGGACTTGCGGAAATATCCGTGCCTTTAATTTTTTTTTCTTTTGTGTTTGTGTGTGCGTGAGCTGAAGATAGTATGAAAAGAATGGGCACATATTTTAAAACGCTTTTGGTCACTTTAATTGATTTTTAATTTTTCTTCGAGCACTAACATATTTGCTGTATATAGATGTGTTTCATATATCAGAGATTTCTTATCCAAAAGAGGGAAAGGATGAAATGATTTTATTGGACATATAGAACAGCATATTGATACTTGAGGAAAATTTTAGCCCTGTTCCCAACTTACTCATAAGGAAACTGAGCATTAATTTTCTAGATGAAAAGTAAAAATTTGTAAGAGAATTAGAGACATTTGTTTTGACGTATATAAAGGAATACATAAGCCTCGATACCAACGCAATTCATTTAAAACAGAAGCTGCAACTTAATGTGTCTCGACTACAAGACCTGTGAGGGGGGGGGTTGAGAGGTTGTAAGCGTTTGAAGTCGGCACAAATACCCACAGGAGAATGTTTATTCTCTGTTGGGTCGAGCCGTTAGGCTCTTAGGACCTGGTTCAATTTTTTGCAGGCGAGCCTCATCAAGCGGGCATCGCCATATAGGTAATCCTCTGCAGGTACCGCAACTTCACCATCCAAAACCCCGTCCAACTCTGGGCAACATTCTAGTATGTGGGCCACCGTTTCCTCGGGGCAGCCACACAGCCGACAGGCCAGTTCCCTCCTGTTGTCAAACTTGTATAGGTAGCTTCGTATTGGACAATGGTCAGTTCTCATCCGTGTTATGAGCGTCTGACTACTACGTTCAAGTGTCCACCAGGGATCGCTTTTGCTTGGTCGCGGCATTTTCTGGTATACCTTCCTGGCCGTATTCCCAGGAGAATAAAATGACCAATTCATATCATACAGTTAAAAAGTCCTTTATGCTGACTCATTCAATGCTATGTATAGGTTGTTGTAGTTTTTTTTATTATAATTTTATTTTTTAAAAACTAAGCCTTAAGCCAAGAGTTAAGGGAATTCACAAGATGTTAAGTACTTAAAATGTTGCTTTGCCTGATATGAGAGCATCTTTGATTTATTGTAATCTCAAATTTAAATATAAAAGCCGATACGAAAGAAAAAGTGTTAAAAAATACAAGACACTTTAGGAATTCCACCAGAAAAAAAGCACTTAAATCTATCATGACTTCAAACTTTCATTACTCTTTCCTATATGCACCGCCACGGCATTAGTTTAAGATTTAATGAACTAAACGTTTACAAATGTCCCTAACATTTCTCATGTTGACAAAACAAGTTACTGCCCCTAATAAATCTCTCGTCTTCAACTCCAGAGACGCCACGTGTGCCCATCTATCAGAGACCGTTGCCCACTCGATCCGTACCCGGTGGGTACAGAATTATTGATGGTCTTTTTCGTTACTGTACCCACCTTCGTTCTTGTACCAGGCATCGTTTTGTACCCGCCATCATTCATATACCAGCCATCTTTATTGTATCCGCCATCTTTCTTGTGTAATTCTTCATTTTTCTACATGCCATCTTTCTTGTACCCGCCATATTTCTTGTAAAATTCTTCATTGTTTTACCCGCTTTCTTCCTCTTACTCGCCATTATTTTTGTACCGACATCTTTCCTATATCTGCAATAATTTTGGTACCCGCCATTATTGTTGTATCCGCCATTATTGTTCTACCGCAATTTTTTTTTCCAATATCGTTCTTATACCTGCAGTAATTGTGGTACATGCAATTATTGTTGTACACGCAATTATTGTTGTACCTGCCATTATTGTTGCACCCGCCATTATTGTTGTACCCGGAATTTTTGTTGTACGAGCCATGATTGTTGTACCCGCAATCTGTCTTGCACGTGCCATGGTTCTTAAATCAGACCATCCATTATGTACCCAATCTTGGTGTCGTGCCGCTTTATTTGCTGTTCCCATTTGAATACATTTTTTCTTATCAGGGATTGCACAATTGATACTTATTATCTGCGTACTTTTTTAAAATTAAAACAAACAAAATATAAAAAAAAATACTCACACAAACTCAACTGTAAGTAAAATATTCATTTTTCGTTATGACATGGCTCGTTAAAAAAACACAAATATGTATAATTAATTTAATTTTAAGAATGCAATGGTTTCGATTTGTTATTTTAATTTTTTTTTTTTTTTTAAATTTTCGCACGTGTGTAAGTAAAATCATATGTTGCGCAAAGTTCCAACCGAAAAGAAAAACCCAACTTAAACTTGCGTGTTTGCCACATCGTTAAATTATTAAAAAAGCCATTGATCGCTCTGAATTATCCCAGTGTACTAATCGTGTGTTGTGACGCTATCGCACTCTTCTACATCAACAACAACGGAACCTGATGTTTGCTGTTTAGTGAACTGTCCTCTTACAACCGCTTGATAGCTTTTGATGATTTTCTAAAAAAATAGAGTGTGTTAGTCGTAATGGCTTGGGAATATGCACCAAAAGTCTTACATTTTATTGTGCATTATTTCTTTTTTTTTTAAGACGTTTTCTTAAAATATTTATAAATTTACATTTCTTTGCTTTTAATTGTTGTTCTTTTTTTTAATTAAGAAAAAACGTTTTCTTTCGTCTGTTTTATCTCTAAGCTAGTACAATGACACTTTCCATTCGATTGTTTATATGAAACATAAGCAGAACTAATTGTGCCACTGTTTAAGTTATTCTCAAATTGCTGTTTTCTTGTTTGTTGGCTGTGGAAAAGCAAACACTTGACCTTTGTATAAATTGATGATCGCAATATATGATGACAAACGAATAATATTTGAAACACAGTTGCGTAGCTGGAGTTTTCGGGGCCAGGGGGGCATGGCTTTTTTGAAGGGCCCTGCATACATGGCGGGGGCGTAAGATTTATGTATTTTTTCTGACATTTCTTTGGGAGCCCCTCTCAAATGGAGGCCCCGGGGGACTTTCAAATTTGGACCGACTTCCCTAGCTACGCCACTGTTGAAACAGTTAATTTTTCTAAAAGTCTCTCTGACTTTTTTTAAAGGTCCAAAATTAAATACTAATATTGTCATAATCATGATTCATAAAATAATGAAAGAATCGAAAAACAATGTTGAAATCTATAGAGCACGATATGTTTAAAGAAGATTTAAAGGTAAACTACTCGGATTTAAATTTGGTCATGATATTTGTTTATTTTCTTCCCTTTCCCGCAACTTAAAGACACTACTAAGGAATAGATGCAATTATTTAACCTTAAGTTGAGGTTTAAACAAAATATTAGTCAAGCACGTGTACTTAACAGGGTGATAGATTTGAAGATTATTGAGTTCAATGTAACAATCACTCAAGATTAGATTCTATGTTTTTAATATTTTCTGTAACGCTATTGTCTCTTAGACACCCGTTAGTGCTTTTCAGATTTTAAGGCAAAAACATTATTTTAGTTTTAAAATAAATATATTTGATTTGTTTTGAAAAAAAAATACATTCATATATTGATTTGATAATAAAAGCAATAGAATATGGTGAAATAACATATTATTTGTATAATTGGGTTTGCTATAGACAGATATTGGGCAAGTGCTCATAACACGTATAACAAGTGACTTGAAGTCTAAAGTTCTTCATAATTTATATTTCAATGGCCATGTTTGTACACACATTTACATAAAACATAGTATGTTTTCTAAATGTTATTTGTACATTTTAAAATGAACATTTTTAATGGATAAATTTGATAATGTTATTGTTCTGTGAATTTATTTGTATTAATTTAGACAATTTATTTTTAAAAGTTTATATAAACTTAATTAATTCTAAAAAAATTGAATTTCGCTTAAATGGGACATTAGTTAAGAAGCTATTAGTGGAATATATAATCATACCGAATCTTCTTTCTTTTAGATTTTCGTTTTCTCCTTTTTAATCACATGTTTGCATTTTTAGAAAAAATTTCATAATCATAAAAACTATTGATTACCGTGAAAAAAAAAAAGCAACAACAAAACAAACATAATTCATATTTTCTATAACACTATACACAAATTTAACTACTGCATTAAAATATAATCTCATAAATTTATTTGAAGTAAACTGATTATTAATGCATAAGTTTGTTGATAAAGTCCTATATGTATCCATCAAATTACCCAGTCTAATACCTAGTCCTATAGGCATCCATCAAATTAACCAGTTTTATGCCTAGTCCTATAGGTATCCAACAAATTAACCGCTCTTGTACCCTCCCACAGCTGACAGGGAGTCGAGGGCCCTGTCCGGCAAGTCCCTGATGACGCTGGCCAGGATAGTGCCCGAGGGCTTGACCCTCGCCGTCCACCTCCAGCTGCCGGACTCCACGATAACTGGCATCGGCTTCGACGCCCTCAGCAACAGCCTCAACATGTCTGACGTGTCATATAAGATACTACTACACTGGAAGCGAAAGGTGGTTTTTAGCGCATTTTCGAGAAGTCGAATGCGCTATTGTATCCGTTTTGTCCGTCCGTCTGTCATCACCCTAGATCTCAGCATCTATAAGTCCTAGACCCATGATGTATATATGTTTTTTGTATGTCCTGACCTGCCATTTGTGCATCAACACTCAGTTACTCAATCCGTTAAAAAAAACCCGTTAAAACTACCAAAAAACATTGCGAATCGAGGGATAACACTGGCGCAGAAAACGGCCGCCATTGCCGGAAGTCGAATACATCGTTTTTCAAGCATTGAAGAGTTTAAGTTATTGGCTAGTGGTGCGAAAGCGTGCAAAAGAATTAGTTTTTTTTTGTTGACGTCATTAGAATATGTGTAAAAGTTTAGAGAGTTTTACGTCATCATTTGTAGTGACTTCAATCAAGATCTTAACGGCCCAGGGGCAGAAATTGAAAACTTTTTCGAAACAAGCTTCAACATTCAACTACTTTCAACAAGATTGGCAACCACGATCTATCAAACAACAATTGATGGAGTATTTGGGCGATTAGCTGATTACAATTTAGAATGTTTCATTTATGAGTCCTATTTCAGTGACCACAAAC
>MUZC01004194.1:0-39159 GCA_002072015.1 Radix auricularia | reverse complement strand
TATATAGGGTAAGTAACGAAAGTGACTAAATCTATGTTTTCACAGTGCAAAGACAAGCAGACAGGGGCAATAACCCAGCTGACAGATGCATTGAAGGAGATGAATTATCCCGATATAGCCGCTGCCGTCCTGGACTGCCACAGTCACAACAAGGAGTTCACCCCCGACTGCGTCTCACACTTTGACTTGTATGGGCGGGTGGCCGCTTTAACATAATGCTTGGGTAGCCAGAGAGAAAGAGAAGGGTCGGTGTGACCGCTGTGACGTCATGTGATATCAGTCGTTATGATTGAGTGGGTTACGTGAGCTTGACACGATGCGGCAAATACAATGATTAGGTGCAAATGAGATGATTTAAAAGTGTCCTCTATGGCTGAGGCCGGGGGTGAATGATTCCGTTTATTATTACGTAATACAAGTTTGTACATAAAGTTTTAAAAACAAACAATGACATAAATTTGATGGAGCCAATTTTATAAAAGAAATTTCCGCCTTATGGCGTTTTTTTTTTTTTTTTTTGTCAGTGCCATATGTTGACGATAGGAAACAGAGATAGCTCTTTATGTATTGAGTTGAACCATTAAGTGGATGAGTACGGCAGCTATAAGTTAAGGAGCGTGAGCCTATAGCGTAATAAAATTGTTCCCATATAGATTGGATCCCCTGAAGAGATGCAGGGGAGAACAGAAGCTTGGTGAGACTTACTGAAAAACTTGATAAGCAAAGCCCATAACTTGATTTTTTTTCAAACTCATAAATTGATTTTTTATACCAGTAATTTGATTTTTAAGGCCAATATTTTAAGTAGTGATTCAAAATATTAATGAGGGACGTGATCAAAACTTAAATTTAAGAGGATGTCAAAATATTAATGACAGAGCGTTCAAAAGAATAGAATGTCCAGGACTTAATGAGATTGTGTTAAAAAACTAATGGAGAGGTATCTTGTTATTTACTAGAGTATGAACATTATGTGATGACAGAATGACACTGGTGTGATGATCGGCTTCGATGACGCAACCTCGACGTGTTTGTACGACTTACACAACCTTGACATGTGTGTACGCCCTACACATCATTGGCGTGTTTGTACGACTTAATTTGCGTATTCATGACTTTATAACGAGAAAGTAGACTTGACTTCGAAGTAACTCTCTCCTGACTTAATAGGAAAATAGGCGTCGACTTCGATGGAGCATTGTTTTGACTTACAAGAAGTGTGACCGTGTATATAATACCCAAATGCCAAAATATTTAATAATTCAATTGATTAATATGTCTAATTTATTGATGTCAACATGACGAATATTTGTATTTAAATTGATCATCTTTTTTGTCACTGTTGTTTAAAAAAAATCAAGTATCTGTCGCGTACAGAAGAATGTATGTTGATATTCGCTATAAAAGTAATGATTAGAGACATAATCAAAGCTATTCACAAGTAATGAAGTTTTCTAAGATGTTGAAAGCTTATATTGAGGTTATATTTTGTTACTTTACCATTAACTCTCATTAATAATACTCGTACGGTTATTTTCCGCGACGTCAGAATAAATGTACACATTTTAGATAAATCAAACACCATTAATATTGACACTATGTTAGTGAATTAAAAAAAAACAAAAAAACATAAAGCCAGCACGCACTGATGTATTTATATCACTACATAATGTATTTCATTGTTCACACCAATCATAAGAAGTGAAAAAAAAACATAAACACATAAACTCAACATAACATTGAACACATTATGATATCAAAGTATTGCAAAAATAACCATATTCTCATAGTCATCTCTCTTAGAACGAACGTCAAAAATGGAACAGTCACTTTTCGGGCAGTAATTAAATGGAGCAAAAAAAAAACACCACCAAAATTGTCAAAATGTCAAATCCGTCCACCTGGCTGTTGTATGCTAGTATTCGTCAGCATGTTAATTGTTTTACAGGTACACTATGATAAAGTTAAACTCGCCATTGTCTGGTCTCGTTCCTAATATGTAAATACAGATTTTGCGCTATGTGCTTGTATTTTATGTTCTGCATTAAAGTTACTAAACCAAAATGTTGATACTCGACAACGTTTCATCCTCATTGTTTTTTTATTTCATTGAAACAATAATTATTTGTTTGTTTGTTTTTTTGGTTTTTGTTCTTTTTTTTTTTTTAAAAAAAAAAAAAAAAAAAAAAAAAAAGTTTGTTTAAATATATTTGTTGTTATTTTAAAGTTTATTATAAAGTAGTTTTTGGACTATTAGTTTTAATGCTACAAAAATGATCTTATTTTCGTGTCTAAGCCAGTTTCGGACTTCTTATTGATGTTGAATAAAGACTTTTAAAGGTCAAGGGGAAAAAAGACAATGAGGCTACGTTAAGTATAAAATATAAAAGATTACAAAGCAATATCATAGTTTTCTAGATATAGTTGTGTGTATACTTATTCTATCTTTCATTATATCTCGAAAAGCAAACAATTTCCTCTACATGAACATTAAGCTATAACAACCTGTGTAAACTATGCCATCCCCATGTAAACCAACCTGTAACAACCTGTGTAAACTATGTCATCCCCATGTACACCAAGCTGTAATAGCCTATGTAAACAATATTATCCCAATTTACACCAAGCTGTAACAACCTGTGTAAAGAATGTCATCCCGATGTACACCAAGCTGCAATAACTTATGTAAAATTGAAGTGACAGTTTATAAAATAAGCCCCGCAGTCAATAATATTTTAAAGATATCTTCTGTAGACTTTGACTGTGGATCAAATTATGAACATTTTAAACAGTTGAATATTTATATCATCAAATGCAACTGATACATGATTTGGGGAAGTTTACTTTTTAAGGAAATAGAAATAATCAGCATCATATTTTGTCAGGATTTAAATGAACAATAACAAAAAGTACGAAACAACGTTGTATTGAATGAATACTGATTTTGTAATTTAAACAACATTTAAATACAATATAAAGTGCGCTGAGTCAATATATAATTACGATCATTTGATTTGGTGACTCTTTCAACTTTTTCCATTGCTGTCGATGCAACACATTGTTGGCTATAGAAACATATTATTTCCCCTTGATAATAATGAATCTCTTTGAATTGATCAGAAGTGATTCCATGAGGACTGTCAGCGCTTTAAAGAAACTGATTAAAAGCATTTATTATTACATTTATCTGCCTTGCTTTTAAAATTATAAAGTTATTGTCATATATTTTAGGAACCAGTTTTTAACTTTTGTTTACATATTTATGTAATGGAATTAATAATGAAATAAATAAATAAATTTAAAAAAAAAAATATATATGTNTATATATATATATATATATATTGTTTGAGAAATATATCGCATCGAACTACTATATCTCAATACCCAAGGCTGTAAAGTGGGTAGAAAATAGAGATTGTTTAAACTATTTTTGAAAACTGAAGACACCTATCTTGTTAATGTAAAAAAATGTAAGCTGTCATGGACCTATCTCAGGGGCTTTTAGAGTAGCGTTTGATGATTCAGGGGAAAAAGGGAGAATATCAATAAAACAAAAATTTTTCAAATCTCCTGGATATTATTTTGGTTGTCTAACCTTTACTTTAAAACCATGAGTCTATAAACAGCAACCAACAGATTTACACTTTAAAAAAATCAATTTTATGAAAGGCTATTACAACCTAATGGGATTATTTTGTCGCTGAATATTAAATAAATTCATGATGCATTACAGGTTTTAAAAAAATCAAAACAAAGAGAACACTTTCAAAACACAACTCAAGGTAATTAACTCTTGTTATAAACTGAATTACTGTCACATACAAGTTCATTTAAAATCTTAAAACAATCATCCGATTTGATTACTTTTTCTTAATTTGATTTTTAAAAATACTTTTTACCCATCGTTTATTGTTGCGTTAAGGTTATTAACATGAAGTATGTTGAAAATTAATTAAACATCCAATCCTAGATGTTCGATTAAAATATAAATTATTTTACGTCTAAAATATTTAGGTATTTGTAAATATAAAATAAAATTCTATAAATTTGAATAGTGCACTCTGTTTTTATATCGCTTTTTTCATTAGAATTAACAATTTAATATCTAAAGATAATACTAAAAACGAATGATCCTTTATCAAATCTTTAAAAAAGAACCTACAGGAATTGCTACACTAAAAGGCTTAAATAATAAAATCTAAAATGATAAATAGACAAAAGCTAATATCTAAAACACACATTTCACATCATCATTTTTGACCTCTGGCGACTAGGAAAATTCAACATATTTGAATAAAATGGAAGAGATAGGTGACATAACTGTAGACAAGATAGTTATACATTTAATCCTTAAAAAAACTTAAAATAAACAAAGCTACTGCCCCCCCATGAAGTGCCTTGAAGTTTATTAAAAGAAGTAAGCAATGATCTGTCCCCACTCCTTGTAGTTCTTTTTCAAGTCTCTCTAAACTTGAGTAAAGTGCACACGGTTTGGAAATTAGCTAACGTAATTCCCCTTTATAAAAAAGTTGATAAATCAGACCCTGGTAATTACAGACCTGTATCACTTACTTGTATCACCTGTAAATTACTAGAACAAATTATAAATATAGTAGAAAAGTTAGTTACCTAGACAAATATAATGACCTATGCCCACATCAACATGGATTTTGAAAAAAACAAACAGATCATGTGTAACACAATTAATAGGTTAAATGGATGATATCTCAAAAGGCTTTGACAAATTTCACCACCTTAGTTTACTAAAAAAAAAAAAAAAAAAAAAAAGCTTGACTACTTAAGAATCATCAGGTCCCTTACATCACTGGATCCGAGACTTCCTTTTGGGAAGGGAGCTAATTGTAATAATAAATGGACCTAAATCTGCATCAATAACAGGAGCTCTACAAGGAACGGTTCTAGCTCCCCTACTCTTAGAAATTGATATAATTGATTTACTCAACAAAATCTTAACAGGAAAACAATTGAGAGAGTAATCTAAAGTTTTCAGAATATGACGTTAGATTAAATGACTTTTTGGATAACACATTACTTTCAGGGGTATGAGAATCACTGTGGGTGACGACATTGTCACGTGAGCGAGCTCGGGGGGGGGGAGTATTGTTATGAACGCTTGGAACGATTCACCGGATGACCTAGGTAAGTGAGTGTTGTCCAGGGCCAGGATATGAGAGAGGAAAACTATCAGCTGCCCTAGTTAAGTTTAAAGAGACTTTTGGCTGAGTATGGCCAGTTAGAGGCTAAAGGATAATTACAAGAAAGTGGATAGATATGCAGCTAGTGGACTAGCTGGCGTAGTAAGTTATTATGAGATATAAATGTGAACTTTTGAGAATAAAAAATAATTATTATGGAAAGCAGAGTGACAGAGTGTGAGAGAAGATTTGAAGCAATCAAGCTGATATGATTGCAGATGCTCCCGTTATGGCTCTTGATCACAGCACACACGATTTGATTAGTTTTCACTATTTTGAAAGTAAAGCATTTTGGATAACGATTTTATAGAAAAAAAATTAACAAAAAAAGGCGAATAACGCTTCAGTTTTAATAATAATAAAAAAGAGAAATTCATCCTTCAAAGAAACAAGCATAGGTTACACTGTAGTGTATAAATTGCGCAAAAAAGTTTATGAACTTTTTCTTACCATAAGATTTGAAAAAGACATAGATCTAGATTCTACTTTTAAGTCACTACTTTATGCATTTGAATTTTGTAGATATTTAGACAACTCATAAACACTTAAGTGGTGTATTTTGTTATTTTTTAAAAGAACAATTATAAAGGAATCTTTGATATAAAAACTTTACGAAGAAAATAATATTTATATTAGGGCAGCGGAAATTAACTATTAATTTCTCAATTAATCTGTAATTTGTTTTTATCGATTTAAATTATTTTAATCGATAAAATAGCGTCTAAAATTAAAGATAATATTTCATTTTCTTCCATTTATTAATAAATAACAAGTTATTAATAATTAATAATAGTTGTGTTTTTTTACGTACAAAAATTGTCCATTAAAAAAATAGATTTTTAAAGAGAACACTTCAAAATAAGCAGATTTTTATGAGGAAATTGATATAAAAAATAAACATTGTTTTTACTTAATTAAAATTAATAACATTAAATTTTATTGACATTAAATTGAACTACTTATATTTAAATATATCTCCCAAAAATATAATACATTTTTTTTTTTAAATACTAAAGTTATGAGCATTTTATTAAATTTTCTGTTTAATGACGTCATACATCTTATTTTCAGCTTTAGTCTAAATTATCCATTAATTATTCAAAAGTTAACGATTACATTTAAATTAATCGATAAGAACTAAGAACCCTAATTTACATCTATAGTTTGATGCATTATACCATGTGTTGGTCTGCAATAATTTCATTAGCTTGAGATTTGTTGATATCGCGTTATTGAAACTTGTAGCTTGATCTCTCCTGTCTAGCCAAATGTCTCCTAGTGCTAACATGGCTATACACCGGTGACTTACGACTCAATTAATCTATTTGTGTCAGAAGATAAGATAACACTGATCTCTCTTTAAACACGTGTCTGTTTACTGGGTCTTATTTGTCATGGCTTTTAACACAGAAGCCCAGAGACATTTTTAAAAAAAATGCTATTTTATATACGTCCGTAAACTAAAAGATATAGTTCTCGACTTTTTAACTAAGAATTGGCAGGGTTTTTTCAGCCTTGTAAAGCTCACAGTGTCTCTTAGTTCAGCAGTCTATATCTTCATCTTGTTATGTTGATGCTCTTTGCTTGATCAATGGCATGGATTGTAATGAAAAAGTCTGAAATTCAACTAACGAATGTTAATGTAGAAACAGTTTGGTTGGCGATAGTCAAAAGTTTTTTTTTGGAAATTCAATCCGTCAAACCAAAAAGTACACAACATGTCGTGGGTGTGGAAATGTCAACCATTAAATACGAAACTACAGTATTTTGGGAGTGTAGAAATTTTTCTCCATTAGCCGTAGCTTTATGTTGTGATGGTTGACGCACTGGTTGAGCAGCAGTGCGCTTTGCTGCCGTACTGATAGTCTCTGGTTTGAATATCATCTTTCTTGTGTCGTTCCTGAGACTAAAAGGGCATCCGAGTCAAGCCAGCTTCGCGCGAGTATCTAACATTAGTAGAAGTAAAGTAAAGGCAGCTGAACATTGCGCTAGCCACACAATCACCACGCTTGCCGACGCCATTGAAATTTATGAAACTGCTTCACTTGACCCAGAGGTCACCAAGGTCTGAAAAGGGAACTTTACATTTGACTAAAATTTCTAAAATAAATAAGCATAAATGGAAAGATCTGGGGTGTGTAATACAGGGTATGCTTATAGTAAGCAACAGTCACATTTTGTAACTGCGATATTCTTCTTGGTTTGTTTAGATGTTCATGATGTGATTTTGAAAGTATCTGAAACTAAAATTAAAAACAGTTCTCTATTTTCTTGGTTGTGTAATTTATGACTGTAGGCCATTCTATGGACCTAATTATTTAGATGCAATATAATTTGTATTGAGTGATAATTTTTAATAGTTGTTTCATCTGATGGTTAGATGATAACTGTTCAACAATTATGATGGTGATCGTATATGATGTTTAATTTCAAAAACCTTTTCTCATGTGTTCTTATAAGTAGCCATAAAAATAATTATAGTTATGTTTAGTTTACTTTAAAATTTCAAATACTCGGTACTTTTATTCTTTACAAAATAGTTACCGTGCCGTATATCTAAAGCAACATGAAAAAGCAGCAAGACCAAACATTACAGGCATTGATATGAAAAATAAGATGTATGAAAAAGGTAGCGGAACACCGTTCCTGTATGTGCTGCTAGAAAAAAACAACACTTCAAATACTCAGTCTCAAATCAAAAGCTGAGAAATAATAATAATATAATAACGAAATAATAATAATAATCAAATATAATTTTTGGGATTGATAATTTTTAAATAAATGTAAGGTCTTAACCAGAATCTTCATTAGAATCAATTTTCTTAGAAAAATTTCAGACATTTTTTAAAAATTTTATCTAATCACGTTTAAATGTTCTTTTTATTCTTTGTTAGTTTCAAATGTAATGTGTTTTACTTCAGACAAAAAGATAAAAATGTCATGTGACGAAAACATATTGTTAATAGAATGTGATAACAGATAACAAGAGATTTAGACCAGCGCATGATGTCTTACTACTTCCGAACTTGGGCTAAAAGATAAAAAAAAACCCCTTAAATTTATTATTGGCCAAAGGTCCCATATCCGGTCCTGGATTTGTTGCTTGTAAGTCCAGTGTCGGTGATGATATTCAGACACTTTGCCCAACTCCATTTAAAGGCGTTACAATGTTTGATGTCACCCAGTGCGGTAGCCCACGGTGTAATGCCCCCCATACCTTACCCAATTGATCTCCCCTGTGTCTCCAAGGGCCATAAAGCGGTAACAGACAATATTTTACACATTGGTGACACCCCCTTGTAATGGTGTCACCCGGTGAGGTCCGCACCCCCCGTACTCACCTAGTGACGCCTCTGCCCACATCTACACCTACCTCTAAGTACAGTAGCTTTGCTGGAGTTTAAGATATGTATACCCCCACTTCCTTGTGTTATTATTATTTTAACTATTATTATTATTAACTAGATTGTGCCAGGCGCCGTGGCGCCTGCGGCGCCCCCGTTTTTTGGGCGCCTACGGCGCTGGGCGCCTACGGCGCCAACCATTTTTTTAAAGACCAACTAACTTGTCCTTTTTTGATAGATTGTGCCGGGCGCCGTGGCGCCTGCGGCGCCCCCGTTTTTTGGGCGCCTACGGCGCCAACCTTTTTTTTAAAGACCAACTAACTTGTCCTTTTTTGATTAAATACGAATTATTAAACTTTATGAAATGTACGCAAAGTATTTATTTAATAATAATAATTGTGCCGGGCGCCGTGGCGCCTGCGGCGCCCCCGTTTTTTGGGCGCCTACGGCGCCAACCTATTTTTTAAAGACCAACTACTAACTTGTCCTTTTTTGATAAATACGAATTATTAAACTTTATGAAATGTACGCAAAGTATTTATTTAATAATAATAATAGGGGTTGTATTTTGCGCACCGATGCACACCAAACAATGACGTCATCCTATTAAATATTTTTACAGTGCTCATCAAAACACGATTTTTCAACTAAACTAACTGCTGTAGACTGTGGTACATCTCTTGAGCGTTACGTTACAAACATACCCACACCACTGGGCTATTATATATATAATAACCGTTATTATTGTTTTGACGGACTTTTATAAACATAAAATGCTGAACATAAAAATGATGCATAAATAAAGCTGAAATAAAAATCGACTTCACATAAATAACCTAGCGTTTGATAACTCTACTCTAATCAACCGGATTAACTGCTCCTGGCACTTCCAGGTGCGGTAATTACTAATGGGCTTCAAAAAGGCCCATGCATGTGGCACTTCAAGGGGGGTAATCGCTGATCTCGTGCCACTATCAAAGCCTTGGGTCGCTGTTAGGGGTCGTGTAATCTTGCTTCAAGGACTTAAAGATAATATTTTTATTATCCTAAAAAGAAAAAAAAAAGATCGTGTCATAAATTTCTTCAATAAGTAAAAAGACGAAGCTCAAAAATGTTAGCTGTAATATAAGCCTAGGCCTAAGTCATAATTGGTAAGTAGGCTCCATGGTATTTTAGGGAACGATAATAATGGCAATCGTTTTTTTTCTTTGATATTTCCTATGCAACAAAGATTTATTTATGTAGATATATATAGTCTATATAAATATATATTAGAGAAATACCCGCGCTTTGCAGGGCAAAATTAAGATTTCAGCTAGTGCTGAGAACCCGCGTAAAACCGATTCATAACACAAATTGATTTCAATCCAGATCATGATGGATATACTTTTTTGTCAATATTTGGTTAGGTAGTGTAAAATTAAATAGGAAATAAAATTACATTAAGGGCCCCTGGGGAAAATGGGTTCAGGTTGTGAATATTTCATAAGGTCTGAACATTTCAAGATAGGTTATTAAATTAAGATATGTGTCTACAAATATTGAAAGTTTAAAAAATCTAACGGGAAATCAAGCTTTAAAAATGTACGAAAAACATTACTTTGGGCACGGCCCAAAAGGAACAGACGTCAAAAGTTAAGTATCGTATAGAATTTTATCTTGTTAAATAACAACTTTTGTCAATAACTCATACCTAGTAGCTTGTGGCGTAGCAAGGAATTTGTAGGGATTTGGAAGCCCGAGATGCTTACCCTCTTTGGGGGACACTAATTTGGGCACCCCATAACGGGGACCCAGGGACTTTCTAATTTGGACCCCCACAAATAGCTACGCAATTGCCATTGGGCACTGTTAAAAATACTTTTGATATATATCATGTACAAAATGGCATTACTGGTCCCCGGTCCCTAATAAGTGGTGCTTTAAAAAAATTGAAATCACACAAACCTTTGCGAAAAGTATTTAAAAAACCCCAAAAGTATTAATGGCCGAGTGATGAATAAATTTTATTTGCGTGACCTTAAAAAATAATATGAAGGCCATGGGCTTTATCGGTGTAAGATGGTAAGCTCAAAACAACAGTTGCTTTCAATCTGAATCATGATGGATATATTTGTTAGTCAATAGCTGGAAAAAAATTTTTTTTAATCAAATTGTTAAACAAAATTGATATAAGGGGCACTTGGGTCAAAAAGAATTAAAAAAAAAAAAATTAATGGCCATCAGTTTAGTTTTATTCCAAACTTTGTCCAGAACCATTTACATAGTAACAAAAGTTTAAACAAAATTTTATTTAACTCACATAAGCTGAAAAAGCTACATTTGGGGGAATTTTGGCCCCCGGCCCCCAGTATATGATAACTTAAATACGTGTTTCGCCTGTTACCATCATGAAAGTGTACTCAAAAACTTCCCAAAGATTCATGCTTCTACCTACACTGGAGATGGGGAGATATAGATTTTTAGTTTTTATAAAGCTCATATGAGGTACTAATTTCATTTGGGCCCCAAGCCCGAAGTAAGTGATAATTTAAATAGTTTTTTCTTCTGTTAGCATCGTGGAATAGTAATCAACAACTATCCAACATTTAATGCTTCTACCTACTAGGGAAATAGAAGAATTAGGGATTTTCAATTTTTAAAAAGCTCATTATGGGGAAATTCTCCATGGGGTTGTTGTGAACTCATAGGACTCATAACAAAACACACTATCCTCTAAAAATGTAAAATTAAATTAGGAACTGCTTTTGAACCTTTAACTTATCTCATAATTAATTGTAACCAATGGTTAAATGATAGGGGCGCGGTAGTCTAAGTGGTAGCGCACTGGACTGTCATGGGTTCGAGCCACGGTACTGGCAAGGCCCCCCGGGGTCATTGGGCTAATCACACGATCACCTGCTCCTCAACTGTCAATGAAACTTGTGAACGCTACTACACTTGCCCCATAGACCGTCACGGTATTAAAAGGGGGGAGACGTGTTTAAGAACTGTGACGTCACATCACGGCGCGGAACTTTAAATAAAAGTTCCACTTAAATACTTGTTTACTCCTACAATTTATTTAATGACACCCATTTTACATGACTTTTACGTGCGTCCTTACACTTATATTGTAATGATAAAGAGTGATTTTAAACATGCGTATTTTCAAATAGGAAATACACATTACGGCTTTTATGGGGGAGGGCAAAACTAAGTGACGTCATGTTTGAGGGGACGACTTTTTGTGACGACGCATGGCACCTTTTATCGTATTGTACATATTGTTCAAATACATGAGTTTTATGGTTGTTTAAAATATAATTATTTTGTTATTGTTTTTGTTTAACAAAAAAACGTGGTTTTAAAAGAGTTCAACAATTTGTGCATTAAAAATACTTCTTAATTAAGGAATAATACGTAGACCAGACAGCACAACGTATTAACACAACTCTTTTTTTTTTCACCGAAGGTAGTGTTCTGTTACGAAAAATTTCTCAAAGATATTTAATGATTATTAACTATATAAATAAAAAAATAGAAACAACTTTTATCAGAGATTGTTTATTTTGATACATTCACGAGTTTGACTAAATATCTTGAACTGCATACCAAAGTTTAATGGGCAGATAAAAGCACAGATAGAAAAAACAAATTCTATTGTTGATATGAACATGGATTATTCCTAATGTTTCGCATGTGATAAATGATAACGCTTTTTTCCTTGAAATAATAATTTCCACTGGAAACACAAAACCTTTCCTGTTAGGTGGTTATAAACGTGGTGGGACGTGGTGGTCGAGATGTAGTGCTCTCGACTGTCATACCGATGGTCACGAGTTCGAATCCACACGAAGATGAGGATTTGTTCTCGGGGCCTGAGGAGTCCCCGAGTCACCCAGCTCCGAATGGGTAACTAACTAGACAATAGTTAGGCGGCTGGGGTAATGCGTGGAACCCCTATAGCCGTGGCCTGTGACCGCTACATCACTTGCCAACAGATCATCATGGTCTGTGGACACAATTATCTTCTGCATAGAAGGAGCGTCTGTATATCTAAGATAAGATAAGATAAACTAAGTTTCTTTCTTAGATCAATAAATATACTATTGAAATAAATATAAACTAACACAATTCGCATAATTTATCATGATTGACAAAGCGAATATTTCCGGGCACGGTTAGGTGGTTATAAACTAACACAATTCGCATACTTTCTCATGATTGACAAAGCGAATATTTCCGGGCACGGTTAGGTGGTTATAAACTAACACAATTGGCATACTTTATCATGATTGACAAAGCGAATATTTCCGGGCACGGTTAGGTGGTTATAAACTAACACAATTCGCATACTTTATCATGATTGACAAAGCGAATATTTCCGGGCACGGTTACGCCCCAGCTCTGATAACACAATCCTGCCAAATCTTGACTTCTCAAGGATAACTTCTACTCGTTCTGTCAACGGTAAAAATAGTTGACGTTTAGATGTTAAGACATTTAATTAATTGCCCTGCAATAGTTGGATGTACCATCACTGCAACATGTGTACGTTGTTGGTGCTGGTAGAGTTTGTTTTTTTCATACTCAGTTTCAAACCTATAGAGCAACAAATAAAAATGTTAATAAAAATATATTTTAAAAAATATTTTTAAAATAGTATGTCCCTGCATTAATTTTTTTTTCTCCATATGGTTTCGTACTGTCAATACAAAGATATTTTTAAAGATCAATGATCCTGACTAGCAGCAAGAATGAGCCATTGACGACCCGGGCTCTCATTACCTTCTGATTGCTCTCAAATAACCATTAGTCCGACTAGCAGCAAAAAAAAGCCTTTTAAATCTTGATTTTATTCGCGGCGAGGATTGAATTTTAGTAACATCAACTAAGTGCTTTTGCTGTCTCGTAATTGCTCAAATACATATTTAATATAATTGAAAATGGTAAGATAAGGGTTGTATAAATTTCCTCTTCAAACTTTTTCTCGGCAAATTTTAAATGGAGTTGTGCTGATTTATTAGCACGGAGAATGTTGCGATAAGAGCGCTAAGCAAATAAAATGTACCTCTTAGAGATTTATACACTGAGGTTGTTTGAACTAAGCAAAATAATACTGTGATTGTATTTTCCAAGAACTCTAAACATAGAAATAAATCGGAAATGAAAAGTGAAACAAGTTGTGGTGAACTTTTTTTTTTCAATACAAATTTGCAATAAACAACTTAACATAATACTAAGTGTAAAAAACAAAAATTCAACTTTCTTTGTGTTTATTACATCTATTCGTTTTTTTTTCTCTTCCAGATATACCTTTGTAGGCTAAAATTTGAAATCCTCATTAATTCAGCAACATGCTACTTATATAAAAGCTGCCCATAACCAAGCACTTCTCCACAATATGTAACAGCAATAGGCTTTTAATTTAAAAGCAGATACAATTGTAAAAAAGAATGATTTTATTGTGATTAATAACAATCTATATTGTTAAGAATTTTCAATATTAGACCTTTAATATTTTTTTTATAAAGAAACTCCTATAAACTGATTATTTTACAATATCCAAAGCAATTATTAACCACCAGGGGAGGGGGGTGGAATTATCTTTAAATGCACAGGTAATGTACATAATGGTTTGTCAAAATAACAATTTTTTAAATGATTGGATTACTTTAATTTGAACAGCTTGTTGAGGAAGGCAATGGAATCGGTTACAACTTAAGCTTCCTGTAGCTATATACAATGCATTAAGGGATATATAAGACCATTCAATAAAAACATGTACAGGTCGCTACACCGTTGATAGATGGAGTGGCGTAGATTTGGCGGTGAGTCCCGTGCCGTTGTTTCTTTGTGTTTGTTTTGTTTCTAATAAAGGGACGGCACGTGTCTGTCAACTCCAGCTTTGTGGTTGTACAAATCTGTGTTTACGTGATATCGCCACTCCTTACATAATATCGCCACTCCTTACATAATATCGCCACTCCTGCTGCCAAGACTAATCCTAACTACGCCACTGGTTTGATACAACGGTGTAATGATAATTATACACTGGGGTATACAAGGTTGAATTTGGTGTTTAGTTATGCACAGACACACACACATTCAAACACAGACAGACACAGACACACACAAAGCACACACACACACACACTCACTCTCACACACACATATTTATACGTTGTCCGTATAAAATGAAAACCATATTAATTATAATAAAACCTAACGAAAATGACAGATACATGTTTACATGAAATTATGCATTCTAATGCAGTTGTTCTTAACCTTTTTGAAGGCATGGAATCCCACCAGTTTAATACGTGCTTTTACTGAAGCCTTCTTAATAGTGGCGTGTCATCACAAATCACATGATTTGGACTTTTGTATTGACCTCCCGCGAACCAATGAAACTAACTGACTAACCTAACCCTTGGCGTAGCCTTGAACGCAAATTGAGAACCACTGTTTCAATGCCATAGGGGTTGTCGTTATTAACAAGAAGTCTAACAATAGAATTAAATAAAATCTATTTATAACTCGGAGATACCGTAAGGACAAAATGTTAATATATGTGTTCATTACTATTACAGGCAATGTTCTAATTGAAATTGACCAAACTTTGTATGAAACTATAGAATTTTAAAATAATTTAAGGTTATATTATTATAAGATATATTATATTGTGGCATTGTGGCTTATTTAACGTTCTTAGGAGTGTCGATTTAATTTATTTATTTAGTTTATTGGTTTGTTCGTCCGGGAATTTTAATAATTCATACCATTTTCGACTAATACTAATGAAGAAATTATAATTAAAGTGATCATGTTTGTGTAAGTTTACTGTTAATAAATATTAAGGCATAAATATTTGATATGAACCAAGAAAAATAATTTATATTAAGTATATGTTGTCTAGGACTCAGGACTAGTACCACTACTAGCATTGGTGACCAGCTAGTTACTACTATTGAGCGATGCTTACAATCATCTAGAAACGTTTTTAGGTTTATTTATTTAATTTTTATGTCTTCGGCATTTTAAAAAAAAAATTATGCAGCTGCAAAGCTAAGTGTAAAGAAATTTCTTTGCTAAAAAAAGAGCACACAGAAGACCATTTTAGTGCGATAAGTGTATCTGGATACACCTTTGTAATGGATTTTTGAGAAATATTTTACCTGAATCTAAAAAAAAAAACCCAGTGACGGAATGAGATCTTAGAAATGACAACCCCTATTGGTTGACAATTGAAAATAAATTATTTTTATACTGAAATGTAATATTTTCTATAAATGCCAAATTTTGAGCGAAATGGGGGTGGACTAAATTATTCTCAATATGTCTCTTAGTTACGCCCACGGTTTAATTTTGTTTAATAAAAACAAAGAGCCGCGTCACGCTTAAATCGTTATGCGCCTCTGACAGCATACCGGATGCGTTTGTAGCTTATGGGTGTCACAGTTTGCGGTACAGGAATATTCTGTTCAGACCCGGGCAATATCACAGGGGCCGACACGGAACATTTCCGTTCATGTACAGTGGTGGGCGGTCTGTCATTGTAGGATTACTGGCTGTGCAGCGCGCCTTTCTCGTCTACTGATAGCTTCAATGTCGTTTGTAATTGTTACGTCAGTGGGTTTTTTTTTTTTAGTTCAAGGATACCTGGCTGTGTTAAACATAAAATTCTGTAAGCTTTTGGAGACATTGTGTGTATGTAGCGTTGACAAGAGGTTGTAGTTTTGAGGCAAGAATAGTTATTCTGATAGCTATTTAACAAACAAAAAAAAGTAAAATATGCATATAGAGAATAAACTTTTCTGTGAAATAACATTAAGGGATGGAGAATGTGTGCTGATTTCTTGGAATAATTTGTGATATAGTGATCCTTGTCCTCTAGTATTTTTCACTTGCAACATGTTTTGTCTGTTTAAGTGCACGTTGTAGTCGACCCTTTCGAAAGGTAGCCAGGTTTGAATGAGGTAAACGCAATAGATTTCAATGCATTGCTTTTCCGTGTGGTTATATGTAGAATTACGCATGTGATGATCAGATAAAGCCAACAGCTTTACAATTAAGAAAGTGATTTTTATGTGGGATCAGTTAAAGGCATAAAAAAAGAAACCAGATAAATGAAAGTTCATAAAGAAGTGAAAGAAATTCTTCTAACGTGCGAAATCGGCGTAGTATAATCAACGTGGTGGAACATTTACAGACTGCCTGTAAGATCACACTGGGATCTCGTTCTATTAGCCTTTCATTCTCATAATTATGATGGGTGAATTTAAACAGGAAGGTTTCCATGTTAAATACAACAAGATTGCTTTAAAAAGCAACCACTAAATGAAAAAAAACAAAAAAAAACAACAACTAAAACGAGTAACAACTAAAAAAAAAATGAAACTAAGGCGAACATATAAACATTTTAAAAAAATATAACAAAGCGTGAAGAATAATTATTTAAACTTCCTTGTTCTAAGACTTAAGTAGTGTTAAAATATTCAAGTATACAAAACAAATCTTTAAAAATAAAATATTGACATTACACTACTTCTGTAGATCTGACCAAGATCATCTTGATTAAATAAACAAAGAATTTTTTAATATAATATCAAAAATGAGTATTATTTTGTTTAGTGGGAGACTTCTATTTGTTTCATGGGTTTGAGTCTATATTTAGACATTAATTATTCACAGGGGACTCTCAGCAGGAAGATAAAGTATTTTATACCCCACGTAGTCTCGATATAAAGCTATCAGATAATCGTATCTTAATGGCCTTTTGTTTCCTTCAGACTCCAAAATAGCAACGGAGAACTATGCTATCACATCCATAGCAAACAGCTCATCTAATTGAAAAGGGAGTGGGCAACTTTAAATACCTCAAACATCTAACAAAAAAAGGGTGAGTACTGAAATCTGTTTTTATCTATAAGTGCTATAATTGTATTTATATGAATCAAAATCCGGAGTAATTTGTGGGAATTAGTCAAGTGTAAAAGTAAATATCCAATATTTGCCTTATACAAAAGTATTGAAACTTCCCAACATGCCCGATAATTTCGTTTTTCTTTATTCCAATAATTTCGAATTAAACATATTGAAATCCATTTGCTGTATAAAAACTCTTTGCGAAATTAGAATGCATGATTTATATGAAAAAGGAGAATTTTAGAGAGGTGTGTGTTGTTGTAGTGTGGTTTATCCAAATTGTTTGTCGCGTAAATTTGGTCAGTTTCAAATACGTTCTTTCACCTAACTGTTCCCGCACATAGCTTTTTATTGTCTGATTTACAATATCAATATACACATTATGCTATAATTTATGCCCGTTCGTAATGCTACTAATTTCTTAAAAAAACCAGTGCACCGCTAAAAAAAGCGTTGAAAAATTATTGCACTAAAAATAACTCTTTTCATACGTCGCATAAAAAGTTTCCGTATGGAAATGAGATTTAATTTTTCTCTTAGTTTCTACAGTTTCCAATTATTTAGTTATTTAAGTAATTGATTTCAGCTGAAATATATTTATTTTGAAAACACTTATGTCATTTTTGGCAAGAAATACACGAGCATTTACCCAGCAAAAACAAAACTTAAACATTTGCTGTTTGAAAGAATAGCCCTAGAGCTTGCATCTTCTGATACTAATGTGTTGATCTATATAATAAAGGCAAGTAGTTTCTCGAAATTTATGGACATAGTTCATTTAATTGATTAATATTTGATATACATCATAAGGTTTCAATACAAATCTTAAGGACTTTCTAAGTCCCAGTATACATTTAAAAAAAATCAATCACATTTGTTCACAAAAGGAAAAAAACAAAAGACAATCAAATCTTTAAAAAGATAGTCTCTCGGTTTATCGGCTTGGGTAATAGAACATGTGTCGAGCATTCATTCTGACCAACGTAAGCGTTAATCATAGCTTTGAAATTTAGATATGTCTAAATTTATAATGTTTCATGTTTTAATTATCTTTCGACTCTACAGAATATGAAGTATTAGGACGGATGTATATGAGTGAAATTAACAACTAGTGCTTTTATATACGCACAGAGAGAGAAACTTGTACGGCAAGTAGAAATTTCTTTAAGTAACTAATGTATAGGTTTTGAATCAAACACATTCATTAATAATGAGTTTAGACAATAAAAAACAATATTTACAAATATTTTGTTATTGGTCGTTTGGGAGTGAAAGAGATGTACTATTTTTTTCACGAAAAAAGATCATGAATGGTGTTTTTGGTGCAACTATTTTATAAAGATATAGATCTAGTTTCTTTTTAAAAAAAAAACAAAAAAAAAACTCAGCACATTTCATAAAATAAAAGAAATGATTTTTTCTTACAATTTAACCAAGAAATTTCCATACTTTTTGTTTTGTAAAATTAATTCAATTTTCATTAATATTTATCAAGCGACTTTAAAAATAATCCTATACGTATAATTTCCACAAATCCTTCTATCCCACTACAAAAAAAATTAATATACAAACTTTAATTCAACATAGGCCAAGTAACTTATTACTGATCGCGTAACCATGGCCACACGAAACCAGATGAGCCTCATCGTGTTGAAACTTCAGCTGCTGGAGGATGAACTGGGGAAGCTGCACCAAGGGGCCGAGAAGTACTGTAGTGAGGTGGGTACTATAAGTACTGTAGTGAGGTGGGTAGAACGAGAACTGTAGTCAGGTGGGTATGAGAAGTACTGTAGTGAGGTGGGTAGTACAAGTGATGTAGTGACGTGATTAGTACAAGTGATGTAGTGAGGTGGGTACTATAAGTGCTGTAGTGAGGTGGGTAGAACAATGTGCTGTTTTGAGGTGGGTAGTACAAGTAATGTAGTGAGGTGGATAGTACAAGTGATGTAGTGAGGTGGGTAGCACAAGTACTGTAGCGAGGTGGGTAGTACAAGTGATGTAGTGAGGTGGGTAGTACAATATTGTAGTGAGGTGGGTAGTACAAGTACTGTAGTGGGGTGGGTAGTACAATGTGCTGTAGTCATGTGGGTAGTACAAGTGATGTAGTGAGGTGGGAAGTACAAGTGATGTAGTAAGGTGGGTAGTACAAGTACTGTAGTGAGGTGGGTAGTACAAGTGATGTAGTGAGGTAGGTGTTACAATTACTGCAGTGATGTGGTTAGTACAAGTACTGTAGTGAGGTGTGTAGTACAAGTGCTGTAGTGAGGTGGGTTGTACAATTACTGTAGTGAGGTGGGTAGTACAAGTACTGTAGTGAAGTGTGTAGTACAAGTACTTAAATGAGGTCGGTAGTAAAAGTGCTGTAGTGAGGCTGGTAGAACAAATGCTGTAGTGAGTAGGGTAGGACAAGTACTGTAGTGAAGTGTGTAGTACAAGTACTGTAGTGAGGTGGCTAGTACAAGTACTGTAGTGAGGTGTGTACAACAAGTGCTGTAGTGAGGTGGGTAGTATAAGTGCTGTAGTGAGGTGTGTAGTATAAGTGATGTAGTGAGGTGTGTAGTATAAGTTCTGTAGTGAGGTGTGTAGTATTAGTGCTGTAGTGAGGTGTGTAGTATAATTGATGTAGTGAGGTGTGTAGTATAAGTCCTTTAGTGAGGTGTGTAGTATAAGTGCTGTAGTGAGGTGTGTAGTATAAGTGCTGTAGTGAGGTGTGTAGTATAAGTGCTGTAGTGAGGTGTGTAGTATAAGTGATGTAGTGAGGTGTGTAGTATAAGTGCTGTAGTGAGGTGGGTAGTACAAGTACTGATGTGAGGTGGGTAGTACAAGTGCTGTAGTGAGGTGGGTAGTACAAGTGCTGTAGTGAGGTGTGTAGTATAAGTGATGTAGTGAGGTGTGTAGTATAAGTGCTGTAGTGAGGTTTTAGTACAAGTGCTGTAGTGAGGTGTGTAGTATAATTGCTGTAGTGAGGTGTGTAGTATAAGTCCTTTAGTGAGGTGTGTAGTATTAGTGCTGTAGTGAGGTGTGTAGTATATATGCTGTAGTGAGGTGTGTAGTATAAGTGCTGTAGTGAGGTGTGTAGTATAAGTGCTGTAGTGAGGTGGGTAGTGCAAGTACTGATGTGAGGTGGGTAGTACAAGTACTGTAGTGAGTTGGGTAGTACGAGTGCTATAGCGAGGTGGGTAGTACAAGTACTGTAGTGAGGTGGGTAGTACGAGTGCTATAGTGAGGTGGGTAGTACAAGTACTGATGTGAGGTGGGTAGTACAAGTACTGTAGTGAGGTGAGTAGTACGAGTGCAATAGTGAGGTGGGTAGTACAAGTACTGATGTGAGGTGGGTAGTACAAGTACTGATGTGAGGTGGGTAGTACAAGTACTGTAGTGAGGTGGGTAGTACGAGTGCTATAGTGAGGTGGGTAGTACAAGTACTGATGTGAGGTGGGTATTTCAAGTACGGTAGTGAGGTGGGTAGTACGAGTGCTATAGTGAGGTGGGTAGTACAAGTACTGATTTGAGGTGGGTAGTACAAGTACTGTAGTGAGGTGCGTAGTACGAGTGCTATAGTGAGGTGGGTAGTACAAGTACTGATGTGAGGTGGGTAGTACAAGTACTGATGTGAGGTGGGTAGTACAAGTACTGTAGTGAGGTGGGTAGTACGAGAGCTATAGTGAGGTGGGTAGTACAAGTACTGATGTGAGGTGGGTAGTACAAGTACTGATGTGAGGTGGGTAGTACAAGTACTGATGTGGGGTGGGTAGTACAAGTACTGATGTGAGGTGGGTAGTACAAGTACTGATGTTGGGTTGGTAGTACAAGTACTGATGTGAGGTGGGTAGTACAAGTACTGATGTGAGGTGGGTATTTCAAGTACTGTAGTGAGGTGGGTAGTACGAGTGCTTTAGTGAGGTGGGCAGTACAAGTACTGATGCGAGGTGGGTAGTACATGTACTGTAGTGAGGTGGGTAGTACGAGTGCTATAGTGAGGTGGGTAGTACAAGTACTGATGTGAGGTGGGTAGTACACATACTGTAGTGAGATGGGTAGTACATGTACTGTAGTGAGGTGGTAAGTACCGCCTTATATTTTTTCTCTCCCCCCTTTGATATGCTGTATTGATTAATAGCATACATGATATTTGCTTTTGGGGTCCAGTTAATTCAAATTCCTATCACTCGAGTCACAATGTTCCTGGCGAATCATCTTCAAACGCGCATCGCCTTATTGGATACTTTTTCTAAGTTATCGGAACTAACCCGCCGATATACCCTGCCGACCCCTGCACTCGGTGAACAAATGTTTAGTCTTCTCACCGACGTTACTACATGTTCGTAGGCCGATAGCCCTTTTTGTGTTCAACCTATACAAGTTACACTGTGTGGGACAGTTTATACCAGGGATATTTTCAGATCAGCCGTGGTGTTTAACTTACATACGATATAATAGAAATGAAAAGATCGTCCTTATTTGGACATCCAAAGATGAACGCTGAGCTAGTGTTTACAGGCAATCTAACACTGGTAACATGTGTGTGCGTTCACCATATCGTCTCACAGAATCAAGTCGACCTTGACATTGTATAGCATCTGTCCGTCTACGAAAGGCGATAGATTTATCTTTAATATTTGAAGCTCACGATGTCGCTGATGAGACTAATCCTTGAGTGGCAGTCTCTTCTGCATTTTACACACACCGATGTAGTCGGGCAGTGTTGTAAAACACGAATAAAAATTGCAATAAAATCTATCCCCGGGATATTTTGAAAGGATACAAAATGAGTATTAATGATTTCCGGAAGATGAGGAATGCATTAACATAATTTAGTATGTTTTTCTAATAGAATTATTTAGTAAAGACTAACAAAAGATGTTTAAATTGAGGGTTGCTGTTTCTTGAATAACTAAAGAAATTGAGTAGTGATTAAATAATGAATTTCATTACTAGCACAAGCCAGGTATATTTTTATTACACAACTGACGCTCCACCACCTCTGTGATTCATGATTTCTACGCTCTGATGAGAACGTGCAGACCATGATGGTATATTGGCAATTGACGCAGTATTCATAGATCGCGACTATGGGGGATAGTGTAACACAAAGCCCAGCCGCCTTCGCTCCCACAACTAAATTGAGGTACCCATTTAGAGCTTGTTGGACCCAAGGACCGCCTCGGTCACGGGCATGTCGCTCCACCACCGTGTCCCACACATTACACAAAGAGGATATAGCATTCGGTTTATAAAAATTCAATTAACATTAATTTCATCATGTCATTTATACGAAACATTACTGTGTGTGTGTGTGTGTATAAATATATACTTATATATATATAATTATATATTCACACACATACATAATAATCTTTTGTATATTTATAAATATATGGGCTGGTAATCATTAGAATTATTGTTTTCAATTAATCGGAGAGAACTTAATCAATTATTTTCAATAAATAATATTTAATAATATATAGTTCCTGATAAGTTGCGATTCATTATTTCGTTAAATCGGTAAAGACACGGTAATTCCATGGCTCCCAAATTTTGTGACGTATTACATGAAATTGATTATGCAAAGCAAGAAAAACCAAACCTTTTTGATAATGTATGCACATCTAAATAAATAATAACATAAGTGAGAAATGTCTGTTGGTAACTAGAAAAATATAAATTATTTATAAACTGGAAACAAGAATGGAAATGTTTTCTCAAATTTTAATCGAGAAAACTAATTTTAAGCGATTATAAGTTTAAGAATTTAATTTATCTTTAATATCCGCAGCCCTAATATATATTTGTTTGCGTAGGTGATCAACAAAGGGGCAGAGAGTATACGTAGCCGAGTTAAACAAGAGGAGGCGATCGATGAGTTCCGACTTGCCTACGACACGGCCTTGAACTTCATGAAAAAGAAAATCATAGAGATGGAGAGATTTAGTGAGCAATTTAATCAATTTTAACTTTGCCATTAATATTGTTATCCTTAATTAATAATTATTTTATAACAATCATTATTACAGTGACATAAAGCATGTAAAAGTAAATGACGCCGTACACCCAACTCCCAGTCATTTACGTATTAGAGTTCACATTAAGTATGGCATAGAGATGAAATTTTTTTAAAATTATCCAACGCTATTCACTTTTAAATAAAAAAAAGTTCTAAAAAAATTTGTTTTAGAATAACACAAATTTATACATTAAATAGGTAGATCTACGTGTTTCCGGAGAAGGTTTAGGTATTAGGCAAAAAATGATTAAATAGACCACGTTGATCAAAAGGGTAAATGATTTCTAAGCTTCACATTTGTAGTTGATTGTCTTTAACCAGTTTTCATCATTACACTGTGTGATTTTATGTGAATAAACTTTGAATTCCCTTCCAGCCAAAGTTCCAGACATCACACAAAAGACAAAAAGAAACGGGGCGGCAAAGACTCCTATGTTCAAAGTCATCACAAACCTACAGACCTTGCGGTGTCTCAAGCAACAGTTTCAGGAGATGATAACCAATCTGTTAACGGAGGTCAGTAGGCCAAGGTCAATTCAGTTGCCTTGTCCAAGATGATTCAACGGTTTCGGAAAACCTGGAGATAAAAAAAAATGCGTTTAAAAAAAGACACGTAGGCCTTTACGTATCAAAATATTTCGATAGTTTTTTTTTGTAAATAGTGATAGCAAGGACTTTTCCTTCATGAAGTTTTTAAGCGGGGTTCTTCTTTTTGAAACAAAACAACCAACTATTAAAATTTTAAACGCGTGAAACTCTGATTTGTATGTCATTGTAAATTTTTCAATCTTCTTTACTTAGTTTTTAACAGCTATGTTAAATTACTGATAAAAATCAGTGACGTATCTAGGAATTTAGGGGCCCCGGGAGCCAGGCCTCTTTAGGGGCAATTTTTAATATATTTTATGCAAACAAATTGGGACACTCCTGTTTGGGGCCACTCTCAAGTGTGGTCCTTGTAGGACTTTCGACTTTGTACTTTCCCTCCACTTCCCGAGCTAGGCCACTGATAAAAAAGGAAATATTATAGAAAAAATATTGCTTTTTTAAAATAATAATTTCTTAAATATTTTAAAGGTTTATATTATAATAGGCCTATATTTTTACTTAAATGTTTACTAACAAATTTTTATTACATTAAAAATAAATAAAATTCAAAATTGTACTATTATATTTAGATGTTGCAGCTAGGAAATCGGTTTCTTACCCAACAAATTCCATTAAATCCCTCACAACTGACTCACCTAAGCACAAGACGTGCCAGCTATACCATCCCTAGGACGAAAGTTGAGTTTTCAATTGGCCATGCTACTACGGGTAGCGGCGCCCGCAGGGCAAGTATCGACGCACCCAGTCAAGCGATTTCGAAACCAAATCTGGACAAACGCAGAGCGAGCTACGATGTTCATAGGCAGAATCCGGATCTACAGAAGTGGAAGACAGACCATCGGGCGATGGGAACTGACGTCCAAAAAGCTATTCCAGAAATAGCCACGATACCACAAGATCAAAAGTCTGACCAGACCAGGCAGGTCTTCGAGCAACTTAGCTTTGCTGATGTCAGTCGGGAGATAGAGAGTTGTCTTGTTTTCGTCATGGAGAAAAGATTAGAATTTGGAGGTAAAGATATTAAAAACACAGTGAAGTATTAAGATTGCACGGGGCCCAGGCTGTCAGCTCATGTGGGGCCCGGTCCATCCATTTTTATATATACAATAAAATAAGTTTTGGGCCTCATAAATTATTGGGAGCCCTTAGCATTAGCCCAATCAGTACCCCCCCCCCCTTTAATCTGTCATATAAATAACACATAATGGATACCACAGGTAAAAACAACAAACAAAAAAAGGTTATTTAGAGATGAATTAGGTCTAACTAATATGTTAAGACATGTTTGATATGTCGGAAATCGCTTAGAGTGTTCTCTTTAACCCAAAGAAAATCAAAAGCAAAAATCAAACGCATTACAACGAGGGGACGAGTCATTTAGATTTTGCTACCAAACAACCTGAGATAATTCTTTAGCTTTAGAGTCAGATAGTTGTGACGTTGCACGGTTTTTAATATTGTGAGGTTTTATATATATATATATAAATATATATATATATATATACATGTATATATCGTAAACATCGTATATAGTCGTTCTACAGCCCGTTCGTTCACAAGCTGACCCCCCCACACACACACACATTTAAAAGAGAATAGTATAACAAGTGTGTAACCCGCTCGCGAAATGATTCCATCAAATAATAGGAGCGTGTTAACTAAATATTTAAAAACATTTTTAAAACAAAAAGAAAAAAAAAGAAAAGAAAACTGCAATCGGTTTCAAAGGGACCTAAAAAATCGATTTCTGAGTTTTTGAGTTAAGTTTCTTTGACATCACGACATAAACAAGCTAGAAGAGACACCTTCCCTTCCCTCCTCTACATTACTCTTTCCACCGTGAATGTGAGAAACAACATTTTTCTTTTTAAAAAGAGTCATAGCGTGCCCCTGAAAATTCACAGTGATGAAAATAAATCGACTGATGGAGTTCGCCAGTTATTTAAAATTGCGTAATAGGAAGAGAGTAATCATGGACAATGTTGATATTGAAAAGGGGGTGGGAGACAGCAAAACCGGCTAGAGGACTTGACAGAAAAGAGAGGCGGTGTCTTATGTTTTATATGAAGGGAAACCAATTTGTTTTGCTTCAAACTTTGAAATACAGACACAAAACAGTCTACAAGAGTAAACAACTTGCCTCCCCCACTTTATACCCTAACAAAAATCATTGTACCCGCTCATAACAAGTCGACCCCCCACATTTGCCCTAGTTTTTGTTAACAAAAAAAAAAAAAAGTTCTGCCGTAGAACGAGTATATATGGTAAATATATACATTAATATTTACTATGTTTATATATTTATGATCTTTCTTTTCAAAATGAAACATTTCTTTAATATATATATATAAGTTGTAAATGATATAATAAAAATGGATACATTAAAAAAGATTTATTTAAAAGAAATGATATTATCAATTAACTATGAAAAGTTTACTTAATGGATTTGTAAAAAGTATTTATCAAATTTTTAAGTGGTTGAAAAACTAATTTTTTTTTTAATTACAAAAAAATGATTAATAAAAACATTTTATTAGCATACGAATGATAATGAATCTTCCTATAAAGAAGAAAAATTGTTTTTGTTTTATTGTTTTTTTACACCTTGTCCAACACGGAAGATTGTTTTATTTAAAGAATCAATTTTTAAACGAAATTCAAAAACTTGGACGTAAATCTCCATTAAATTTTTTTGCCGTTTTGTTGTTTCACATGATTCATTTATCATTATTTCAGAAACGGAGAGAAATGAGTTTTCAGACCTACTGGCATTATTAGGCGGGGACAAGCTGAACAAAATGGCACCCTACAAACAACAACATTTGCCTTTATCCATGGTAGTTAAGCAGGATCAGTCCATAGGTAAGAATTAATCCGACCACACAACTGCAGTGGTTAAAATTTGGGTGTTATCGTTAATGCTTGGTAAGATTTTTAAGGATGTATCAACATGAACTTATTTAATACCCACGCAGATACTTTATGAATTTCCGATATCGACAATGCAAAAGATGCCAATGCCTTTTTTTTTTTTAATGAAGAGTAAGACCCTATTAAGTAAAAGACATATTTGAAGCTTCATTTTATTTAAAAGGTATTGAAGCTTAATACATGAAATCCTGTTTTTGTTAAAAATGTATCTTATTTGTTAAGACTGAGCATTCTTTATCCAGTAACTTGAACTGTCGCTTAGCCCGTCATTGGATCGTTGAGGCACCATTTAGAACTGCACACTATATCATGCCATGTTTCACGGTCCTGTGCTGCCTTCTTGGAGTCGCTAAATGACAGGCCGGTCCACTCTTTGATAGCGTCCTCCCATCTCTTCTTTAGTCTACCTCTCTTTCTTCTTCCCTGAACTGTGCCTTGCAACATGGTCTTTGAGAGACCTCCATTTCTTGTCACGTGTCCGTACCATCGTAAGTTCACCTTTTTAATTGGGGTGAGAAGATCCTCGTAAAAGGCATATGACAGCACTTATTTATCGCGGACCGCTTTGTTCGTGATGTGCGCTATGTAGGAGATGTTTAGTATCATTCGAAAACATCTCATCTCTAGCGCATTAATTCTTCTTTGGAGGTCTGCAGTGAGCGTCCAAGCCTCACAACAATGCAAGAAGTTCGACATCGCCAAAGAGCGCATTAACGAATCTTGGATCTCAGGAAGAGTTCCTTGCTTTGCCAGATGTGTTTAAGTTTGCTTATTGCGACAGTTGTTTTTTGGCCATTCTGGCAAGAATTTCTGGCTTTCAGCCTTCATAGGATATTATATCCCCTAGATATTTAAAAGTAGGCACCTTCTGGAATTTTAGCCCGTTTATCCGAATTTCACTTGTGAATTTAATGTTTGCCAAGACCTTGGTTTTTCTGCATTGATTTCCATGCCATAGGCCTTTGATGTCTTGTCTAGCTTTGCAAGGAATTCTCTTAGTTCGTCCTCGCTGCCAGCTAGGCAGTCTTGTCATCGGCGAAGCCAGTAACAATTACGATTATAATAGGAACACACAAAAAATGATTATACCTTTTTTAAATGAGAAAATCCTTGAAATATTAAAATTCTTGCCTCACAATTCATTACTTCGTTCACTCCTCCCAAACAATGGCAGCGGTGAATTGTCAAATTCTATCAATGCTTCTGTACTGATGTTAATAGAAAATTATTATCCACTCAAGCCTCATAAATATTCAAATTAATGCAAATTCCCAACCCACTGGGATCCCAACGCCATAATTTATTTACGACAATTAACCAAATAAATGGTGTAGACCTCCTTTTTAAGTTGCTAATTTATTACGTTAGCGTCTCAATTTATGTTAACTCACTTAAAGGTATACAATCAAACGATTTTTTTATGTTTAAAAATTGCAACAAGCGAATAAATCTAAAAATTTTAATGCTTAAAAAAATGCATTTAGCTAAAATGTATTATATTTTGTGCGTTTGAAAGAATGTATAGGTTGACTGCATGGCTATAAATTTTGATGTTGTCTTATGTGTGATCCTAGATAATTCTATAAAAATTAGGTATTAGAAATGGGTTTGGTAAAGATTGAGTTTAGGCCTTAAAGCTCGGAAGGAATGGCTTTTCTAAGAGAGATATCGTGTGGGAAGAGAGTTCGTGTAAACAAACATATGTGATAAACTTTAACAAAACATCCATTTCAGATAAGCTCATCGACAGGATGGAACTGCTGGAGAGACAGACGAACGACAACGGCTCGGACCTCGTCTGCTTGGACGCCGCACTGGATCCGCTCATCACGGACGTCAACGAGGTGAAAGAAAAGTGCCAAGAACTGGCGAGCTTTGCCACCGTGCAATACGAGGCGGTCGAACACATGAACGAAAAAGTGACGTCGATGAGCAGCAACCTCGTGGACCTGGAGCAGAGGTTTGAATCCTTCCTGCGTATATTCGCCGCTAGCCGCTCAGAAACCACGAAACAGTACGTTAGGTTTGAACGGCGCATGAGCGACGTCGAGAAAAACAAAGATGGCCCGGGGAAGTCTTCCGATGGGGAGAGAGCTTACCAGGGCGCTGCGTCAAATCATGCTTCAAAACCCATCGACGAAGTGGACTTTCCCGAAGTCTTCGAAGCTGATAGCACGAAAACGGTGATATTCAAGGATGAAGAGTCCAAGAAACAGATGGGAATGGCGGCTGATCAAGATAAAGAACTGCGCAACCTTAGAAAGAGAGGAGATGCGATGTTAACAATTCGCAAACAAGAGTCTATGAAAAACGGGACCGAGGTCGAAGTTCAAATCAAGGAAATGAAATCGAAAGTAAGCTTTTAGAAGTGATTTGTTCCGAAAGATGTTGTAGGTCTACTATAATTATTATCAAAATGTACAAAAAGTACCTCAAAATTTCATTAAACTCTTATGTACAAATTACACCCATGTGTTAAAAGTCCATGAAGATTTTTCTCGCTTTGCTTAAACTGCTTTTGTATTGCATTGAAGAGCTACAGCGTGCTAACAATTAATTTCTCATGTCAGTAATCTTTCTTAAATTGCATTAATCCTAAGCTAAATCATCTAATCCTGCGCCAAAATCCTTGTTAAATCTCATGAGTGGTGGAAGTTTGAAACCGTGTTTCTTGTGTCTTTTTTTTGTTTGTTTGTCATATTCTATTTGACATGTTACAGGACTGTGATGGCGAACCTCTTTGGGGCCACGTACCAAAATTCAATTAAAACATACTTTTATATAGCAAAGTGCCAAAACAAAGTGCAAGCAAAAAGGTTTGATAACGGAAGTAATAATTTCGTTGCGAGCCGGCTGATGAGGTTTTGTGTGGCTTCTAATAATCCGTATGGACTAGTATTTCTGTGCCAGGGCCACATTATTAAACGTCTAAGGGCCGAATCCTAAAATATCAGCATAGTAAAGTTTATTGGTGCTTGTTTTCGCTGGTCGCTCAGAATCCTGTAGCAGGCATCATAAGATTTTACGTTTCCCCACTCCTAATAAAGTGTTTTTAAAATTTTGACAAACCAGGTAGAGGGAGGTGATCTTGCATGGGGCAATTCGTTTAGAGTATATATCTTGTAATTAACAGGACTAGTATTTAGCTATCAAGGGCAAGTGATTGTTGAAAAGAGGTTCACCAAACGATGCCAACATTATCCTCCCTGTTGATTCAAATGTGCTATAAAAGGTTCCCAATAGGGGCACCATTAGTGCACACAAAGTTTTTCACAGTTGTTTTATTTTGGTGTAGTTAGTAATTTTTTAAAATTTTAATCTGCACCAGTACTACTACTAAGCAGAACAACAAAAAAATGTTCGTCGCTATCAGGTTGATGATATATCTAACCACTTTTTTTTTTCTCTTTTTACGAGGTTTTGCTTCTACTTCTTAAATATTGGGAGTATTTTGTTTAAAAATTATCATGAAAATTAAAATTTTGCAAAAAAAAAAAATAAAAAATTAAATGTAGTAATTGATTATTCCGGTGAATCAATGAAGTGGTGATGAGGAATAAAACTTTCTAGAAAATGACATCAAAACGGAAACAATGAAATATTTGATTAACAGCATCTGTTGTTTTTACAAAATAAGTAAAACGGTTTAAATTGTTGAAAAAGCTTGGATCGTTGTTTTGGTTACTTCATAACCTTTATGAAAGGGAAATAAATTTAATTTTTCTACCCTGTGAAGAACCGAGTTTTCTCCTTTTTGTTTTGGTGCTTTTTAATGTATAGAAAATCTATGCATGAAGTTCTCTATTTCCTCCAAACAAATTTTTTTCTGGTACTCACCGAAATAAGAAATACATTTAGCGAGTAAAATTCCAACTCTTATAATTATGTATTATACAATGTTCGTTATATTTGTAACGCATTCTAAATAGAATGTGACGCAATATATTTATACTAGATTGTGCCAGGCGCCGTGGCGCCTGCGGCGCCCCCGTTTTTTGGACGCCTACGGCGCCAACCTTTTTTTAAAAGACCAACTAACTTGTCCTTTTTTGATAGATTGTGCCGGGCGCCGTGGTGCCTGCGGCGCCCCCTTTTTTTGGGCGCCTACGGCGCCAACCTTTTTTTTAAAGACCAACTAACTTGTCCTTTTTTGATAAATACGAATTATTAAACTTTATGAAATGTACGCAAAGTATTTATTTAATAATAATAATAGGGGTTGTATTTTGCGCACCGTATTTTGCGCACCGATGCACACCAAACAATGACGTCATCCTATTAAATATTTTTACAGTGCTCATCAAAACACGATTTTTCAACTAAACTAACTGCTGTAGACTGTGGTACATCTCTTGCGTTACGCGTTACGTTACAAACATACCCACACCACTGGGCTATTATATATATTTATATATTTTGTATAAAGGTTGGGTGATTGATTTTTAGCGCATTTTCGAGATGTCGAAATCGCTATTGCACCCGTTTTGTCCGTCTGTCATCACCCTGATCACAGGATCCATAAGTCCTAGACCCATGATGTATATATGTTTTTTGTATGTCCTGACCTGCCATTGGTGCATCAACACTCAGTTACTCGATCCGTTAAAAAACCCCGTTAAAACTACCAAAAAACTTTGCGAATCGAGAGTTAACACTGGCACAGGGAACGGCCGCCATTGCCGGAAGTCGAATAGAGCATTTTTCAAGCATTCAAGAGTGGTTCGAAGGCGTGCAAAAGAATTAGTTGTTTTTTTTAGTTGACGTCATTAGAATATGTGTAAAGGTTTAGAGACTTTGAAGTCATCAGTTGTGGTGACTTGTAGTTAGATTAAAGAGAAAATAAAAAATTTTAAAATGTAAAGAAATGACTTTTAAATTTAAAAATGTCAGGTATATTCATTACACAAGAAAATTCATAAAAATATGTCTAAAATCTAAACACAATTACTGATAACTACATAATGCTGATATCTAACATAAGTACTGATACATAATACGAAAATGCGCTAACACGTCCTGAGTTCCAAAAGGGACCAGGCTTAACATGATTTTTTTTTCTATTTCCCTGGGTGCCACCAAATTCACTTGTTTAATACTGTGTCTGCTTCGAAAATAGTTGATATCTTTATTTATCAACAGTACTTATTGTACAACAATGAAACAAATAATACCAACCATTTTCTAGATAAGTTGGTAAAGTTATTATCACAGCTAGCTGGGAAAGTTTTTGTTGGCTGTAATGTTTTATTTATTGTAGGACTTCAAAAAAAAATCTAGAATCCGACCGACTATCTTTTAACATAGATAATAAAAAAATATAACATTTATATGTGATTTAAATTGCTAATAAATAAATCTGCTTTTCTTTCCTTTCGCCACCTGTCAATTTAGCTTCTAGCCATGCAGAAATCTAAGCCAGGCATAGTTAACAAGACATCCACATCATGTACCAGTAAGTATGAATCGGGTTGTGCATTAAATCTAATGGTATAGTACAGTTTTGTTTTTATTGATATATATATATATTATTGTAAGTGTTAAGACACAGACTGAAATGTTCAGACGTCACTAATGTGAGTAAGATTTAAAAAAAAATTTACACCAATATTGCGAGGTGTTTAGTGTATCCAACTTTGAAATGGAGGTAACAGTGGAATGTAAACATAACACAACATGGCCGAAGCATGTGGGTGTGTGCCACTTCTTAAGTCTTTGTGTTTTCTTTTTAAAAACAAAACCAGTTTCAAAACTGTAAAATGTATAATACCATAAAGTAAATATACATTGACTTATTTTCTCTTCTCCCCAATCAAGGACCGTATGGTTTCACGAGTGTTCACAAGGTCGCCAGTACAAATTACAACCAGGACAGTACGAACGAACACGCATCGCTTGTGTAATGATAACGGCTTGTCAGAAGGATGAATGTGTGAAAAAAAGAAGGATATTAGCATTTTTATCACAATTTGTTTGAGTTCAAAAAGAGAACTATTCCAACAGAAAAATAATTTTAAATATTTTTTATAGAAAATACATTCAATTTCATGGAATGTCAGTGTCAATAAACTTTTTATTATGTATTTAATTAAATTATACATGTTTGAGGCGGTGTTGCAAAATAAATCCTCCCCCATACAGAGTCTCCCCCCGGAGGTTCCATTTTAAAACAAACTATCCCCCGGAGAAAATATTTTGCTCCCAATTAAAATAAATCCTCCCCTACCCTGTAAAATAATGTCTCCCCCAAAATAAATCCGCCCCCATCACACTTTCAATATTAAACAAAGAGAACATTGAAAAACAAAAGAATATAGAATACTTACTTTTGCATTGCTGTAATATTCATAATTGTTTACTATAATACTATTTATGGTAGTGACGCAGATATACAGAGATAAGAGGGGTTGAGGACCATATCGTTTGACACTTCTCAGGGGCGTAACCTAATTTTAAAAATTGCGTAATTACTTGATTTTTCCTCATTGTACAAATTGACGCACATGGAGATTTTGGTGTATAAGGGCAATTGTTTTGTTTCATAAAGCAAGTTTTAAGTCTTTGAAGGCATGGGTTATTGTTGTTATCAACGGCCAAGTCACACAAACGCTGGGTTTTCAGACATCCTTTGTTGAAGTCGGGGGAAAGGCGTTGGGAGTGACCCATTTAAGTAAAGGCACGCGGGGGGGGGCAAAAAAAATCAGGCTATGCTACTGACCTGTTTAACCTATAACCCGATTAAAACGTGTTTTATTTTAACTCTGTGAATGCAGTGTGTTAAGAGAAGCAGAGGGAAGGTGCTGGTGATACTATATCAAGGGGTGACATTCCTGTTATGTGGCACTGGAAGGATCGGAGGAGTTTTATTGGGTTAGTCGTGATGGGATGGCATTTGGGCTCATAGCAGTGGGTTACGGATACGTATTGATGCTCCTGGGGAGAAAGCTTGACTAATAATATATATGTGTAATAAGTTGTTCTTTTAAATTAGCGAGACATTTTTTCTCTATCAAACTATCAAATTTAAAAATTCAATAATTTACTAGACATTGGCTTCTAGTTTTTAAATCAATATGTTATTCAACACTGATGTATAATGTATATATGCTACAATAATAATGTGTCAGATTATTTCTATGACCAAAAACAAAAACAAAAAACACAACTGATTATAACAACAAAGCCTTAGCTACAATCGTCAATACTTTCATCACAATAGCTAGTATTTCAAATTGTATCTTTCAAATATAATAACAAGAAATACTAAACATACATACACACATACATAGATACACGCATGCATGCATATATGCATACATTCATCCATGCATCAATGCATAGATACATACATACTTATATACATAAACATACATACATTCATACGTACAAACATAAACATATGTACACACAATACATACATAAAAATACGTAAATACACAAACATATTCTTATGTACAAACATGTATATGGATAATAATTATTTTATACATTGCAGACGCTCCTTTTGTACAGGAGATTATTGCGTCCTAAATACGGCCCAATCCGGCCGAATCAGTCAGGCCGATAGATCCATAAAACATACATATTTATAATAGCTCCAGTTCGAGAAAATCCGGAATCCCTCCATGTTCACAAATCCGCCTCCAGCTCCGGCCATATTTCACTATTAAAATCCTAGTATTAATATATTTTGTGTGTGTGTGTTTGTGTGAAAATATTACTATTTTCCATACATTAAAATAAAATTTTATTAGAGTGAGCCTTAAAACTTTAAAATTTAAATGTATCATTTCAAATAATTCATTGCAGGACACTACAATAATATCAGGCACTAACTTAAATAATTTTAAAACAATGAAATAAAATAGCCTACAAACGAATACGTACAAAAATGTGAAGTAAGTGATAAGCTTACAAAAGGATTAGGGAAAGTTTTAAACATGTTGTCCACGTTTGACTGTTCTATTTTGGGAAACAAGATGACAATCATTTCACACACACACACAACAGCGCATGTCACCAATTTAAAAAAATAACCCACCCTCTAAGCTACACCTTCGACCTCTTGGATTCTAGGGTAATTGACTTTATACCTAATTAATTCCAAGGCACGCGAATTTCAAACTAGCTAAGCGTGCGCCTCACCTGTACTGTTATCTGAGCAATGCAATACATTTAACTTATCGGTAGACTCCAACCCTAGCTACGACACTTATTGTTTAAAAGTGTAAACTAGTTCTTGTGTGTCTAAATTTTAGCATGCGCTGTGTTTCTTGAGACGGCTACACAAAAAATTAATTCCATTTAAAAGCTTTGTTACTATTTTTTAAAAGTAAACTTTAATCACTTGGATTTGCTAATTTTTGTGGTTGCAGTAAATGTAGTAAACTCTACGCGTAGAAGAAGAGTGATATTTTAAATTATTATAATGCACAAATAGAAATAGCAACTTTCGTTTAAATCCTAACTCGTGTTACCAACGCGATAAAAGACTTCGATGCTACGTTCTCGTATTAATTAATCATCTTTATATTTTATTTTCATTTGTCTGTTATTCTTTTAAATATCTCAGGGTAATTAACCAACTCAAAAATGTGTCTTTATGGGCATACAACCTCTTAACCTACAAATAGCTACGCCCCTGACTGAGCTTATGATTGCTGAATTCCCAATAATCATACACAAATGCATGTCGAACAAATACAAATTATGTTGTAAGTCATAAAGCTTAATAAAACAATTATTTATAATTTCAATTAATTAAGGGGAGAATTTATTTTAACAGGGGAGATTTCATTTTAAAACAATTTCTCCGGGGGCGAAATTGTTTTAAAATAAACTCTCCGGGGGAGACTTTGTTTTGGGGGAGACTTTATTTCGTGACAGCGGCACATTTATTTTTAAAAAATTACACGCTGAAAATTTGTGCTGAAAATTAAAGAGCGGACTCGAACAAAATGAAAATGTATTGTCATGTTTCTACATTTATCCCATGTTAAATAATACTCACAGTTTTCGGACAAAGAAGCACAGGATCAAATTTGTTCATTTTACACTGCTTTTACTTAGATCAGCAAATTAAACGTTTATGCTCGTGATAAATGTTGCCAAATGGTATAGATGATTACAGCTGTTTATCAAACTCCTGTTTCCACTGTAATACTATAGTTTAATATTTCTTGAAAGAAATGTGTGTTTTACGTTGGAATTCACTTTTTTCCTGCCTTTAATTATTTATAGAAAGTATAGTTACATGGATTTATATTTGTGAATAGATTGTTCATAAATATGTAGATAATTAATTTAATTGCATTTAAAAATACTTCTTTCAAAAAAGATAATAAATATTTTTAAAAAAAATTAATATCTGGACCTCAGTACTTCTAATGTATTTTTGTTTATAGATTTAATGTAAGCAATTCACATTGGATATAGCAAATTATTTTTGTGTTTTTTTTTTTGTTGTTTTTTTTTTTTGAGTTTTTTTTGTGTGTGTTTTTTTAAAAATCGTGCTTTCTTTTCATTTTATTTCTAAATGATATTTATTATATGAACTAAACAATTTAACATTTAAAAAAAAACATTGCCGTATTTTTGTCCATGACATTTCTTTTCGTGTTGTTAATTTGTACGTACAGTATACCATTTATTTGTTAAGATAAATATTTGAGTTTACCCGTTCTGACTTTTGATTGTGTTCATTCTGTTGAAGAATTCAGTACGTTGTGGGAATCGTTTGAATGGTTGAGTTGATGTTGCTACTCTTTTGTTCCGCGGCATTCAGACCAGATGAATCGGCTGGGGAGTGGACGTTAGTGTATTCTGTTAGAATTATATTGGTCTTTTAAGCCTCCAAGTCTCACACTAAACTGTTACGGCAGATGGATAGGATGTAGCTTAATTGTCCTCGTCGATCACTACACACGGACAGAAAACAACATCTTCTAGAAAAAATATTATTATTTTGCAAATTTCGTTAATTAAAAAAAAAATACAAACAAACAAACAAACAAACAAAACAAAAACAAACAAAAGATCATCTGACTGGAGGTAGTTAGGAACATCATCTGATTGGAGGTTATTAGGAGATCATCTGACTGGAGGTTATTAGGAACATGATCTGACTGGAGGTTGTTAGGAACACCATTTTACTCGAGGTTGTTAGGAGATCATCTGACTGGAGGTTGTTAGGAGATCATCTGACTGGAGGTTGTTCGGAGAGCATCTGACTGGAGGTGATTAGGAACATGATCTGACTGGAGGTTATTAGGACATCATCTGACTGGAGATTGTTAGGAACACCATTTTACTCGAGGTCGTTAGGAACATGATCTGACTGGAGGTTGTTAAGAGATCATCTGACTGGAGGTTGTTAGGAACATCATCTGACTGGAGGTTGTTAGGAACATCATCTGACTGGAGGTTGTTAGGAACATAATCTGACTGGAGGTTGTTAGGAACATCATCTGACTGGAGGTTGTTAGGAGATCATCTGACTGGAGGTTGTTAGGAGATCATCTGACTGGAGGTTGTTAGGAACATAATCTGCCTGGAGGTTGTTAGGAACATCATCTGACTGGAGGTTGTTTGGAACATAATCTGACTGGAGGTTGTTAGGAACATAATCTGACTGGAGGTTGTTAGGAACATAATCTGACTGGAGGTTGTTAGGAACATAATCTGACTGGAGGTTGTTAGGATCATAATCTGACTGGAGGTTGTTAGGAACATAATCTGACTGGAGGTTGTTAGGAAAATTCATGTTGTAAATATTTGTGACGACTGTTTCATAGTTAAAATGCTAAAACTATAGCGACACACACGACTGGGTTCGATTGTCCAGCGGCAAGTAACTGAGTTATCTTCTGTTATCTTATCTATACAGACGCTCCTTCTATGCTGAAGACAATAGCGTCCACAGACCATTACAGATGATCTGTTGGCAAGTGTTGCAGCGTTCACGGCTGAGGGTTCCACACATGACCCAGCTGTCTAACTAGTGTTAGGTACCCATTCGGAGCTGGGTGACTCAGGGACGCTTTAGGAAACGGGAACGATTATTTGCCATCATATGTATCGAACACGTGACCATCAGTACGCCAGTCGAGCGCGCTGGGAGTGATGTGCTGCGCCGTATGTAAACTCAAAAAGTACAGTGAAGTTGTGGAACCGATCAGACCGCCTGAAGCTCAGGTAGATCTTTTCACGACACACTGCGCAACTCCGTACCACCCCCGCCACCAAATACACCTCAGGCGAAAGTCCTTACTTAAACTGAGCTCGTAGATTAGTTATCAACAAAGGGAAATAATCCAAAATAATAATTCTTTCATCATTTGCTCCTCGGTGATGATTCCTCGTATGCTTTTTTTCATGCATGTACAGACTATGAGATTCTTTCTTTCTAAATCTAATCCTATACAATTCAGATTCAAAACCGTGTCTGTTGTAGTTTAAATAAACAAAACGATTTAATTTTAATAATGATTGTAAGCTATCATCTGGAAAAATAAAGACAACTACAGCTCTTTCCTTCCCTATAGAATCAAACTTAATTATTAACTGTTCATATTTAAGTATATTAACTATAAGGCTGGTGGACCATGTTTGACTTGTAATTTAGATTAATACTCCTCTTACATAACTACCCAGTCCCGCATTAAAATTTCAAATGACATAAGTTTAAGATGACATAGCTATAATTAAATAATGCCTGGCTTCTGCGTAAGACAACGGAATAGGATAATCCTTAAAATATACAAAAAAGGTATGAGAAGAATCTATGTTGAATGCTTGCATATTGATTTTTTTGTATTCAAAATTGCATTTCCCTTAAGTATGTGAAACACATAACGTATATTCAGGCATATAAGACGGCCCCACATCTACTACTTATCATGTAAATATTGAGGTTCGAAGTTTTATTGCCATACAAGACCATCTTTTTGCAACATACTTTCAGTTTGAATCTGGCTTCATATTTTTTTACTTCCAGTTGAGCCATGGTGGAAAAGCTGGATTTAGACTTGATGGGGCCGAAATCAATTGACAAATTTTGGGCCCTTTTGAAGCCCATGAATTCTAAATAAGAGACAAATATGAAGAAAAAATTCAGGGAGGGGGCGAAGCAGTGGCGTAGCTAGAGCTT
>MUZC01004183.1:459672-499505 GCA_002072015.1 Radix auricularia | reverse complement strand
CCCACGTCACGCATCGTCACAAAAGTGTGACCCCCCTCCCCCCCTAGGTGCGTGACGTCATTTATGGACGGCCCCTAACCAACAAGCTTTGTCATATCTAATCCAAATTCTAATGAATTTTAATTATGGTGTTGGCTAAAGCTTCAGCTGTTCTATCGACAATTGGAATATCTCCCAGGAATTTTTCTGTGACCATCATTTTCCCCATTTTGTTCTTTGGCAAATCTAACACCAAGTTACATCTACTCAAAGCCTGAAATGTCATTTGTCTCGTCGGCAAATATAAAAAATGCAACTGAATTATTTCCTTCACCAACAATGTCTTCACGCTAAAGAGACCAACAAATTTCGATTATAGTGATTTGCATGGTTTCCGAGATATACTTGGCACTACAAGATACAATTGACAAATGATTACCAAGAACTTTATCTCCAGATTGCACGAAACTCTAACAGGTCATACAAATTACCAGAATTGCATTCTTTTTCACGAAATGCTAAATCATGCGTGCCGCAAAATAGGATTGTAGAAATGATTGGACGCAGTTTGTTGCGATTTTCTTGAATTCGTCTTCTAAATGATGAGTCCAACTGAGTATCTATAGGAACTGCTTTGGCTTTAAAATATGCAACAAAATTGCAATCACGAATCAGCTGCAATTTCAACTCATTTGAAAGGTCGTGTGTCTAGACATACCTTCCAATATACAATTTAGAAAATGAATAAGTTTCAGCGACAATCAAATTAGAAACAGTGGCCTCAGCTGTGTCTGCATGGCTGTTGACTTCTATCGATGTCCTCAATGCCAATGATAAGTTAGATGCTGCAGACACCCCAAAATCTTCTAATAAATGCATTTCGGAATCCCGCGATTGCACTAGTTTTCGTTGTTTTTTTTTTTAAGTCTGTAAATAATTTCTATCCATCTTTATCTATCCTGTAGTTTTTACACGTATACTATTTCACAGCTAAATGTAATATTCTCGTGAGAACTTACATTTTTTAAAATTTATTAAATGCATTAATATAAGTTATATTTTAGCTACTACAGCGCTATTTTGTGAGTCTTATTAATTTCTAAGACTTTTTTCGGCAGTTATGTTATACTTAACTCAAATTTAATTAAAATTAAATCTGTATGGCACTGTCAGTTAGGGGCCGTCTACAGTATGCACACATGAGGTATGTTAGCTGGATTTATCTCTTGCACAGTGTGGCAATTAAATTTTATATAATTTTCATCTTTAATGAAATCATAAAATTTTCTTTTAATTTTACCATCCGTCTTTATATGATTTATATAAAATAAATTGCTTTTTGTTCTTCAACTTTACCTGACCACAGATTCTCAAAACCAAATTAACCCTTTAACCCACTCCCTCCCGCTTGTCACACTTCGTTACAAAAACTTAGAACCCCCCCCCCCCACACACACACACAATATGACGTTAAAAGCTGAGACACCACACCGCTTCACGGCCGCGGTTCTCAACGTATCGCCTCTTTAATGCAACACAGTATTTACTGTGACGTTGAAGATATCTTGATGTTTCTTCTCATTTTCTGACGACCCAGACATTCTTGAGTTGTTAAAAGTTGTTCATTTATGGCATTCATATTCCTTGATTCGAGTTTAGCATTAAAGGGGCCGTCCATAAATGACGTGGCGTCGCGCGCCTTGGGGGTCACGCAGTCACAACGTGTGACGAGGTATTTTGCCAAGGTGGCAAAGTATAAGCTCTCCGTCATCTCACTTCGAAAGCTTTTTCTTCAAGCATGATGCGTGTTTTAGTTTTATTGATGGCATTGACCTTTAGGACTTTGCACTTCCCTTGTCTTTATATTTGATAAATAAAATTTTTAAATATCATTGAGTCATCGAATAACATAGCACCATTATGTTCCATTTACGCTGCGCAGGTGCGTGGCCACGCAGATATCTGAACGACGCTGCGCAGCAGCTTAGAATTACCACGCAGCAATTTTGTAAAATTTTGCAATAAAATGGATGTGCAACTTTGCACACGAGTTGACACGTTGAACCTTAGGGGGAACATTGCATAACACTTGTTTTAAATTTTAAAAAAATAGAACAATTTTTAAAAAAGGTTTAATTTAGTTTGTAGGTTAGTTTTCTGTTTAGTTTGTCGGTTTCGGTTGGGTTAGTGGCTAGACTAATTAGTAAAGTTTTTTTGTTTAATTTTTTTCATAGCATTACTAAGTAGCCTAATATACTAATTACTAATAATTTTTTTTTTTTAAAGAATAAAACTTGGAATTGTGTTTTCTTCCACCAACCATTTTGTTTCAAACATAAGTAGTATTAACGTCATATCTGCGTATCGTAAGTTGAGTTGAAATTTGAATCAGTAACGTATTAACTTAAAGGCAGTGTCTGAATGTCACTCAATGTGCCATGGCCATAGGATAGCCGTACCCGTAGGAAAAGTTCCGTCAGTGTGCGTCAGGAGTAGCTCACTAAACACCATGCGTCTTGGGGTTCTTTAGTCTGGAAATATTTGAAAATTCGTGAAATATCTTGTAGAAAAAAATAAGAAAATTAGCAAAAAACATCACTAGTCAATAGAAAAATCTAATTGAAAATAAATAATTAAGACATAGATGCGCAAATTTATCGCTTAGTAACTAAAAACGAGCTCTGACCCGGAAATTCAACAATTTGTAGGAGTTCACAAAATGGCGTCATCCTTGCACTATTTACTCATTACTTTGCTAATATTTTTAAATTTTAAAGCCATGGCACAGAAAGTTACAGATCTCGAACCGTCTTATCAACAGAGAGCTATATTGCAACATAGAACTGATGCTTTAACTATTCTTATGTTACTAGGACTATTATTATTTACTATACTGACTGTCTGGTTGTTCAAACACAGACGAGTTCGATTTGTCCATGAAACAGGATTGTCAATGATATATGGTAGGCAAAAGAACTTTCGGAAAACCATTCATAAAATCAATAAATAGTTAAAATTATGATAAAATAATAACATAAAACTGTTAAATGGCGTATATCTTTTCTGAAGAAATATAATTGTTAATTTTAAAAATAATAAATTGAATGTAAGTTACAGTTTACAGTAAAAGTAAGGTAGTAAGAGCCTTCCACAAATGACGTCACGCTCCGGGGGGGGGGGAGGTGAGGGTGGCTAACACTTTTGTGACATTACATGGTGATGAGGTGGAGAGAAGGGGGTTGGAGTATTGTGACTCAACACGAAAAGGGTAAATAAAACTTCGGCTGGTTATTGTTATAGTCATAGTGGCCAAGATGGCTGCCGACGATAGTGACGCTGTCTTTTTGCTATCTCAGTTCTCTCCCCTTAGGGATTTCTAAACTTGACCCCCCCCTTACCTGCCCTGCAATTACTGAGTAATATATGGCATATGGGTTTGTGAATTTTGTGTTCTTTTGCCGATCGTGTTAACTACAGCAAGACAATTAAAAATGGAAAAAAGGGAGGGGATGTCCCCTCCCCTTTTTGCACTTAATATTACCGAAAAATATGGAACCATATAAGGTTTTTAGTCCGCTTGTTTTTGAGGACTGATTAACTGTTAAAAAAAAGGCTATCAGGTGGTCCCAAGTTTTACTATGTTTTGTGAACCAACAACAGAAAGCATCGCCCAACGTTGTCTGATTTGACATCCAGGCGTCTATTTGGTACTGACACTAGTGTTCCCCTCTGCTGCGGTACCGTCAAAACAGCAAATTTTTTTTAAAAAAGTAATTATTTTTAAAAAAGATCTTTCCAACAAAGAAGTAAACCGTAATGATTAACATTTAATTTTATGTATTAAAACTACATGTTATCAAAAGTTTTCAAGTCAGTTCATTTGCGAGGACTGGTTAACGCTTTTAAAAAAAGACAGTTTTACAACCTGTCCCATCCGTTTTTTTCCTTAATTTTTTTAGAACAAACAAAGAGTGTGTATCAAATTTGGCCTCGCGCTGTCTGATGGTGACTTCAAAGAACATGTGACGTCACCGCCCATTTGTGTTCAGCTCTGATGCACTGTGATCCTTTTTCAAAACACACGAAATGATTATATAGAAAACATCAAATTTTATATTGATGTGGACAATGTGGTGGTAATTTTAAGTCAACTTCCTTTGAAAACTGTCAGTTAAAGACCGAACTCGAATTTGAGGATCAATTAATTGCGCTGTATCTTTGTGTCTACCAAATAACTCGAATAATATAGGTAATAGGTACTTCACATAGTGGTGAGCACCGATCATTGTTTTGGATGAGGGAAACAGACTATAAACCAGTGACCAGAGAATGCTGATAGGTCAAGGGGTCATATGCTTTTATATTTTCCTTGCCTTTATTAGAAACAGACTATAATTACAATTTTGGCTATTTTGTGAGCACAGGGACTACTATCATTATGATCTCCGTCATTAAAAAAATTTTTTTTGGATGGGGGAAACAAACTATAAACCGATGACCAGAGAAAGCTGATAGGTCACGGGATCATATGCTTTTATAGCTTTCATTGTCTTTACAAGAAACATAACATACTATAATTACATTGTTATTTTGTGAGCACATGGACTACTATCATTGCCATTCATTGCGATCTTGAATGTTTTAAAAAGTACAGTGTTCAGTGTGTTTGTAGACGAAATTCTTTGTTTTTAATCATTTGTTTACCTACAATAAGTTTTGTCAAATTACTTTTTTTTCGTTTAACTGATTGTCAAGTAATATAAGTAGTAGTAACAGTTGGCGACCTTTGCTGTTCAAATCAAATGTGCTAGCTCTCGTAAGGTGCCTAAACAGCTTAGCAAATAAAAATTTAAAAACAACATTCTTAGTTGTAGGCAAAGTAATTTAATAGTGATGATGTATATATTATTTATATACCAAAACATGGAGAAAGCGATTTGAAGTCACTGTTGCTCGCTTTAGTCTGGTATGTTGCCCTGCATCTTAACCATAGCACAACTAAAACGTAGTCCAGGTAATATGCTTATAGGCTTATTGAATTTGTTTTTAAGTGGTCCTGATTAAAATGGACCGGTCCTGCTCTGAGGATGGGGTTAACTGTTAACAACCTTACAAACAATATGCAAACTAGACTTAAGGGTAGCCGCAGCCTAGCCCGGGAAAGATGCGCCTGGGGCATTCTTTAGACCAGTAGCGTGGTGGATGAAAGAGTTAAATTTTGTGTAAAATGTGAATTTTCAAAATTGGAAGGTGTAAGGTTATGTTTAGTTTTAGAATTTTAATTTGTGAATTTAGGGTTAGGTTTATTGATATAATTTTTAGTTGTGAATTTAGGGTTAGGGTTAGGTTTAGTTGTAGGAATTCAGACGCAGAAACTGTGATTATCATTTGTTTTTCTTAATTTTTGAAGCTTTTACAAAATATGCATGTTACTAAATAGTCTAAATTTAAGAATATCCAACCCCCACCCCCAATTTCAAAATCACAACCTCACCAAAACCCGTACATTTAAGAAACTCAACCACCCCTCCTATTTTTTCCTTTGCATTTTCATTGGCTACCAAAATCACCGCCTTGCTAAAAACAGGAAATTTGAGAAGGTCCATATCTTCTCCCTCCCCCACCCCAACCTACTTAATTTGTCGGGTTCGGTACTACTTTTTCCCTAGGTCACATGCCCTAGCGACAAAGATGGCACCAGGACATAACCCTATTTTGGTCCCGGCCGCTATAACGTTAATTTACCAAAACTTCCACTTTACTTAAAATATTTGTCGCTTAAAATTTATTTAATGACCTTTTTTTTTGTAGAAAACCATCAGTGCTTCTAAAAGTGCCAGTCCGTAAGTTTTCAAAAAATGAAAATGAAATATAATCATTATAATCCTTAAGTTTGAGAACCAACAAGAGAATGTATGAAATTAATACCCCACGTCGTATGATGTTGACATCAAAGCACCTGTGATGTAGCTACCGCTCTGTTTTGTTCTCTTACGTCAGGAGTCGGGAAAAAGTTTTGCCTGTTACCCCAAAATATTAAAGTTTACGTGTGCATTATCCTGCCACCCCCATGGCTCGAGGTCCTGCCCACATGACTCAGGGGGTTTGGGGAAGCCTTGTAAGCCCCCCCNGCCCGAACCCGAAAATATAACTTGTGACTTTTAGAAGCATGATGGGTGTCTAAAAATGACCTGAATAGGAATATGTGTAGATATTTTAAGTCAAAACAACAGGGAATATCAATTATTTTTTGGGGGATGGGGATCTGGGGGGAATCTATTTTCTACAAATTTTAGTTTGATTTAATTGTTCTAATGGTTTTTGGTCTATTGCCCCTGCCATTCTAGATGTAATGATAAATGTGCCTATTTTAAATTAGTCAAAGTATTCATTATTTTTATTGAATGCATCAAATTCTTGACATCGCAATTCAAGAGGAGCACCAAACAACTTTTCTTCTTAACTCAGTTTTTAAGGCATTAATTTTAATGTCACAGTAAGGATATTTAGAACAGTCAAGTCATATGGATTAAGATTTTTGTCATTCGTGTCTATATACATGAAAGTAGGGTGGATTTAGCTGTCTTCGTATAGTTCATAAGTAGAAATGTTCATACTTGTCAAATTTAAAAATGCATTTTCTGGAAGGAAAAAGTTCAATGGTGGGGTGATGTTCCAAGCGTACACATACACATGATGTATTTTTAACATATCTGGTGGATTGTAGTCGATATTATATGTCCCTAATGAGTCTGCATTACCCCCAAGAATTTCCTCTTTACCCCTAATGGGGTAATTTACCCTTTTGCCGACCACTGTTTTACGGGATGCCCATCAGTCAATCGACTGATTAAAAAAAAATACATTATAACTATAACATTTTTTTATATAAATATGTTTTTTTCTAAACAAAGAGGTTAACAATGATGATTAATAGCTATAGTCAATGTTTAATTTGTATGTATTAAAATGAAACAGTTCATTTTTTAAGGATGGTTAAAAGTTCCTAAAAAACGAACCGGTTCAACCGGATACCTAAAAATTAAAATTATAAAAGATTATGTTAATATTATTGTTACCCCAAAAGGAGCGGATTCAACCAAATTGCATATGCTTATAATGATTCTGCATTACCTCCAAGAGTTCCATTTTTACTCCAAATGAAATAATTTACCGCTGTTCACCAACCCCTCAGTTAAACTGCCCGATAGCCATAGCAATGTATTTTTCATTAATTTATAAGCCCCACAAGAGAATGCAACAATTTGAACACGCTTTGTCCATTGTTGACATTATATTTGCAACTCTTTTGTGATGTACATGAAAAAAAAAATAATTAAAAGAACAAAAGCACAAAAAAACTTGTGAGCTTCGGAGTAAAAAGTTATGATAATATTGGAAATTTTATGAATGTCATAGTATTTTTCGGTCTTCAACTCAAAGGAATTACTGTATTTTGCAGCACACACGATGACACCATACTTTTCCTGTACAAATCTGGGGTTTGTACAATACTCGCCATACTCAACTTCCAGCATATACCATATCATTTTTAGAAAACATGAGATTTGATATCAATGGTGGCAATTTTAGATCAAATGCCTTTGACGTGCATATACTTAGCAGGAAAACTGTCACTATACTATAAGATCAAAATCTATTTGAGGAATCGTCCAGTATCTATAATATATTCTAGGTCTATCAACAATGAAATGAATCTTGTAATATCAATAGTCACACTTGCAGGCTTATATGTTAATCACATCAAAGAGTTTTTGACATTACTGCTGCACTTTTGTTAGCTGTCTTGCTTGGCAACTAAACAAATAAAAAAAATTGGAATATTTTATTAAAAAAGCCAAATTCATACTTAATCTTATAGAGCTTTAGGCCATGAAGCAGCTCATTTTGCTATCACGTCAGTAGAGGGAAAATCACATCAAAATGGGAAAAGAGTGCACCGGTAACTGTTGCAATGGCAAAATTACTGCAGTCGTCTAATACAAAAAAATTTTAGAAGCACTGGCTTAAATTTATGTAATGACGTTTTACATAGCTTCACCCGTGTTACAATATTACAATGCATTCCTACACTGAATAAATACTCAAATGACAAAAAAGGGATTTGAAACATATTTATTTCATATAGAAACAAGAGTGGGGGGGGAGTCTAACTTTTTGAGACGGGGGGGGAGTGGCTTAAAAAATCGACCAAAATCGTGTGACGTCATTTATGGACCACCCCTAAGTTGAACTTGTAACTAATTGTACCTACTACTAAAGTTAGAGTCATACATAAGTAGTCTCAGCCTGTGGCTCAGTAAATATGTGAATAAAGCAAAGAGATTGGTGTGCTCAACTATTTACATTATTGTTGTTATGGCAGAGCAAGACTACTGAAATGTTGTATTTTCACACTTGATAAGGGAATAACTCAAATTATTTCTTCCATTAACGGTGATTAACTTAATTAAGGTTGTAGTTTTAGTTTCAGGGTCTGGGTTAGTTTTAGTTCTATTTTTTAAATAAAAATAGAAAATTACATATATCGGCTAAAGATACCATTTATGGAGCGCAATGTTCTCTTTGTTTAGGACATTCTTGATGACTTATTTCACTGCTAGTTTTGAACTTGTGTCTTGTGTAAACATATGTCTTTTCTATAATCATTTTAAAAACCTGTATGATGGTTATAAAACTAGAAAACTAGTACAGCTGTACAAGTTTTCAGTATCCTTACAGGTTCTGATGTATGCGTAACTAGGTTAAGAATTTTCAAAATATTTGTTCACAGGCCTCATTGTTGGTGCCATCATACGTTACACAAGTGATCCAAAACACATACCCAGTGTTGAAGCAACTCTTCATGCCAATGAATCCTACACATCATTAAATCCTCCAGAATATATTTCTATTTATCTCAATCGATCCAATGACTCTCATCCCCCATCAGACAGAATCTTTTATGCTTTTAAAGGGGCCGTGGCAGGTGTAGAGGAACCCCCCCTGGAGCGAGCAGTAAGTGATATTGTTCTGTTTACATAATTCAAAAGTATTTGTCAGATTTGTAGATTGTTAGTTTAATTTTAAAAAATACACACTGGACTCATTTTTAGGGCTCGATTAATTTTTTCTTTAAAAAAACCAACTATATTCTATTTTTATAAATAAAACTCACTTTAATGTAACATTATAGAGCACAAGTATTTTATCTGATGTTTATTTCTCTTTATGTTTGGTAATATCTGATACATTTTATCCCAGGTGACTTTCTCTCCTGAGTTGTTTTTCAATGTACTGCTTCCAGTTATTATATTCAATGCAGGATATAGTATGAAAAGGGTAAGAATAAGTTTACTGTTAACAATTAATCAAATTATTGTTGATCACTCTGTAGTGCAATTTTGGTGTGGAGTATGGCATTGACTTGTTAGGCCTAGCATAGTAATGATCAAATAAAACTCAACAGCCAAAGTCATAAAGAGCAAAATATGTGGCTTGATATTAAAAGTTTACCAAATAAAATTACTTTTGTTTTGAAAATAGCTAACTGAAGATAATATTGATTTTTAAAAAATTGTTCACACATTCTCACTTTTACATATAATTTTGTGTGTGTTGTCCCATTCTAACATTTTACATGGATAAACATTTTAAAGAATTGATCAGTTCTATGAATTTTAAATTTTCTTAGAAACATTTCTTCAAAAATTTGGGAGCTATTCTCATGTATGCCTTAATTGGTACTACAATCTCAGCACTTGTGGTTGGGTAAGTTTCACTACAAAATGTTTAATCATTGTGATTATTAACTGATAGTAGTGCTGTTAAGTCGGAACAAAAATTGATGATTTAACAATAAATTGGGATTTTATTAAGAATAAATATATTTATTTTGAATGATTATTTTCTAACAATCTGATTTTAAAAAATAGTCAGATTTGATACATTTGTACAAGAGCTAAGAATACACTTTTTACTTGTGTCTTTTTATTTTTGTAGAGGAATAATGTATGGGCTCACTAGACTGATGAAAGAAATTAATATCACACTCAATGAATGTTTTGTTTTTGGTGCCTACTTGTCAGCCACAGATCCTGGTAAGTTTTACAAGCTGAATCTGTGAGGGGGGGGGAAACCTGACTAATAAATTTGATGTCGTAAGTAACATATATTTGTTTTCTAAATTACATTTACCAGCAATCCAAAAATAATATAAAAACCTTCAAGATAATCACTTGAAGCTGGAGAAAGTTTAAGATATTATTTTTTCTAAAGTTCGAGGTTCAAGAACTGTTTTCTGGAAGCATCTTGTACATTTTCCAGAAATAATGTTTTTTGAAGTTTGCTCAGTGTTTAGAAACAAAAAATGAATTTATTTGTTCAGGTTGTATTGATTTTTAGTGAATTCATTTGAGCCACTGATTTGATCGCAATGGAAATACTTTATCTTCACTGACAGTTACGGTGCTAGCTCTGTTCAATGACCTCCATGTAGATGTAGACTTGTATGCACTGGTCTTTGGAGAAAGTGTCCTCAATGATGCAGTGGCCATTGTTTTATCAGAGTAAGAAAAGTTATTACTTAGTAGCCATGTTAACATGAATATTCCAAACATGAAATCTTTTCTAAAATAAAAGTTATATTGTTGTTATTTTAAATTTAGGCTATCTTAAAACAACTTTGTCACCAGGTTGCTTTTAAAACATAACTAACTAATTTTGTTTATATTTGAAACATTTGATGAAGCATCTCAAATTTAATTTTAGATTTTGGTAAAATATTTTAACTATTGCATGAGCTTTAATGGTTTGCAGTCAAAGGTAACTGTATTTATTTTTAATGCGTGCAGCTCATACCATATGTTCAAATGAACAAAGCTTAAAAAGTTGTCTACCTTTTATTTCAGATCAGTGGAGACATATGGTCAGTACTCCTCTGATGCTTTCAGTCTGGAGGCATTTTTCAGTGCATTAGGAAAATTTGCTGGTGTCTTTGCCGGAGCATTCGCCATTGGCACATCCATGGGAATCATCACAGCATTTGTATCCTTATCTGTGTCATAATTTGCTTTATCTGCTTTACATAATTTACAATGTATGTATATTAGGGATGTGGAAATTATTGTTGAAGTTTTCAATTAATCGTGAGAAAATTTTAACGATTAAATTATTTTTCAACAGATTAATCGACCCATCACTAACAAATTATTGGAAATCTAAAAGTAAAAAAAAATTAATGAAAAAAAAGCTAGCAGCCATTAATAACAAATTTCCTGATGATTACAGGAACATTTTGGTTTTAAAATATTGACGGACAAGAACGTTCATGTTGATAAAGTTTGCATACCATGGTTCTAACACTTCGCCTACTTATTTATCAATCTAAATGAAAAGCATATCAGGCTAATGTCATTAAGGGAGTCTGACTCAGAGACAGAAAATGACGATAGCTCTTCTCATGAATTACTGCGTTACAAAATGGAGATGAAGTTCCTGAATCCATTAAACCTCTACAATGGTCGAGATCTAATGAACAATCATATCCGAAAATGTCATTCCTTGACAAGACCGTTTTGTCCAAAACAGTTACAATGTAAATGATAGTTCAACTATATTGTCATTAGACCTGCTCATCACTTGAACCTAATGTCAACACACTTGTCTTTTTGCATAGTTGGTTAAAAGATAACATAAAGAAGACATTCCAGTTTTTTTTAGATTTTCAACAAGAACGTTTACTTATGATATCATAAATTTTAATTTTTGGCTTTAATTAAATTACCAATTAATTAATTTTTAATATTTCAAAAGTTAACGATTAAATTTAAATTAATCGATAACAGCCCTAATATATATTTCTTTATTTAAGAATAATGTAAATCTTTGATTGGAACTCTTTTTTGTTGAAATTCTTCTATTTTTAAGGTTTATCATTACACTTGACCGGCATGAGCACAGTCCATCCTTTTCACTCAAACTCTTCTTGAAAAATTAATAAATAAGCAGTTAAAAATAATAAATTCCTAAGTAGTTTGGTTAAACTAAGAAATGTTTAATTAAAAAAACACAATTTTCCATTGGTTATGAATTGTTGTCTTTGAAATGGAAATAATTTTATTTCAATTCTTATTTGCTCATACAGAAAAATTTTAATTTCTATCGTTAAAATTTTCCCTTGACTTTTGACTAAGCTGACGAAATTCACCAAAGTGAGGGATTTCCCTCTGTTGGAGACAGCACTCTTCTTTTTAATGTCTTACAGTACGTTCCAAGCTGCTGAGGCTGCCGACCTAACAGGTACTGCCAACTAGTTATTTCTGTAATAGGGGCTGTTGAATTTGGACTGGACTCTGGTATTTAGACCACCCTATATAAGTGATTCAGGTCCTGTATTAAATGAGAAAAGTGCTGTGGGAAAAATGAACCTGCTTGAATAGGACCAGTTTTACCAGCTTTAAACATGAAAGAATAAAACAGTTACAGCAAAGAGCCATAGTGTTTAACATAATAATAAAAAGAAAAGCTTGAGTAGAGCTTTGACATGAGAGTGAATGCTGCTGTGTGTGGGTTGCTAGTAGTTTCATTTTCTGTTATATCAGTTTACAAAATACTTGTTGAAATATCTGATTTCAAGATAATAACTCTTAAAGTCGCATAAGGTTTTCAATAAACTTCCGCCTCTTTCCCATAAGGATTTCCCGTATTACGGTGAACTGCTTATGAAATTAAAAAAATTGCGTAAAATCCATTTATAATATTACTGTCATACTGAATTCATTTCTTAGGCCAAGAATGGTTATTTTACGCATCCAAAAAACTGTTATGAGTTAAAAACTATATTTACCTGTAGTTTAGTACTATAATTTTTATAATAAAGTATAGGCTTCTTTAAAAAAAAACGTAAAAACTACCAAAAAACATCGCGAATCGAGAGATAACACTAGCTCAGGCCACGGCCGCCATTGCCAGAAGTCGAATACATCATTTTTCAAGCATTGAAGAGTTTTAACTTTCCGATATCTCATTTCTAACGAGAGTGGTATCTAGTGACAGTTTAGGACGCTTTAAGGATAGCGGACATAGACGCATTACAACGCTTTGCGACTTTTAAGAGTTAAACACCATGGCTTGGCTCATATTTTTTACCCAGAATCCAAATATTTTCTGTGTGTGGTTTAATTCTGGGCATGTCAAGGTCACCGTTCACTTGGCTTTAGTCATGTCAATGTTTCAATCTGATATAAATTACAAAATATGTTAGTTTGACACTTAAGGAAGCGGAAAAGTGGCAGATAACAATGTTTTCATCCTAACAGCACAACTTTTAATCACTGTCCCCAGGTGTTGTTGCCGTGTTATTCTGTGGTATCACACAGGCTCACTACACATACAACAACCTGTCAATAGAGTCAAAGTACAGGTCTAAACAGGTGAGGCACAGCGACTTAGCCAAATTATTTTTGTTCCCTCCTAAATAGTTTGAAATGCCATGACGTTTTGAATATAATGCACTTTGAAAAACTAAAAATTAAAAGTATTTTTTATTATTTTTTTTGGAGGGGCCTTTTTTTTTTTTTATCTTGCCTTATTTGAAGAGTTCTTAACTTATATTTGTAGCATATAAACCACATAAATGATTTCCAGCACTCCCATCTCGATTCCAAAATATATTTCTCTACCCCCATGAAATATACAATGCTAATATAAATTGTAAAATTGCCTGATTTATGCCTGGGTCTTCAAATACAACATGATTTTTTCACACACCCTTTCATGGGGTTGTTTATATTCTCAGTCTTATAAGGTTATTTATTATCTCACTTGTATATGGTGTTTTTCTTTGTAAAAGTGTAAGACCTCCATTCTAATTTTATAGAGACCTCCACACTAATTTTATAGAGACCCCATACTAATTTTATAGGTTAAACAATATTCTTCATTTATCTGATTTATAATTGTGTACTCAAGAGATTTATTGTGGGGCCTACAATTATTAAGTTACACAAATTTACTAAATGTCATTCTTTTTCCTTCCCCAGCTGTTTGAACTGATGAATTTTTTGTCAGAAAACTTTGTCTTTCTCTACATTGGAGTTTCCATCTTCACATTTGATGCTAACAAATGGGACGCTGGATTCATTTTTGCAGCATTTGTATCCTGTACAAAATCATGCAGTTATTAGAAGTAAACTTCTGACAAAAATTATATTTCTAGACCATGGTTTGGGGGGGGGGGGGACAACATGAATGTCATGAAAGCAAAATGATTTCATTATTATCAAAATTTTCTTTTTCCTTTCAATTTTTCAAATAATAATCAGTTTTACCCTTTATGTAATTTTAAAATTGATTTGTCAAATTTTAAATTTCAATGAGTTGCTACATAAAAATGTATATGTCTAACTCCATGATTTAAATTCTATTGAATTTGTGGATGGAGGGATTTTAAGCTTTTCTAAACACTTAGTATTCATCTAAAAAATATATGAAACTGTTCTTAACTGATATCCAAGATGGCTGTGATAGTGGCTAGGTTCTGTAATATATATCCCCTGTCTTTCATTCTTAATTTGGGTCGTAGCAACAAGATACGTCCCAACTTTCAACACATGATGATGTTTTCAGGTAAGCAGTTTTGTGTCAATACCAATTAGCTGCAGATTTGTTACTATTTTTATTTTAAAATTTCTCCTGAGATTATCTTATCTTAACTATTACTTCTTCGATTCAGAAGAATATTGCATCCTACGCTTAACTGAGATTACAATTTATGTTTTGTTATTAGCTTAAATTATGTCTTGTGGATTTTCAAAAATAAAAATAAATCATAATTTTTGATGTGACATTAGGAAGAACGATAAAACAATTTTTATTCAATATTTTAAAGGTACTTTATCCTATTTCATTCATATCAACCATTCTTGTACAATAATGATATTGAACCCGCCATAAAAAGTAATACATGTCTCCTAATATTTACATGGCAAAGTTGTTGAAGTTATGAGCTGAGACTTAAACTTGTCTATAGTAAATCTCATTTATTTCCACTCTTCAGGCTTGAGGGGGGCGATGGCTTTTGCTTTGGCCATCAGGGAGACAGATTCAGAGGGGAAGCAACTCATGGCCTCTGCAACAATGATCATCGTCTTATCAACTGTGATTCTCTGTGGAGGCTTCACCACTCCCATGTTACAGTGGCTGCAAATTAGGTGGGCTGTCTTCAAACTTCTTCTTTCAGATCTTCTGTTGAATTGATGACAGTTATTACTTAGATGACCAGAGGACAAACGAATCTTAAGTCTCTGAAAAACACAGCACTGCTTTGATCATAAGTAGTCCCCAGGTCTCACTCACCCTTGCTGTAAAAATCTTGGAGGAAAACCTTCTGATCCCAAAATTTTTTAATAAAAAAATAAGATTTCTTAGCTTTGCCTTGGCTTATCTTCTGGAAATAAGACATTCAAAGGTTTTTAAGGAGGATTGGATTTCAAGAGTTATCTGTTTTTAGTGTAAAAAAAAATGTTAATATAATTTTTTTTTAAAAATAAACAAACAAACAAATTCCAGTTTCACTAAGTCTTTACTGTTAATATAATTCAATAAATTTTTTTATCTTAACTGTGAACAGTTAACACAGCACAAATGGGTACGTTTCATTCATGAGAAGTTTTTTAAAAATAATTTTTTGAACCCTACAATGAATTATGCTTTGAGACCTCATGATTGTTAACTTTTTTCTTCGCTTATGTTTTATCCTTTTACATTTCCCTTTTTTAGGGTTGGTGTTGACGAGACGGAAACAGAAATGCACAACATGGCTGGGGATTCTGTACGAAACGTAAGTTTTATGTGCAGTTTCTTGGGCAGTTGGGGACTTGGGGGATGAAAGTGAATGGCAGAAATTTGGTGAAGAAAATATTGTATCACATCAAAATAGTTTTTATTTTTGTATGGCTAATCTGAGAAAAAATAAAAATTATTTAAGGGATAGATAGACAAAATAATTTTTAATAGGTTGCTTACATTTGTCTTCCCCTGGATACATAACTTTCACGTGGTTTATTAATATAAAGTATTTTATTTATTTCAGTCATGTCATAGTTCATTATATTGATTTTAAGACTGAATCAGTCAGTTATTTGAATTTCCTCTAGCTAAAGATGTTGATTGAATAAAAATTGTGATAATTTTTTTTTAAGATGTTAACATCTGCACATACTTATAGGCATTAGAATTGTATCATGGACTTTCACTCATCATTACATTTACATGCTTTAGTTATTTTAATTTTTATGAACTACATATAAAAAATGTATCAGTCATCCAATTGAAAAGAGAATGGTTTGCCTCTCAGGGGGCAGGTCATTGTTTGACACTTACCAACATTACTCTATACACATTTATTAACTTATGGATTCCTTGTGTGAACTTAAAGGAATATGATGGATAAGATCTTAATTCAGTTCTACTTGTGTCAACCTGCCTTTTATAAACCAAGATAACATATTCAAAATTTGTCATTTGAAACTGTTAAAAGATCATTAGATTGTTTGTCGGCCACATTTTTCTTTTCTCCCCCATTTTAAAATAATTTCACCTTTTGTCATCACCCCACTGGCATCCCAGCTGACCCCAGACATGGTGGTATGTCACTAGCTGTTGTATGATGTGTGTCCTAACTGTGCTCTCCCCACAGCAAGCTTGACTCTAACACGTTTTCTTTGTTGTTGTGGTTGTCGTATTTCACTATGACACTAATGCCACTGTTTCTCAAACTGCTGCCATTATGATGAGCCTTCAAATTTATGATCAACTGAATGGCATGAAATTTTGTGACAGAACTTAATAAGAAGGCTGTCTCTCATGGATTAGCAGTTAAATTTTATTTGGGAATTTCCAAGGATGAAATTAGTGCATCTTAATGAGTTACAGGAACAAATTAAACTTTTGGGATATAAATCATAGAAAAGGTTTAAAAAAGGGGGTTGCTTGATATTGGGATTTAAACCACTATATGGATACGGCAAATACTTAAGGCAGCTCAAATGTAGTAAAATAGAATTTTAAATCAAATTAAATTAATATTAATAATTTTATAGACAAACATAAAAAAACACAAAAAAAAAAGCAATAACATTAAATTATTAATATACAGTCGAAACTGCTTAAGTCGACGGCGTTGGGGTATGAAAAATGGCATCGACATAACCGATGATCGAGTTAAAGCGAAAACCAATATGGCGGCAAAATATTAACATGCGCTTGAAATTTCTTTATGTACGTGTTGTGCCTTAATTAGTGATGGGACGATTAATCAGAATCGTTTCGGAATATCGGGACCCTATTTCTTCACTCTTTCTTAAGGTTGTTATGACCGTTCGTTTTTAAAGACCGTTTAAGTTTAAATATAACGCCGTTTTGCGGTGATTCCCAGATTGAGCGATACTGTGCCTTCGAAGCCACTTGTTTGATTTTCCTTACAAGCTACACAAATAAGTAACCTCATTGTCCCAGAACCATTCTCTTCCTAATCATCTTCTTTGGGTCCGTCCCCTCAGCTTACAATGGACTCAATGGACTCAGAATGGTCTATCGTGACCTATATATGACTCACGACAAAGCGAACTCTTCTCTATATAAACGTACACAAATAAATTAGGTACTCTTTTTGAACTTTTGAACCTTCAACTTTGACATATTTTAATTAATTCTGACCAATAGTTAAATGGCTTTTGCACACGGCCACTTCTTATGAATGAAACAAGGAGAACAAAGCAGTAGCTAACATTTTCAAAAGCTGGCGATTGGTCATGGGGATCGAGATAACCAATGTTAAGTGGCAAATTTGACCCTTTTTTGTGCTCGTGTTATGAGGTTTTGGCAACTTTAAAAAATCGAATTAAACGACGAGAAAATGCTAAGACAAAGAGATAATTTGGCGGTTCCAATAAAAAACGTCGACATAATAGGGTGGTCGAGCTAACCGAGCTCGAGGTAAGTGGGTTCGACTGTATATCAAAATAAACAAATTAACAAGCATTGATCATGAAAGCATTCAAATCCATGCAAAAATATAGTAAAACAATCAATTTCAATATGAGAAAAAAATATTAAGTTAAAAAGATTTAGATATTACCTACTTTACTACATAAATTATCAAACTAAATTAATTAACAGCATATTAAACTTAAATCATCTGAATAAAAGAACTCTTAATATGGCTCTAGATCATGACTTCTTGTACACCACACCAGGGCTGGCTTTAGGCATAGGCAAACTAGGCAGCCGCCTAGGGTCTCCGATTAGTCTCATTATTAATGGGGGCCTCGCACAAGAATCTTTCCATATTTATTATTTTTTTCTATTACATTTAGGGCCACCAAATTCTCTTCACCTAGGGCATCCAATTCCCAATTTAGGGCCCTAACCACAATACATACTCAGTACAACACTGTTCGCTAGTTATACGCTACACAGTTCATTGAACATAGGTCAATTGATTGTAAAATGTTCATTGTTGACGTTGACAGATACCCACTATATGGTGGATAATAAATATTTAAATAAATAGTATTAAATACTAAATAGAAAGTACTAAAGAAACCCCCTTATACTTAAATGTGAAAATATCCAGATCCTGCAAATAGTAAAAAAAACAAAAACATCCAGCTGCCCCCTAGTTTAAAAGTATATTTTAAAAAACTGAATTCAGTCCTGTGAAAAAAGCTACCTTTTTTTTTTGAAAAACTGAAATCAGTCCTGTGAAAGAAAGCTACCTTTTTTTTTTGAAAAACTGAAATCAGTCCTGTGAAAGAAAGCTAATATTTTTAAAAATCTGCCTTGTAATAAATTATTTATAGAATTTTAAAAGAATGAAAAAAAAAAAAAAAACCTCAACTAGGTCCTTCATTGATGTCATATTTTAGCCTTGTCATTTAAAGCCCATCAACCCAGGGGACATCTAACTTCTAATTTAAAAATTGACTATCCTTACTATAAAGCCTACTATGTTATAATCGTCTGCCAATTTAATATACAGTGGTACCTCAGTGTATTTCTTTGATCCATTCTAGACCCTTGGGTGTCTACCGAATTGGACGTATACCAAACGTATTTTTTCCATAAGAAAATGATTTTAAAAATCCTATTGTTATTTCACTTGCATGGCTCCTCTCATTAACTTTCTGAGATTTTTTTTTAGGTGAATTTAGTCATAACTTACGATAAAAACAGAAAATCATGTGATAATTTATTTATTGCGTGAGTTGTTCACTGTATGGTTGCAACAGGCGTGCTAACACACTTGAGTATTTCAAGGTGTGCTGTCATTCTACAAATTACACATACCCAATGTGTCATTTTGACTCACAGGAGCTTAGGGGGGGGTGGGTCACATATTTGTGACAAGAGGGAGTAGGGATCCTGAAAAACTATGACGTCACAAAAACACACTAACCTTTAAATAAAAAAGTTCCACTTGAATATGTTATTACTTACAATTTATTTAATGACATTTTGAATGGCTTCAGGCTTTTTATATTAGAGTGCAGCCTCACATTAAGTAGAAACTTAAATGACAAAAAGTTATTTGAAAAATAACTATTTTCAAATAGGACATACAGCTTTTATTGGTGGTGGTGAGGGGGCTGGCGCAGCGTTCTTACGTTATGATTGAGGGGGTCTAACTTTTTTGTGATGACGTATGATGAGGGGGAAAAGAGCCAAAATCGCATAAAGCACATAGGTTGTATGAAGGCTCAACAACAGCACAGGTCATATTCCAAAGAAAGGTCATATACCAAGCAAAATTTCTTGTGTCAAAACAGGACATATACCAAGTGGGACTTATACCAAAGCAGACGTATACCGAGATAGCACTGTACCCAGATTTGATGTTCATCGGTTTTATCAAGCTATTTTTCTGTAGTTGTCAGCCAATTAAATATGCCAAGTTTATACAAAAGCTCAAGAACATAATCCAATAAACTTCTGTGTTAATGCAATCATACTGTGGTTAGAAGTGTTTGGTCCTTCAGTAGATGCTTACAATAAATTCCTAAGGTTGTTAGTGTGAGCCTTGATGGAGGTGTGAGTCCAGTTAATTACTTTAAAGTCCATCTCAAAGATTAGGAACTTAATTTTTTGTTGCTCCATGTCAGATAAATTGATATATATAAGGACCGCCCTGAGGTCAGAATGCCGCCATCTTTTAAACAAAAAAATATCTTCTAGTTTATTTACTAACAGACTACAGGCAGGGTAGCAACAACAAATAATTGTTTTTTGGGATTGTCCTTTCAATTTATGTTTTTTCATGTAAACATTTTGATTTCTCTCAATACAAAAATTTTATATCAAAGAATTATTTTTTTTCTATAGAACATAGCACATGCTTTCTATCACAGTTCATAATTGATTTCTTTGTTTTTTTTTGTGCCTATAACAATATCACCTAAACAAATTGTCATTAAAATTTAAGAAATTATAATTCAGTATACAATATTATTAAGCAATTGTTAAAAAAAAAAATGTAAAGTTAAAAATCTCACATTGTGAATTAAGCTCTGCGCACAAGTGTCTTGTTGTTGAGAACTGCAAGTAGAAGCTATAATTTGTTGGAAAATCATAGCCAATCTTTTGTTTTCAAGAATGGGGGTCATGTGTTTCTATGGCAACTGTTTGTTTGTCCTTGAGAGTAAATCTATATATAAAATGTTAATCTCAAGTCCTTGAACCAAACACTCGTTCTCAGGCCATTTCCTCACAGCGCCATTATAACACAATGACCCACCAGGGCGGTTCCTCCAGTCAGTCGTCCAACCTCAGTGGTCAGGGGCCGACCTCACGGGCCACAATTAATTCAGTATGTTGCTTTTTGCATGTATCTAAAGTTGGAAGGCCATGTTTGTTTCAGGGTTTTTTTTTGTAAACTTTAATGTCAGAGACTTTCAATGTAAGTCTCTGCATGTTTTTTGTTTTTATAAGACATCAGTGATTTTCAACATTCAAGCAGTGGGTTAAGTTGGGGGGTTTAATCTGTCATTTTTGTTAGTTACACGTGTTTGTAGTGGAGTATAAGGAATTCATTGATATAACCTGTATAAGGCAATGCTTGAAAAGCACTGATCTTATTATGTAAGTGTTGTTTTTTTTTCTTTTTACCAAGCTTTTGTTATTGTTTACCTTTTCACAAGTGATTGTTGTTTGAAAGCTTGACTCGCTGTAAATGAGCCTTTGCCTTACCATTGCTTTTACTTACATCAAAATTAGATTTAGACTTGGGAAGTGATCTTTCCAGGTAATTGCAGGATAAACCATTGCCTCCACAATATTGGCTTCTTTGTGCATATTTTTAATAGCCTAAAATAAAAATGTGATGCTTTTAAATTAAATCAAGAATAAAAATGTGTTCACTGCACAAATAAAATCCTATCTGGGTGAAGTTAAATTCAATCAATATCTTGACACTAAACTGAAGTAATACTAGTTTAGATTTTATGTCTACACACTACAACTAATATAATCTGTTTTGTTACCTATATTATTTCTAAAATTTGATGATGCTCTAGCTGTAATCTTTTAAAGGCTTTTGTGTTTCATTTAAATTAGCGTTTTAGATTATTAGATACCTAAAGACCAAATTTAGAATATAAAAAATCAAATTTTCCAAACCGCGTGTCTGTTCTGACATACAAAAAGTGAGCTATCTACCTTCCTTGTGGCTGAGCTCCCAATGTTCTGATTTTTTAAATATCCTCTTCACAGAAAACTTCTGCTATGATAGCACTAAATAACCAGAGTTCTCCTTTAATTGACCAGGTATTTTGTGACTGCTATAGTTTTGTGTCAAATGACATTTATTTTTTAAGAATGGTGTTTTTTGTTTATTTTTTAAAGAGGTTCCTGGCCAGAATTTCACAAAAAAAAAAAAAAAACATTGCCTTTTTTTTTCTTACAGCGTTTTCCTTTTTATATGATGACAAACAGCATATCACCTTTCTAAATTTAGTTTAATTTCTTTGGTGAATGATAGCTGGTTTGGTCACTGGTGGCTGGTTTTTTAATTCTTAAATTTTATTTTGAAGTACCTTAAGGAATAAAGAAAAAGGTTGTGTGTGTTAACTTTGTTAACTTTTATCCCAATCTTTGCCTATGACTCCATAACATGGCCAGAAATAGCTCATGCTCTAAAGAAGATCCTTGTACTGGATTCTTGGAAAACTAATTGATTGGTTCTTGGATTTGTGCATGATTGCCATTGAATGAAATTCATTAAGAAAAAATAGCAATAGAATTGTGTACCACATCACATGTGATAACTTGTATGTAATTCAAAGATGGAGAAAATATTCTGTTCACTAGTCACTCCATTGCATGCTTGCATTTTTACAGATTCATTTCTACCATATTTGTTCAAGTTTCTCACACATGGTTTTTTACTTCCTCTCTTTAGAATCATTATTCCAAGCATTTGTGTTAGACTTGCACATCAGTGATGACATTTCAACTATGAACTAAGCATGACTGTTTATTTTTCATCATATTATGACTGCTTTTTGTCATAATTGAAACCTGCTTCTCAGTAAAATGGGTATTCCGAAATTGACTGCTACAGATCTAGTTTTTAATTCTATCTATCAGCATCCTTCTGTCTCGTGAGACGATGGTGCATCACCATTGGGTTGGGTTGCATTTTCTCGAGTGGCTGTGCAGTCCTATCCTTGAGTGACAGTCTTTACCACAGTTTTTACACATGAGTTCTGTGCTTCTAAATGTTTTGGCCTTTCTCCTAGCTCTTCTGTCTGCAGCCTCCTCCACTCTTCGCACCTCGGCTACCATGACGTCCTCTTTGACAACTGTGCGCCACGTAGATCGGTCTTCTGCCTGACACTCCCAGTCACTTGTATGTATTTTGGCTGCTTTCATGTCCCTTTGACAGACATCTTTAAATCGCAAGCGTGGGCAACCTGTTTTCTTCTTTCCTCGACCTCCTCCTACCACACCAGTTTTTAATTAACAACAAGACAATAACATATATTTGAAACAAGAATATTTTTTATTATGAATGCCAGGCAAAGAACACATTACTCACTTGTTCTTGTTTTGGGGAGGGAGGACTGCATTATCCTGAGTTGCCCTCTTACCCTATTCTTTCAGATTGTCCTAACTTCAATATTATATTTCTCATTAAGTAGTATACTGACCTGTTAGGAGTGTTTTATATTTGTAGTTTTAAACTATTGAACTTATCACAGCCATCCTGTAGAATTGTTTTAATGATTTAAATTTAGTCATAACTTCATTGATATTTTGCTTGTTCTCAGATATAGCTAGACCAGTAACCCCTGCTTGTTACTATTTTTTGTTTATTCTAATGTTTGTTGGGGGTAAAACAATAAAATTACCATTGAAATTCTTTAAGTTTATGGGTTACTCAGATTGTCATCTTTATTCAGCTCTAAAGTTTATATTGTAAAGAAATGGTCTGTCAACCAGTACGTTGGCTTTTTCCACTGTCTTGTTATTTATGATGGGACTTATGTCCCTTCATTTCAGTGTTTTATGAAATCCACATTTTTTTTTTTTAAAGTTCATGATTGCCATGACAGAAACAGAAAACACTTGAAGATAATATTTTGAATTTATTGCAGTCATTAATTAACATTAAAAAGAGACAAAAAGTATTTCATAAATAAAATATGTTAACCTTTAATTAATAGACACAGTGAAAATGTAAATGTTTCTTTTACTTTTAATGATTTCATTGGTGGAATTATTAAAATTCCTTTTAGTGGTCGGGAGGCATGGGGACTCAGAGTCAGGAGTTTGAATCTTTGTGAAGCCAATGATTTTTTTTCCCATGAGTAAGGGTGTCCCTTAGATTACCCAGTACCTGACACTAGTTAAAGAAACAAAGGCAAGGTGGCACACAATCCCGCCATAGCCGCTGCCTGTGAATGCTGTGTCACTTGCCAACAGACTGGCATGGTCTGTAAATTCTTATCGGTATGTAGGACACAAGAATCTTCTGCTATAGAAGGAGCAACTGTCATGATTTTTAAAAAAAAAGTTTACCACACAATGCATTCAAGAAAATGTTGAGGAAATAATTATAAAAAAATTAGCAGATAATGTTTTATTATTTAGAATTTAGACAAATCATTTGTGTCTCTTATAATTAAAGAGTTATTGAAGTACAAGCAAAGAAATTAATTAGTTACTTGTTTTCCATTAGTGTTGTATATGTGATTTTTGTAAAATGTAATTTATATGCCACATTTTGTATGTGATATTTGAATATTTCACTTTTTTTACAAGCATTTTCTTTTTTTCATTTAAAACTGCATGCTCATTTATTAGTGTGCAGGCTTTTCTTAATAAAATGTTAACACATGTTCAAAGCACCTCATTGATTCAAATTAAGTTCTTTTCTGAAAAATTACATTCAAAGTTTAGAAGCATTGGCCAAAAAGGAAAAAATAATTACCATATATGCTCGCATATAAGCCATAATTAGAACTATAAAATACAATACTGAAATCTAGGGGTCGGCATATATGCGCATTAAATAAAATGGACAAAAGGAGAGACACTAATGCCAATTTTCCAGCCACACATTTTCATTGTTATCTGACTCTTTATTTGGTTTGTGTGTACAGAGTGCTAATATATATATACAGAGGTGTCACTTCAAAGAATGGTTGTATGCATAGCTGATAATTATACTGAGTATGAATATTACCATGGAGAATTCATTTTTGAAGTAAAAAATGGCATAAAATTAAGAAAAAATACTTTTAAAAACACAGAAAATGTTATCTTCATCTATGGTTTTCTAACTAATACTATAATAACAATCTCATGAAGTATAATGAAACATAAATTTATGTCTAGGCACACTGTGTGTTCCTATATCTATTATTTGTAATCTAATAATACAGGAATTCTCTCGAGAAGTGTAATCAAACATAGATTTTGCAAAAACTGGCCAATTTAAAGCCGTTTTAGGGGGTCTGCTTATATGCGAGATTATACGGCAATTTAAAAAAAATTAAATTTCGGGTTTAGTTCTTTTTTGCCATATGAACTAGGTGATTTAGACATAACCTAATTTACAATAATTTTGAAATAATTTCCTGAGAAACACTAATTGTCAAATATTTTATTGTTCCTCTGGTAATAACTTCAAAATCATTGTAAATTACTTATGTAAAATGTTTAATAGTCAAATATTGCAAATATTTTATGTGATGGGGTTAAATAATATTATTAAAAAATAACAAAATATTAACTCTATTTAGTCTTTTTTCCACACTAGCTTTTCCTTGTAGCTGCGTGTGCACTATTTGCAAGACTTCTCTATTTTTAACCATCAAAGTTGTTTTTGCATGTAACAAAATTTTGTCCAGACAAATAAAAATGAAAGAAACACAATAGGTCAAATAGTGACAGATTACTTTGACTTAATCAGCTAAAGTCTACCTGATCATTTTTAGTTGTTTTTTTTTTTTCTTAAACGCTCAAACTTAGTGAAAATTGCCTATAGTCATCCACAAGAGTTGATTTTTAAATTTTTTATTGCAGCGATATGGGCACTATATTTATATTATAGTTATTTATTAATTAATTCCACTGATAACTGAAATAACTGAAATCAAAGTTGCAAACTATAAATCATGATTTATTTTAAACATCTAAAAAAATTAAATCTCCAGAGGCAATCTGACTCTTCAACCACTCCTATTGGTCTCCCATCATCAACATCACCAAGAGTTACTGAAAAAGCCTGGCTAGTTGCCAAGTGGTACAACTTTGACATGAGGTACTGAGTGTTTTATTACTGAAGCTTGTATATCTTTCCTGATAACATTAGCAAGATGTGCTGTGCAGTAGTTGACTAAAAATTTGAAGGCAAAATTCCATGTGTGCTAAATTTTAAAGTTCAAATTTATATTTGCACAACTTATGTTTATATTCTGTCTTGGGTCTCTTCACCTTTCACCATTTTAATTCTCTTGATGGTTATCAACATTTCTGATAACTTGATGATTGATTGATGACTTAAAACATTAGTGCAGAAATGTAAAGTAAGTGTCTATTCAAAGGAGATAAAGAAAAATTGTGTACAGAAAAATAGTTATTAGAAGGGGATAAATAGAGCCAGGCAGGTTAGACTTACTTCATCTTATAATATAGATACATCAACTAAATCAAGGACAGTTGCTCAAGATCACATGATTTTTTTGTTTTATTTTATAAATTGTATTTAAAATACATTTACTGAGCCTTATATTATATGAGTATTATTTGAGTGAAAAAGAAATGGTTTGAAACAATCTATTATCACAGAATAGTAATTACATATAGGCTGAAGCAAAGGCAAAATAAAGCACCATCACTTCCACTTTCACCAATTGACTTCCTTTTCCATTCCTCTGTCCCAAAAAAGCCTATATAAATCTATGACTCCCTTTCTTCTATTACATTCTGCTTGGTCCCCCCTTGGGTTTTACACTGCAGCTTAGTATTTTTTAAAAATATTTGTTTTATTTTACTCATAGTTTGATGATGAAAGCTTGTTGCTGATCATTTTATTTATGTATCAGTTCTTTTTTTGTCAGTTTTTTTAGGCTTCCTCCTGCATTGTTAAATAGATTTTTCTTTCTTCATAGCCTTATCAGTCCAAACCCTATCTCTATTTTTTACCTGAGAATGTTAATTTTCACTTTGTTTCCTCAGGTTCATGAAACCTCTCCTGACCAATTGTAGGCCTACACTGATGGAGACATTACCAAGTTGTTGCCTCCCTTTTGCTAAAATCTTTACCACAGAGGAGCAGATATCTCAGGTGTGCCATGTTATGATCCCTCCTATAAAATTATAAGCACATTTTTAAAACTTGAACAGTGTTAGCCAATTAATGGTTTTTACATTTTTTTATATTATTATCTATCACCTAACATCTATGGATTAAAAAAAAAAGAAATGTGGCTTAATATTTGGCTGAAAATGTCCAAATTTTAAAAAAATATCCATTTATGAATGTGATTCAGAATTTAATAAATCAGAAGTGTCCACACTGACCTCACATGTAATAATATAGGGTTACAATGATAAGTTATCAACTATTTTTAATTTAAAGTCTTGCTATGTTCATTTACTGAAAGAAGTTAAAACTCTTTGTAGGATTTTGAGCAGGGAGATTTCAATCAGGAAAATAAAGATTTTGATATGTAATATGTTAATGAAATAATAGTAGCCACTCTCCCCATTAATACACCACAAGTACACAACTTTCTTCTTATGATGTTTTGGGCTACACGTTGTGCTTCAGCAACAAGAACTCACCATGTGATAACCAAGTAATGTGTTTACCATTGTCTTGATCCATCAAAAAACTATAATTTTAATAGGGGGAGATTCACATTGATGAAGACTCGGACACAGACATGATCCTCGACCAGGGAAGTCTGTCTCTCGGTGGAGATTTCACCAATGGTAATGAGGCTGGGGGGCACGGCGACAGCCACAACCCTGCTAACGTCTCCTCCTCGCCGTGGGGGACTAAAGATCCTCTTCAGGTATGGGAATGGCACTAGTTTCTGTTGTTAAAGTTTCTTTGAATGTTCTCGTTGTTGTTCCCTCCATCAGAGCAGTCGTACTTATTTTTGGAGAGAAATATTTATAAAAAATATTTAATTAAAATTTAAAATTCTAGGTCTGTCTTGATATGATCATAAATTTAAATAAAAAATAAAAAAAATTATAGTAAATCTTGAAGCATCATTAATAATAATAATAAATAAATAATAAACTTAATTTATTTAGCGCTGTATCCCAGCAAATGACCGGGCTCACCATGCTTTACATGGAGATAATAACATACATATAATAATTAAATAACCATTCATATCATAATAACATTCTAGTAATTGTCTGGTGGAAAAAAAAATCATTTTTAGAAAGTTATTAACTGTTTTCTGAATTAATTAAAATAATAAATTTTGTTAGAAAATGATCATGTATCACAATGTGATTTTTAACATGTTATGGCTACATAAAATCTTAAAGTCATTCTTAGAGGATAATACAGGAAAGAAGGTTTTAGTTATAACTACAGCATCTGAATTCCTACCCTCCAGTTTTAATGCAAAGTTGTTTCCTTTCTACTAAATTGTTGTAAAATGGAAGAAAATATTCCTCTTCTCAGTATTTTTAATCTAATTTTGCTGTCTTCTTGTTTTTTGCCTGTATACAAACCTTTAATGATAAAATTTAATGAACACTGTTAACCAATCATGCATGTAGTACACTATTCCCTTATCCAGTCAAGTGTTGGCAGTTTCAGCGTTTTTCTGTCTAAATAGACTTTGATGTTGAACAAAGTTTTATATACCAGCTTTTCAGATACACAAATAAGTAAAGAAGTAAACTAAAACAAAATATAACGTCAGTCTATGTTTTATGTGTATACATTTTTTTAACGCATTATTTAGATTTTAATTATAGTATTCAACAACATAAATGTTTTGAAAATCATTTCAAAGTTTAAGAAAATGTTTTATCTCTATCACTTGGTAGTTTTATCCTGTAGTCAGCTAGCAGCATACTTGGCTATTTTTGACCACACCATGGACACAGGGCACCTCACTATTCAACAGCTTTTTGCTTCATGCTAGGGTCGTAAATGTTGTTTTATAATGGAAATCTTTTCTTTAAAGAGATTTAAAAATTAAAAGTTCTGTCAGAACCTTAATTATCTCACCACTCATAAAAATGACATATTCAAATATCACAACTGTTGTATACCAACTGTTTAAATGACAGATTCAAATATCACAACTGTTGTACACCAACTGTTTAAATGACATATTCAAATATCACAACTGTTGTATGCCAACTGTTTCAATTTTGTTGCAACATATGCATGACCACAAGATTGGTTTCATGCACTAATATTGCATTAAATTATATGTTTGAAATCACACATCACAAAGTATCCCTCAAAAACCGAAATTATTCTTATGTTTTGTTGTTGATTAATTTTACTTATGACTTTGCTATTATTTTAATAATAAACTTTTTTGTCTTATCTTAAATTTTTTAATTTTTTTTAGACTTTTGAATTTTAGGAGAGTAAGTAGATGAGGTCTATACCTTCAAATTTGAGATCTCTTGAACACCTTTTTTCATAACTCCCTCAAACCTAGTTCTTTCATTTTTACAACTCCAACTCTCCCCCATTTTTACCATTTTATGTTATTAAACTCTCCAATTGAATACTGTTTTAAAAAAATCACAAAAACTATACTTGAGAATTGGGTGTGAGAGCTATGTTCAGTTTTATTTATTTTTTTGGTCTTTTTTATTTGCTGTAAATAATATTTTTTAATCATGCTATTAATAAGGTAATATAAAAACATTTTTTGAGAATAAAACCATTTCATTTTTGAACTACTTTAATGCTTCTTCATATTAAAAATTAAGGTTTTTTTTGTTGTTTTTTTTTGGTTAGTGAATTAAATTTGTATGCTGAAGTAAGACAATGAAGAGGACATGATAATAATTAGTTTTGATGGGATTGTTAAATTAGTATTTTTATGTTGGAACATTGAATTTATCCCTAATATCAATCAACACTTGCTGATATACAACAATATAAGCAATGCAGCTAGCAGCCTATAGATTGTGCTTGAAATAACTCTAACCAATGATGACAAAAAATAACGTTAAATATGGTATTTAAATGTGAGGGGGAAAAGTCTCGATATGAGCATTTTTGCAAATAAATAACATTTAATTTCAATAATCTTTATAATGTCAGCTAATTTTTTAAGCTGTTCAAAAGGAGCTAACTCTTTATTGTTTAAGGATAAAACGAGGATATTATTAATTTCACTTTTTAAAAATTAACCATTCTTAGCAACTGATTTTGTTTTCCTTTTGTTGTTTTTATTTTGTGTGAAAACCTTTGATTTTATTATTTTCCTTTTCAATTTTTTTTCTTCATTTCTTGGCCCTGTCTCCCCCCCTCCCCCCAAATGTATCCCACCCCTGCCTCCTTCCTCTGTCTGCCACTTGTGGGGATTGTCCCTCTAGATGGAGGAGATGAATGTAGAGGACGGTGATGATAGACCTATCACTCCATGAGTGGGGGGCCACTAGTTGCCTCCCTTTAGTCATGTAAGCATTTATCTGTTCCTGTCTGTCCCAATGTAATTCTTGATAACACCATTGTGATATTCAATCGTATCACTTTGTAGTTCTTGAATCATTTAGGAGTTAGACATTTCTGGTGCCCATCCCATATAATTTCCTGTCATTAATGAAATGTATAAACATACACAACTCAATAGAGATCAAATAGATATGAGTATGGAACATACTGATTTTAAACAGGTTAATGGTTAGATGTGAATATATTCATATGAATGAATTCAAAAATGTGAATGTAATATTCTTATCTCTTGTCTCTGTTTGGGAGGTATTCAATGAACTAATTATTGTTATCATATATGACATAGAACAGTACAGTTACATTACTCTGAGAGATCACATCACAAAACTCTAAATAATAATGCTTATCGCATACATAACATATAGTCTAGTACATATAACAGTCTAATATCTTATTTTTGGCTTATGGGGCTTTAATTAACTCAGTGATAAATAAAACAGTTGCTCTCATGGTGTAGGTATATAACTTGTCAGGGTCTAAAGAAATACTACAAAAGAAATGCTATTTATTATAGAATTTAGCGTTATTTTATGCATACATTAAATTATGTATTGTCACTGGAAATGCTATAAAAGTGGGGAAACTATTCGACTATTTCAAACTACTGCTTGAAAGATTTATCCTCATTGAGATCTTTGATAGAAAAATATGGTTTTAAAAATTCAAGTACAGGGAGTCCCCAGGTTACGACGGTGATCCGTTCTTAGGAAACGTCGTAACCCGAATTTCAGCGTAAGTCGGACCAATATATATTATGATATAGGATGCAATAATCTTCTGTAACAGATAGATTATATGTGTGTGTGTGTGTGTGTGTGTATACTTTACATACAGTGCTATAACAAAATGTAATAGTTAATGGTGTAAATTAGAGAAATCAATTCCTTACCACATGAAAACAAAGATTTTAAAAGAAAACACGAGAGAGAGAGAGAGAGAGAGAGAGAGAGAGAGAGAGAGAGAGAAGGTGTAAACAACAAAAATGGCGTATGTACCGAGACTGAGCATCTTACTAACCCTACAACACAACAAATTCTTACCCAATGAAAAAAAAAGTTTTTAAAATAATTTAAAAAGACAAACAAAAAAAACTTGTAATATTACTTTCTTCTAAAAAATTTGGGGGCCATGTTTGAGACTACGAAACAGCGTATGTCGGTACGGTTGTAACCTGAGGACTCCCTGTAATCTTTATTTCACTAATCAGGAAAAATGTTAAGATGTTTATCTTTGCATCTACTCTGTGCATGTTAATGTCTTACTGACAATTGTTCATTGTCTTTACTTCACTTACATTTCTAACTTGTTTTTAGAATCCATTAGTAGATGCATCAAAGTAAAAATTACCCATAACGTTTTTTTTAAAAAAATATATATTTTTTCCCAATGGCTTAAAATAAATTAATAATAATAACTAATTATACTTGTTTGTTTCTTTTCATCTATAGTCATGTAGTAAATGCTTTTGCCCAATGTTTATGTTATCTTTTATTTTAGGAAATAATACTTTAGTTTCAACTTTTCAATGCCTTCATTTCATTTCTTTTCTTTAAAAAAAAATGTAAATGCTTTCTATTTTGATTCTTATATCAATCACTTAAACTATTCGTCGTATCTGACAACATAAACAATGTTACCAACTCATTTTGATTATCATTAGAATGGAAACATTTTTAATATTTTAAAATTCCACTTAAAAATAATGAAGAAATTATCTTTTTCAAGATTTATAACATTTAAAAAAATTGTTTCATTATCTGTAATAATTATAATAATTTATAATTGTTTTAAAAAAGTTCAGCATGTCCAAAGATTTATTAATGATCACTCTTCAAATTTTCTGCTTGTGAAATATATTAATGTCTCACATTAAGCCACCTGAGTCCAATGTATAATTTTTTAAACTTAAAATACATTTGTAAATATTTTTCTGTACATGAGGTTAATTAGAATACAGGACTAAACACAAACCATAGATACACGTAGGATGCAATTATCATCTGTCACATAGAAGATAAGAAGACCATAAAATGTCTTTAAAAAATAAATGTAGATGCATCACAACTTAGTCTGCTAATTAGTTGAGCTGACTGTAGATTAAATTTTGTAGCAATCAGAGAGTGGAGTTAATATCATCAATTATTGTATCATTTCATTCTTATACTAACTCTCCTTCATCCTCTTGCTTGTGTGAATCTTGAGTTTCTAATGTTTCAACTTTGGCTTTGGCAAAAAACTCAGTCTGGAAAAATCTGTTTAGAATATAGTAAAAATCTAATATGCATATTTATGAATTGGGTTTTAATAAACTGGAATTATTTTTATTATGGCATAGTTCACTTAACTATTTTAACATTAGGTTAGCCTCCATTAACAAAAAAAATTACTTTATTATTCTGGTATATCTGGCAAATAAACTTATCAATTTAAAGATATAGCATTATATTTAAGATTGTAATTCTATTTATTGTTCTTTTATTTGGAAAAAGAATGCTCATGACTAGAATACTAAAGACATACAAATTGATTACTAAAGACATACAAATTGATGGGTTTTTTTTTCCTTCCAGTTGTTCATATTTAAACTATAAAACCAAACAATTTTCCACATTACTATTTAGTTAAAATGCTCTACTATATACTTTCTATTCAGCCATGACATCTCATGTTATTTTCACAGAACCTAGAAGATTCACACATCGGTGACCTTGGCCTTGGCCTAACCAATCAAATGAACACGATTCCGATGAGGGTCAATCTTCCTGGGCCTAAAGGTGACAGGGTGTGAAATGACGGTCCTAAAAGGTGACAGGATGTGAAATGACACCTGGTGTGTAGATGCAGGTGGGACAGGGCACCTGGACTGTCCATTTATGTGCTGTTTGTTTATGTGTGTGTTTGTTCAAAGAGCCAGGAATACTGTAAGGTTGTATGTTATAAAAGAAACAAGTTAAGATGTAGAACAAAATTGTTTACATACAGAGTACGCTGGGTGCTTGAGATCAACGTTCTCCTGAAAATTTCTTATCAAACTTGCTGATCTAATTTTTTAATGAGCTTATTTATTTCTTTATGTCATTAGATGTCTAAGGTGTGCACCATTCAAACATTTATACTCAATAAATTTGAGCTTGTAAGGTGTGCAGCATTAAAACATTCATACTCAATAAATGTGAGCTTGTAAGGTGTGCACCATTAAAACATTCATACTCAATAAATTTGAGCTTGTAAGGTGTGCACTATTAAAACATTCATACTCAATAAATGTGAGCTTCTTAGGTGTGCACCATTAAAACATTCTTACTCAATAAATGTGAGCTTCTTAGGTGTGCACCATTAAAACATTCATACTCAATAAACTTGAGCTTCTATGGTGTGCACCATTAAATTATTTATACTCAATAAATGTGAGCTTCTTAGGTGTGCACCATTAAAACATTCATACTCAATAAATGTGAGCTTCTAAGGTGTGCACCATTAAAACATTCATACTCAATAAATGTGAGCTTCTAAGGTGTGCACCATTAAATTATTTATACTCACTAAATGTGAGCTTCAGCTAGATGTAGTTGATGTTTATGACCTTAGATTTGATGTATTAGAAGTAAAGTTAAGAATTTAAGCTACAGATCTTTACTCATTATGTATTAGAAGAAAGCTGACTGTATTGTCAGTACCTGGCGTGTCAGTTTAGTGTCTGTCATTGACAAATGTTCCACATTCCACCTAGTTAAGTGTCAGGTAATTAAGTGAATATGTTCTCGTGGGTGTTAGCTTAATTCCTCAAAGGTTTCTCTCTTCACATTTTACCCTGAAAGTTTGTACCATCTCATGTTGATATTACATTGTCAAGGTGCGTCTCTTTTTACCTAGAGTTGTAGGATTTTATTATTACATTTGAGAATTACTGATGCAATAACTAAGTTCCTTACCTCTATTGTAATACACTGTATGCCATCTCTTATCCTTTCTACAATTATCTTGTGCATTATTACATTTTTTGTTGATAGATGATTTTTTTCACTGTATTTATACTGTGATATGAAAAGAACAAACAGCCAAGCTAATGTGTATTTAATATTAGTTTTCTTCAAAGGCCATCAAATAATCTGTCAAATTAAGATGCATGAATGTTTCTATGATGTGAAGAGAAATTACATTTAATATATAACTGGGATGAGCCCAATTTCCCTACCCACTTTCCTTTTTATTTTTACCTGCTCATTGAGGTGTTCATTGAAGCGATGAATCTTTCACATTTAGATTGTCAATATTTGAATTCAAATTGTTGCATTTAATTTCTATAGAATGTCGTAGCATTTATTTGTTGAAACTTATTTGCTCATGGGACCCAATAAAGTAGAAGTTGTTCAGGAATTGTAAACTTTATGACAAGCAAAGTTATAACATCAGTAACAACTGAGAAATCTCTGTGGACACTTAGCTCTTGCTGGATTAGGAAGACTGACATGTGCTTTGTCGAGTTATTTTACCTGATTGTGTGGTGAGATGAACCATTGCCTCATGTTAAACCTGTGATAGTTCAGTGGATAAAATGGCATCTAGTGGGGTAAAGTCACTGTGGCAAGCGCTTGCTTTTTTCTGCCTTACCAAGTGGCCATTTGACCCACTGATTCATAAGCTAGTTACCCATACTTTGTTTCTGACTTACCAAGTAGCCTTTTGACCCACTAGTTTCATCAATTAATTACCCTTTGTGTCCTCAGTATTTTTGGCTATCACTATCACACAAAGTATTAACAATAAGAACGGTTTTCACCAGCTCCATCAACATACATTTCTGTTGTCGATTTTAAAAAATGTTGGATTGCTAGACCAAGTCATTGAATTTCTTTTACCTGGAGAAAGTAAATGACTTAAGTACTTTCCTCTTCTGTTCTGTCCCCCCCCCCCCCTTTTTTTTTCCACATGCTTTTAAAAAAAAAAATCTTGTATTTGAATTTTCTCAATGTTCACCTTTAGGGCAGGTCCATCAAAGAAGTTATTAAATAGGTATACTGCTCCATGTGTAGTTGACTGATCACATACATCAGATTACCCAAGTGATCTGTTCCACACTGTGTCATAAAATCACATTTGTTTTAATCAAAAGATTATTTTTAACCATGCATAGTTCTGCTCTTTAATGTACATAAAATTATTTGTGAGCACATCTGGTCCCAGATCATTCCTTATTGCACATTGTAAATTAAATTAAATCTAGTTTTAAATGTTTCTCTTTTTTGACACCAGGTATTTTATCTAACATTCAAAGATGAATCACTGTATAAAAGTGTATTTAGTTATTTGACCATGATTTTCCTTTGACATACTGAACATGTGGGTCTTATCATAAAGGAAAAATTGTTAACCAAAGCATTTTTTCAAATATTTCTTTTTGTGTCTTGATGCTCCAGGCTTCACAACTAAACTTATTGCTTGCTCTATTTATTTATATTGAGAGATTTGTTTTTGTACATAAACTTACATTAAAACATAGCTAAGTTAGTATCTTGTTTAGTGTGTTGATAGTAGGCATATTATATTACAGGGGGCCCTTGGGTTATGAGGTTGATCCATTATTAAGACACTTGGTAACCCGAATTTCAGTGTGAGTCGGAACATTCATATATATATATATATATAGATATATAGATCGATATACATATAAATATATGTTAATATATATATATTTATATTGTAAAGTACTGTACGTGCTATCAAAAATGAAACAGTTAATAACACAAAAAGAATTACAAAAAGAGAAAACATTCCTTGCCACATGAATTAAAGTAATATTTATTTTTTTTAAACAGAGACAGAATGATGCATATTATTTTTTATATTTTTATAGGGGCGCATTCGTAACCTTGAAACAGTGTAATTCGGGTCTGGCGTAACTCGAGGACTCCCTGTATAGTCAAATTAAAAAGGTCACTTATTCACTTAAATTTTTTTAAAAATACAACACTTCATACATTTTTCAGTTTTAAAAAAATTGTTTTTTGCAAAATTATAACTTGATGCGAAAACTTTGAAAACTGAAAGAAATTGAGTTAGATACAAGCCATTTCTGAGTTGCATTGTTTTAAATGCACATCTTACATAGTTTTGTGTTAAATTCTGAATGATATTTTTTCAACCTTGTTGTACCTGTAGGGAATTGGAATGTTTGTAACATTAGCTGATTCTAAACTATTAATGCACTTCCAACTCCGTGGCTTTTTTAAAATCTCTTTTTATGATTGGTTAAATATTTTTTGAATAACAACTGATGGGGCATTTTTTAATGAATTCTTTGAGAAATAATTTTGTACAGCAAATGAATGCATCCTGGACTTTGCAGGCAAGTCTTTTTTGGTCAACAAAATTGCAGTGAAACAGGTTATTTACATTACAGGTCCTTTTTAAATTTAGTTTTTCATTATGAATACTCCAATATTTTAGACACCACTCTGGTGGTGTGTTTCGTCTAGTTTTAGAACCATATCTCTTCAGTCTGTCCGGCAAATCTAATTTGACAAGAAGCTCTGAGTTTGAGAAATATGCTGTGTCACACAACAGAGTTATTTGAGAACCAATATAATTTCTTTGACTTAAACCCTGATGTTTATATTGTTTTCCTTGAATACCCAAAAAGATTCTACACTTTTTTTTTATGATCCCTTCCCAAGCCTTTTCACCATTTTTTTTTTAGGAAACTGTAATACTCCACACATAATATAACCAAAACTAAAATTAGATTAGAAGGGGAATCACATGTTTAACATTGGTCTCTAGAACTAACACTCTTGATGTTATATTCTGTCATTGTAAATATGTATCAGTACATTTGTTTCCTTCGGATTTAATTCAGTTACTGACTACATAAAGCTTTATGTCAATATTTAAGTAAAGAGTTGTCAGGTGTTCAGTGATTGATTTTTTAAAAAAAATTACTTTATATTAAATTATTGCGGCCATAGACAATGCATGTTGCTATAGTAGTAGTCGTGGATGAGTCTGGTTATTAGGGGAAAAAATTGTTTACCATTAAGGTGGCCTGTTTAAATTGTTGGCTCTGCCTACTCTTGTTTGTAAGGAAAATCATGCAATGTAAATAAAACATTTGCTTGTCTTAAGACTTCAGCATTCTGACTTTACTACTGGATTTAAGCCACTGTACATTCAACTGTTGATATTTCAGTTTAACATTTTGTACATAGCATTAAATTAATTGTAAATGAGGAGCTTTGCAGTAGATCGTCAGGCAAAAAGAAAGAATTTTTTGTTTGTTTATTTCGAAAATAATCTTTTAACTAAAACTGAATTTTTACTTCTGTTTCTCATATTAGTTATAAGAAATTTGTCAATATAATATGCTTGTGACATGAAGAAACTTCTTGAATTTTACAACAGTTAATGATTTGACCATTTTAACAAACTGTAATGTGTTACATATTTTCTTATCTTTTTTTGATAACATTCAGCGGCCTGCTTTTTTGTTTGTATTTGAAATTGACTTTTAAATTTAAAGTGACTTTCTAATCCAATGATTCTAAAAACTGTAGCGGAATTTAAACAATGAGCCTTCAAATCCAAAGGTTCTTAAAAATTATCTTAAAATTTTTGTAGACATCCTTTAGATGTGACTTGTTAATTCTGCCATCTTCTTTTTTTTTGGCCAATGTCCAATAAGGAGGAAATCGTGTCAAATACAAATTGACTAATAGAAGCCAACTGACTTTACATGTGTAGACCAATCAAATAGTTGATCATTATACATTGGTTATTTTCCTGTTGCTGTCACTGAGTTTCAAGTTCTATGATATCATTAACAAAGTATTCATTCATAGTGTTCTCATTCTCCACAATACAGTATTAGGCTGTTATATCTTTTAAAAGCTATGTCATTTCAATGCAAAATAATTATTGCTGTTGGCTTGGTTTTATTTCTTTTTTAATGTTCTTTAGGTCTTGTTGCATCAAGTTCTTGCAACTTGCAATCTAATTTCTGCCTTGAAGAAAATTATTAGCCAAAAAGAAAATACAACTGATTAAATAATTTAATTTTAACTATTTAAAATTACCCCAGAAGCTCTAAATAAATTAGGCCACAAGATATTATTAATTTTTGGAGACACAAACCAAGTAGAATTGTAAAATTTATTTTCTGACCATAAAAAACATGCAATTTTGTTCACAGAGTAACTATTTACATGTATCAATTTGATTCTACCTTTTATTGGTTTGTCAATTTGATTCTACCTTTTATTGGTTTGTCAATTTGATTCTACCTTTTATTGGTTTGTCAGTTTGATTCTACCTTTTATTGGTTTGTCAGTTTGATTCTACCTTTTATTGGTGGGTCAGATTGATTCTACCTTTTATTGGTGGGTCAGATTGATTCTACCTTTTATTGGTGGGTCTGTTTGATTGTACCTTTCATTGGTGGGTCAGTTTGATTCTACCTCTGATTGAAACTAGACATGAACTAAGAGTCGCAAATCTCTAGAAATTCACCAGACTTTGGCTCCAGCATGTCAGGCCAATTCTACAAAACCGGCTCTGGCCTGATTTCACTTCTAAAATTCGGCTCCTGGTGGATTTCAAGAATTTGAATCTGGTACAGCCCTACTAATTTCATTTGACCATTCAGTCCTTAGGTGTACATCAGAACATGGACACTGCCCAGTAAAACTAATACATTTGTTATTGTGGGTAAGCTTCACATGGGCTCATGATAGTTTCATGTAATCTGATAACACACTGACCCACTTCTGGGATTTTTTGTTGTTGTCTTTCTGTGGCTGTGTATAAGGTTACGGTGACCTACTTTTAAAATAATAATAAAACACTCAAATTTGAAAGTTTTTGTTTGTTCTCTTAGAGTGTCTTAGACACAAAAATGTGATTGGCTTTTGCAACACTAATTAAATAGAAAACTCACCTGATATTGATGCCCTGTGATCTGTTTTTTCCATTGTTTATATTTCTCTGTTCTCCATTATAAACTCACTTATTTTAATTACATAATGTCTATTGATAATGAATCTTGGGGTTAACCAGAGGTTTGTCTTAGACCACCAAATGTACGTCATATTTAATTATTGCTTCAATGGGGAGTTTTCATGCAGAGTAGACACACACGGGCCTAGGGGGTGGGGTGGGTTTGCAGGCAGTTGCCAGGATCATCCTGACATCACTAGTGTGTAGTGACATCACAGGCATGTCTACACACATTCAGTTTTGTGTAGTGACATCAGTCATTAGTGAATGTCGACACACCATCAGTGGTGTGTAGTGACATCACATTCATTAGTGCATGTTGACTTACCATCACTAGTGTATTTTCCACACCACAACATTTATCAGGCCTACTTATACTTATACTTTGCTATTATACATGAATGTGACATGAAGATTATTATGTAGATACCAGAAGATTTATTCTCTCCTGTGTTGATATTTTGTTGTTTTTATTTCCCTTTCATTATGGAATAATAAATAAAATCATGGTGGTGCTCAATGTCATTGATGGTGTTGGCTGGTTTGTTTGTTGATTGGTTGGTTGGTTGTAGGTGTTGATTGGTTGGTTGGTTGTAGGTGTTGATTGGTTGGTTGGTTGTAGGTG
>MUZC01004183.1:443017-455111 GCA_002072015.1 Radix auricularia | reverse complement strand
TCAGGATCACCCTTAAAAATCATCAGTTATTGACTAAACTAGTATTTATCTAGTTAATTAAAACAATTAATATAGCTTATATTATTATATATTATTATAGTACATAGCTAATATAGTTATATAGTACATAGTATATATTATATAGGCTTACCGTTCTTCTAGTACTAGTATTAGTATTAGTAGAGGTAGACTAGAAGTAGAAGATCGTTGAGCCATAATTGAGTAAAAATATGTCGCCTATTTACGACAAAGCTTAGCGATAATTTAAATTAATTAATTAATTAATTTGTATTTATTTTAATTAGTATTTTATAAATTTAGATTTTAATAAAAAGATAACATGCAAGAACTGTATCAGTGATTATATTATTTAGGTTTAAACAAACTATACAAAATACAAATAACTTATTTTCGTCACACTTCCGGCGACGGTTATTCTAAAAATACAATCGATCTTAAAACGGAATGCAATGAAACTTAAGAAAACAAAAACATTACGTTTCGGCGGCTCGTTCATTTTTCGGCGGATTTACGGCTGACAAAATTTGGCGGCTAATGCGGCGCGCCCCATATTTTCCGGCGGATTTTCGGCGGACGAAATTTTTGCGGCGTATTCGGCGCGCGGCGTCGGCTGAGGGGTCTAAATTCATCACACAAGTGAATCCATTGAAAATGTCAATAAGTAAATTGCGAGCTATCAAATATTTGAGTGGAACTTTTAAATGTGAGCGTTTGGATGTGACGTCATATTTCTTTTTAAAAAAACCTCCTCGCCACAAATGAGTGACTTCCAGGCACGTGACGTCATTATGGATGGTCCCTAATCAGATATTTGGATATTCATTGAGTACTAATCTACTACGGAATCGTCCGGACTATACATTGATATGACTGAGCTTAGTCCTTTTGTCATGAATAAAACTTTGTTTGCAGCTTAAAAATACTAAACATTTTGCAAACTTTGTGTTATTTTGAAATTAATGCTGATAGACATTGTTTTACGAAAAACCGTATCTAAAAATAGTAACATTACACCCAACAATACAGCCCAGAGTTAAGCTTTGATCGCAGGTCCTGATATGTGGTCACGTCGCACGAGCTTTAGTGTACGACAGCACGCGTCTGTCACGGGCTACACCTGGACTCAATGAGTGATTTGCTTTGGGTCAGCGCTACTACATTGTGACCTGTTTTGGGTCTCTTTGGGTCATTTTTTATTAGAATAAATGTGCAAGAGTCACACGAAATTTGGATGAACTGGAACTGTATTTTTTTTCAAAATCAGTTTTTCTATTTTAGAAAGGCGGTAGAAACACTTTTTACAATATGTTGACAAGAATTAGTAGATGGGAGCATTGTCCCAAACGTGGGCACTTTAATAGCGCTTCAAGGGTTTACAGTTTACAATATAAATTTTTAATAAAATGATCACGTTTAGGGCTGCCGAAATCAACAATAAATTAATCGAGTAATCGTCAAAAATTTAATCGATTAAAATTATTTTGATCTAGTAAAATTTAAGAACACATTTCTAATTTTTGTTTTTAATTTGTTAATTATTTTATATTTTTATTTTATCTTTTTTGTTACTTGAATAATTTTTCCTGGTATAATTATCATTAAAATTTTTCTTCGACGTGCAAAAGTTTTAAAAAATGGGTTTAGATTTTCTATTCCTTATTTCTTGCATAGCAGTACGAATTTGTTGTTTTGTCACAAAATTTAAAAGTCATATAATTACCGCGACACAACCTATTTTGCGAAATAAGGAATCATGACTATGATCTACATATGCGTTATATAAAATACAAGATGACCCACTGCGTAGCATACGCCGCAGACTTGATCATCATAGTTCAAAGAACGGGGGGGGGGGGGGGGGGGAGAGAGAGAACGGACACGAACAGAAGCACGAAGTAATGAAAAAAAAGCAAGTAAACTTGGAGACATGTGCACAGCGTTTGTTTTACTTGCCCCCCATCCTTTACTACCATCCCTTGCCAACCATAAACTGTGATTTGCCGACTCTAGGGTTAGTCATGTTCGCAACAAAAAAAAAGGGGGGGGGGGGAAAGAACAGACTGAAAAAACATTTAATTTTATTTTAAAATTGTTCCATCAGGTAATTGAGCCCAGAACTTTCCACGTGCAGGGCGGACGTTATAATCACTACACCGCGAATCATATGTTTATTCTGTAAAGGTACAACGTAAGTGAACGCAAGAAGCATTGTTGCCACAACCCCACCTCACCTTTTTTCTTTTCATTCCACTCCGCTAGCCCACTGTGATCTTTCGACCCCAGCGGGGGTCATTCGTCATGCTCTTCGGCACATGGTCATTTACGGGAATTATTTATAAAGTTAATTAATCAATAATTACGCGATTAATTTGTACAGTTTATTTGATCGAAAAAAATCAGTACCAGCCCTACTTATTTTGTTTTATTTGAAAACTTTACTTACTGCTGATTTTTTTGGTAAAAATTATGAGTCAAGATTAAGTAGAAAAAAAGATATTGATTCCAGTACAAGCCATTTATTTTAGTTTGAACATTAAAGGTGCTCATATTCGTTTTAGGCATAGTGAGAAAAATAATCAAGTTTTTGTTAAAAAAAACATGTCAATAAAGAACAATAAGTTATTGGAAAACCCCCAAAAGCAACATGTGTCATGTTACAAAATGCTCTCCAAACTAAACAAAGAAATAGCTCGTAACAATAAAAAAGAAATAAAACAGCTCATTTAACAAACTAGTTTATAACGGGAACTACACAAAAATCGTGTCCAGATTATGACTTGTGTTTTTTTTTTCTTTGTGCCAGAGTTTAAATGAAAGAGATTAGTTCTTATCTTTACATAAACAATAGAGGTTCTAAAAAAAAATGGATATGACCACAAAAATAACACCTCCCCCACAAAGAAAAAAACGAGTAGAAATTTTTCAGAATAAATATTAGATGTTATATTTTCAATTTGGCATAAATATATATTTATACAAATGTGTTATTTATTAATAATCGCCACTTTTTTCTCTTTTTTAATTTCTAATGACGCAAAGTTAATAAATTAAGAAATAAAATATTGAAAAAAAAAATAACACAAGATTTATTGATACAAATGAATGGTAAATTGCCTTCCCCTTTCCTCCCACTTAACCACGTCTTGAAAATGTCAAAACTACTGCCGGGCAATGTGATGGCATTTAAAAGCATACAATCTTAATTAAAAACTATCAATTTTCAAGTTTCATCTCTGAGCAATGTTCAATTACATTTAAATCCTGTTAAGTCTGTTATTTAAATGGCCAAACATGGTGGTGGGAAAAAATGAAATAAAATTATGAACCTGAATGAATTCAAGGTACTTGTTTGAGCCATTTTCAGCTATCCCATAACCCCCTCTTGTCTTCACCTTCCTGTCGTTCGATGCGCTGATGGCAATGCAGTACGGGTGTCTGCCAGCAGTGGATAGAAATGATTGCCAAATTGTAAACGAATTCAAAAGTATAATGAAATGCATATTCCTTAAAGCAGATTTTGGAATTTTGAAATAGGTCTGTCATTTTTAACACTGACTATTGATATATAATTCTTAGTCTGGCATGAGACATGACACCTCTTCCGACTTATTATCTACGCCCATGCGTTGCAATAGATCACGTCCTTATGTTTAAATAACACGGGGTGTGTTGACAAAAAGCACAATCAAATTAGCCTGTTAGCTCTAAGAGATTCGAAGAGGAACAGTGTTTAGATTTGATCACTGTGTACCCACAGCTTCGGCCACAAAGAATCAAAACTTAAGTGTTCTTTTTTAGAAAAGATAACTTTTTAACAAAACTTTAAACTTCAGGATTTTAAATTTAAATATAGTTTAATGTTTTCTGTCGATAGAGCAGTAGTGAGTTATTGAGCCACTGAAATTTTAGACGCAGGCTTATTACATGTAAGACGGTTATTTTAAAATGGATTGGAACACATTAGCTAAATAAAATAGTATACTGTTTATTTTTTAAATAATTATTATTATTATTTATTATTATTATTAGTGATTTTTTTCCAATAAAAACTTAACTTCATTTATAAGTGTCGTAAACTGTTGATATTGAGCCTAGAAATAAACCAAGCTGTTATTAAGATGTCAATAAACCTAACTGTTATTAAGATGTCATCATTGCCTGCAACAAGTACCAGCCTGTAAATGCCACTAATATTCCTGGTCTTTGCAATAAATAAGCTTGTATTTGTATTTTTTTTAAAAACGCTACTTTTAATATGGTAGAAATAACGCACATATTAATGGCCGCTCTTTAAAAACAAAAGAGGAAAAAAAAACATACCAAATTATGGTAGAGAGTATGCCTGAGACCTTATTTGCCAAACATAAACAATGAATGTTCGCTAAAAATGTGAAGGAAAAAAAATAGAATCAAATTTACTGCGTTTATCAGTAATTTTAATGACCATTGTTTTATTAGTTCAAACTAGAGAATGATACATAGCGGATTATGGACTTTAAAAAAAATTAACTCTACTTCTTCCATCTGGTCTACAGTTGAGATAGTTCACGGACCACTAGGAATCAAATATGTTCACTTACCTGCTAGTCCTGTGTGTGGCTGTTTGTTTTACTGCTACTTACGCCAATGGTACGTCATGGGTTAAAGAAACACTGCTGGTAAATTAAAGATCTATTTTTTTTTTAATATTCTGATGGTATATCAAAGTTTAATTTTAAAAAAACAACATTTTTCTGATGTGGATACTGAATACACATTAAGGATCGCTAACAGTACTTAATTTATGTTCTTCATGTGGTTCTTTGACAATGAGAGGGCTGCTAGTAGTCCTTTGTTAAGTTACAGATTTTAGTGTTCATAAAAAACAGTTTAAAAAACATGGAAACTGACAATATAAAAAATTACAAAAAATGAAGAAATTTCTAATATTCTAATATAAGAAAATGTCATTGACTATAAATCTCATAAGCCAAGCGCAACTATAAATGGTTTAAAAGCATATAGATTCTAATAATAGAGAAAGCCTGATCTGTATCAAATATTTGCTAAATCTGAGACCGCTCGGTTAAAGCTGTGCTAAAAAAAATATACACGTGACGACCAAAGCTCGAAGTCGGCCACTTCGCGAAATGGCCAATGTTGCTGTAAATTTGGGCTTTGGCCGGCCACTTCGCGAAATGGCCAATCGCGAAATGGCCAATGTTGCTGTAAATTTGGGCTTTGGCCGGCCACTTCGCGAAATGGCCAATGTTGCTGTAAATTTGGGCTTTGGCTGGCCAGTTCACGAAATGGCCAATGCTGCTGTAGAGTAGCCGGCCAAGGCCTGAAATTTGGGCTTTGGCTGGCCAGTTCGCGAAATGGTTATGGTCAATTGGCCAAAGCCCGAAGACAGCAGTCATGAGCAGATTGAAGCTTGAAAAGTAAGATTTAAAGCTTAACATTGATTCTTAATTACTAATGATAACAATCAGTTACAAAAGTGAAACTTAATAAGTAAAGTAATCTATTTATTTCTGTTATCACTTAATTTTATTAGGTTATAAAATTATATAACATTATTTTATACCAATATATANTATATAAACTATTAATTAAAATAAATCAAACGATTTTAAGGTATAAAACAGAAGGGTCGAAACGTCTTGAGGTCGAAACGTAATGTTGCCCTTTATCTATTCAACTGGAAACTTTGATTAATAAGTATGAAATTTAAATACGAGTAATTCAGTAATCACAATGAGACCTCTACTTCAGAATAGTAAGAACTAGTCACAATGGCTGGAGCTTCTCCGAAAAGAAAGACTAACACAATAGTAGCTTCACTGAATGGCACGTTTTTCCTACAACTCACTCGCCATCACACTTGAAGCGACAGATATGCCGCTAACCGGCCAGTCTTCGTAGCGAATGGGCCGGCCATAGCCCAAAATATAGTTCGTTTGTAGTAAGTACTTCGGGCTTTGGCCACACTTGTCGGCCAAAGCGGGAATTAGCCGGCCATTTCACGAAGTGGCCGGACTTCGGGCTTTGTCCGTAACATATAAACATTTGTGAACGGTAAATATGGAAAGACGATACTTAAAATAACCAGATACATAAGCAAATTTTAATTAGAGCCAGAGGCGTCACTAGGGTTGGTGTCACCCGGGGCGGTAGCTCATGGTGTCACCCGGGGCGGTAGGTCATGGTGTCACCCCCTCATGATTTAACCCATAGAACTCCTCCGAGTTTTCCAGTGCCAAATAACGGAAACATATAGAGTTTTTCAGTCTGGTGTCACCCCCCTGATGGTGTCACCCGGGGCGGCCCGCCCCCACCGCACCCCCCTAGCGACGCCACTGATTAGAGCGGATTTTACTTTATACTCATGTTTTGAGACATAAAAGATATTAGTCCTTGTCACCATAACCGACACTTGTGTTTGGACCTGAATATTTTGGTAGCAACTGTGGTATTTTTATTCTGTCATTTATTTTGTCACTCTATTTGAATAAGTCTCTCAATACTGTCAATTCATAGCCGGCCTTAGAAGACAAGACGAACTGCCCACATCACTGTATGGTAACCCTCTCAGCTACAACCAGATCATTGACCTCATCAAAGAACACAGTGAGTTGAGTAACTTAAACAACAGGGAAAACATAAAAAAGATTAGATTATTTTATCAAAACTCATGCATTTATTACGTCAGTTTCCGAAGCAATATTAAAGAAACCCTGGCTACACCTTTAAACACGGATCAGGAAACCATGGCTCGCGAGCCAGATGTGGCTCTTTTGATGGTTGCATCTGGCTCTCGGAAAAATGTGCGATTATAAAAAAATAATAATATATCTAAAATTTAAAAAAAACAAAAAACATTATTTTTTCAGACTTCTTTGATCCACATATTAATTGAATGTAGAAAAATCAGCATATAAATGTAATTGAAAAGAATTCAGAGACATAATTATAGTAATTTTAGGGTGGAAATTACACAAATGCAATCATGCATTCATTTCTTTGAATTTTTAGTTTTAAACATAATGTAGATCTAAGGGTCTCACATAATTAATTCTCAAAATATATGGTGTGTATGAGGCTTTATCAGACAAAAAGGTTCCCGACCCCTGTCTTAAAACGTGACTTTGTTGAAAGCGACCTGTAAAATATTTAAAATATGTCTTAACATCAGGGTCTGCATGGAATTAAATGTTCATGAGAAATAAGTCTGTAAGTGTTGAGGTACTGGTGGTTATAGTGAGATCCGTTTGTTATGTAAGTCTAGAGGTACTGGTGGTTATAGTGAGATCAGTTTGTTATGTAAGTATTGAGGTACTGGTGGTTATAGTGAGATCAGTTTGTTATGTAAGTCTTGAGATACTGGTGGTTATAGTGAGATCCGTTTGTTATGTAAGTCTATAAGTCTTGAGATACTGGTGGTTATAGTGAGATCCGTTTGTTATGTAAGTCTTGAGGTACTAGTGGTTATAGTGAGATCCGTTTGTTATGTAAGTCTTGAGATACTGGTGGTTATAGTGAGATCAGTTTGTTATGTAAGTCTTGAGATACTGGTGGTTATAGTGAGATCCGTTTGTTATGTAAGTCTATAAGTCTTGAGATACTGGTGGTTATAGTGAGATCCGTTTGTTATGTAAATCTATAAGTCTTGAGGTACTGGTGGTTATAGTGAGATCCGTTTGTTATGTAAGTCTTGAGATACTGGTGGTTATAGTGAGATCCGTTTGTTATGTAAGTCTATAAGTCTTGAGATACTGGTGGTTATATTGAGATCCGTTTGTTATGTTAGTCTATAAGTCTTGAGATACTGGTGGTTATAGTGAGATCCGTTTGTTATGTAAGTCTATAAGTCTTGAGATACTGGTAGTTATAGTGAGATCCGTTTGTTATGTAAGTCTTGAGATACTGGTGGTTATAGTGAGATCCGTTTGTTATGTAAGTCTATAAGTCTTGAGATACTGGTGGTTATAGTGAGATCCGTTTGTTATTTAAGTCTTGAGGTACTGGTGGTTATAGTGAGATCCATTTGTTATGTAAGTCTTGAGATACTGGTGGTTATAGTGAGATCCGTTTGTTATGTAAGTCTTGAGATACTGGTGGTTATAGTGAGATCCGTTTGTTATGTTAGTCTTGAGGTACTGGTGGTTATAGTGAGATCCGTTTGTTATGTAAGTCTTGAGATACTGGTGGTTATAGTGAGATCCGTTTGTTATTTAAGTCTTGAGATACTGGTGGTTATAGTGAGATCCGTTTGTTATGTAAGTCTGTAAGTCTTGAGGTACTGGTTGTTTTATAGTGAGATCCGTTTGTTATGTAAGTCTTGAGGTACTGGTGGTTATAGTGAGATCCGTTTGTTATGTAAGACTTGAGATACTGGTGGTTATAGTGAGATCCGTTTGTTATGTAATTCTTGAGCTACTGGTGGTTATAGTGAGATCCGTTTGTTATTTAAGTCTTGAGGTACTGGTGGTTATAGTGAGATCCGTTTGTTATGTAAGTCTTGAGATACTGGTGGTTATAGTGAGATCCGTTTGGTATGTTAGTCTTGAGGTACTGGTGGTTATAGTGAGATCCGTTTGTTATGTAAGTCTTGAGATACTGGTGGTTATAGTGAGATCCGTTTGTTATGTAAGTCTTGAAATACTGGTGGTTATAGTGAGATCCGTTTGTTATGTAAGTCTATAAGTCTTGAGATACTGGTGGTTATAGTGAGATCCGTTTGTTATGTAAGTCTTGAGATACTGGTGGTTATAGTGAGATCCGTTTGGTATGTAAGTCTTGGGGTACTGGTGGTTATAGTGAGATCCGTTTGTTATGTAAGTCTATAAGTCTTAAGGTACTGGTGGTTATAGTGAGATCCGTTTGTTATGTAAGTCTTGAGGTACTGGTGGTTATAGTGAGATCCGTTTGTTTTGTAAGTCTTGAGATACTGGTGGTTATAGTGAGATCCGTTTGTTATGTAAGTCTATAAGTGTTGAGATACTGGTGGTTATAGTGAGATCCGTTTGTTATGTAAGTCTATAAGTCTTGAGGTACTGGTGGTTATAGTGAGATCCGTTTGTTATGTAAGTCTATTAGTCTTGAGATACTGGTGGTTATAGTGAGATCCGTTTGTTATGTAAGTCTATAAGTCTTGAGATACTGGTGGTTATAGTGAGATCCGTTTGTTATGTAAGTCTTGAGGTACTGGTGGTCATAGTGAGATCCGTTTGTTATGTAAGTCTTGAGATACTGGTGGTTATAGTGAGATCCGTATGTTATGTAAGTCTTGAGATACTGGTGGTTATAGTGAGATCAGTTTGTTATGTAAGTCTTGAGATACTGGTGGTGATAGTGAGATCCGTTTGTTATGTAAGTCTATAAGTCTTGAGATACTGGTGTTTATAGTGAGATCCGTTTGTTATGTAAGTCTATAAGTCTTGAGATACTGGTGGTTATAGTGAGATCCGTTTGTTATGTAAGTCTTGAGATACTGGTGGTTATAGTGAGATCCGTTTGTTATGTAAGTCTTGAGATACTGGTGGTTATAGTGAGATCCGTTTTTTATGTAAGTCTTGAGATACTGGTGGTTATAGTGAGATCCGTTTGTTATGTAAGTCTTGAGGTACTGGTGGTTATAGTGAGATCCGTTTGTTATATAAGTCTATAAGTCTTGAGGTACTGGTGGTTATAGTGAGATCCGTTTGTTATGTAAGTCTTGAGGTACTGGTGGTTATAGTGAGATCCGTTTGTTATGTGGACATAATCCCTTCCTAAATGCTTCAACAATTTATGTGCTCGACGCAGTTAACTGTGCACTTTGAGGAAAGGAAGGCAACAACTTAAAATTATAAAGTCAGAGCCAACTCGAGTAAAACAATGAAACAAACTGAAACAGCAGAGCCAAGCAGGGCAACATCACAAAACTGAAAACCTTTGCTGTATAGAGCAACATCACACAAATGTAAATATGTGCTGTATATAAGAACAATATTACAAAACTTTAAATATGTACACTATATTAAGAAAAATATTACATAACTTTGAATCTCTGCTGTATATAAGAGCAATATTACTCAAAATTAAAATGTACTTTACATTGGGATCGTCCATAAATGACGTCACGTAATTTTCGCAACTTTTTCACCCCCAACCCACTCGTCACACGTCGTCACAAAAACTTAGACTCCCTTCCAATATGACGTCTCTAATCGTTGACATCCCCTCCCCTACAAGCCTTATTTACTGTATGAAAATGAACATCTTTCAAATGACTTTTTTGTCATTTAAGTATGCATTTAGTGTTAGACTGCACACTAAAATTGTAACACATGCAAAATGTGATTTCATAGATTCCAAGAGGTCAAATATTTCGGGGGAACTTTTATTTAAAGTTGAGCGTTTTGTATTTTTAATGTGGCGTCACATTTCTTACACACCCTCACCCCCCTCGTCACACATCCTCACAAATGTGTGACCCCCTTCCCCCTAGGTACAAGACGTCATTTATGGACAGTCCCTAGGAGCAATATCTGGAAAATATCAATGGGTGCTCTCTTTAAGAGCGATAACACGAAATTGCGCATCTTTGCTGTGTATACGAGCAATATTAAAAACCTGCTTAGAGCGAAAGTGTACCAAACAGAGCGAAAGTGTTCCAAACACAGCGAAAGTGTGCCAAACAGGATGAAAGTGTGCCAAACAGAGCGAAAGTATGCCAAACAGGGCGAAAGTGTGCCAGACAGGGCGAAAGTGTGCCAAACAGGGCGAAAGTGTGCCAAACAGAGCGAAAGTGTGCCAAACAGGGCGAAAGTGTGCCAAACAGGGTGAAAGTGTGCCAAACATGGCGAAACAGAGCCAAACACTCTAACTTAAAGGCAGATACCATTATAAAAACAACATTGAATAAACATTGGGACTTATATCTTGATAATTCTAGCGTGAATTTCTAATTGTGAACTGGACAATAAACTGGTAGAACTCGTTTTTAAAAAAAGTCCTTACTGAGGCCCATTAAAATGATTGGATTCTCTCTACAGCTGGGGGCAAGAGGCAGAGTCTGTCGTTGTTCGGTGACCCACTCACTCACTCCCAAATTATCGATTTGATCAGACAACACAGTGAGTAAATACATTTGATTCAAACTGAACATGTGGACGTTTAGATATGTGTTTGTGTGTTTCTATGGTCGTGTGTTTGCTGTCATTTATCGTGTGTTTAAATGTATGTGTCTGTTAGTGCTTGTGTGTGTCCGTCCTCTGTGAATGCTTTGGTGTGTCCGTCCTCTGTGAATGCTTGTGTGTGTCCGTCCTCTGTGAATGCTTGTGTGTGTCCGTCCTCTGTGAATGCTTGTGTGTGTCCTCTTTGAATGCTTGTGTGTGTCCTCTGTGAATGCTTGTGTGTCCGTCCTCTGTGAGTGCTTGTGTGTGTCCTCTGTGAATGCTTGTGTGTGTCCGTCCTCTGTGAATGCTTGTGTGTGTCCTCTGTGAGTGCTTGTGTGTGTCCTCTTTGAGTGCTTGTGTGTGTCCTATGTAAATGCTTGTGTGTCCGTCCTCTGTGAATGCTTGTGTGTGCCCTCTGTGAGTGCTTGTGTGTGTCCTCTGTGAGTGCTTGTGTGTGTCCTCTGTGAGTGCTTGTGTGTGTCCTCTTTGAGTGCTTGTGTGTGTCCTCTTTGAGTGCTTGTGTGTCCCCTCTGTGAGTGCTTGTGTGTGTCCTCTGTGAGTGCTTGTGTGTGTCCTCTGAAAGTTTGTTTGGGTAACGCGTTTTTCTGTGAGACATTTTGTTTGTTTTCTTAATTGAGGATGTGTCTTACTTGTATAATGAAACTATTTCAGTAAAATCACTGATCTAAAAATTTAAAGCTCTTAAAAATTGCCACACGCAGACCCACGATAGATGCATTTCGTAGAGAAGGAAATCAAATTAATCATTGATCACATATCCATAAATCTTTGTCTACCATACAGATTAAATTAAACGTTTTTAAAATTAACTTTCTACTAAATCGTTTTTAAAATGTAAACTTATATCTAATCTTTGTTCTGTAAATTCATCCCTTACTGTATCATTAAAAAAAAATTATGTTAGTCTTGAG
>MUZC01004183.1:424234-442152 GCA_002072015.1 Radix auricularia | reverse complement strand
GGGGGTGTCTGGGGGAGGGATAAACTTTCCTTGTGTGTTCGTCTGATACGTGATGAGTTCTTTTGAGTCTCATACAAGTTAAAGGGAAATTTAAAAGAATAGTTATTTGAGTGAAAATGAATGTAATGGAAAGTTATTTTAAGAAAATTATTGTGAATTAATTAAAATTATGTACAGTTCAGTACATTATTATTTAGTAAGGCTAAAATAGCATTAACTTAAAATGTTTTGTTTTTGATTTCTTTTTTTTTTTTTAAATCTCCGTGAGTGACACAGTCCCTCCCCTCCACGTGGTATTTTATATTCACATCTTAATAACCTAATTTTGTATATATCATTAAAAATATACCCTTTGTATACCTTCTCGTGATCTTTTACCAACTTCAAACTTTCAGACGATGCCCGTTTCTCGACACTGAACCCCGACCCCCTTGTTACCCTACTGACCATTGCCCATGAGAATGACCAGACCTTGACCCAATATTTCAGTGACCTCAGCTACAACGAGATTCTCCAAATCCTCGGGGAGCTCATGAAAGGACACTGACGATTTTCGAGGAATCTCACACCGTAGAAAAGAAAAATCCCGCAAGCCATGTCCATCTTTTTGAAAGGAGATCTTGTTGAAGTCTATCGAGGCAGTTGTTAACAATTTAAGTTTATTTAGATATAGACGAGGTTGCAATGGTTTTCATTGATTTGATGGAGTTAATTTCAATATTTTATGAAGGGCTTTGATAGTCAGATTACCTGCTAATCAATAAATAATCTGATTTTATTGTAAAGCTTTATGTAGGGATTATGTTGTTGTCTTCAGTTAAGAGCGTAACGGACTTTGAACAGAGAGGGCAGTAACTTAACTTAACTACGAATAGAGAAAGTAGCATCTGACTACGAATATAGAGAGCAGCAGCTGACTACGAAGAGAGAGAGAGAGAGAGAGAGAGAGAGAGAGCAGTAACGAACAACGAATAGGCCTTGTCATTTTTAAAACCGGAAAACGTCATAGCTCAAATTTGTAATGCTCTATTTTTAGATAACATTTTAGCGGAACAATGTTTTTAAGCATAAATAACGTCGAATCTAAGCTCTCAAAATTGTTTTGTAAAATTACGAAACTGTTTTTCATTTTTCAAATCAAATAAGCTTTCTTAAATTAACGAAGAGTTAATAAATAGTAGTTGATAAGATACATGCTTCTCAATATACCTTGATTTACATATTGCCTCGTATCTTGTATTGAACTTTTATGAAAGTAGTAATGGACAACGAATGTAAAGAATAGATTGTTTAGTAGTGGACTACAGATAGATAAATGATAAAACGATGTGTTAGACGTTCAATAGAAATGGGCTGAGCTTCTTGACACCATCGGCTCTGAGAGTCACCATTCTAAGAGTCACCATTCTGAGAGTCATCATTCTGAGAGTCACCATTCCTGAGAGTCACCATTCTGAGAGTCATCATTCTGAGAATCACCATTCTGAGAGTCACCAATGTTTAGTGACACTAACAGAAGTCCTTTGGAGCGAGCTCTTTGGAAAGACTTAGGCCGTAATTATGGAACGATCTTCCTGAGACTTTAAGGATCTAGTAGACCAGGGGTCCGCAACCGCGGACCGATTAAAGTTTGACAATTTTATCGCGGCCCGCTGACCAGAGAAGCGACGTTGATTCCTATCTGCGCTAAGGTGCCATTGATTTTCTTTTGTCGGGGTGCCGCTAAAAACGGTTTACAAGTTTTTGCCTCTGGCCTATGCAAAGACGCACAATCCGAAAAGAAAAAACGCCACTGTAAATAAAATGTATAGGGATGTTCGTAATATGGCGGAAATCTATTAATAGAAATATTTTATCTAAATTTTTTTTGTAAGGACAAATTCATAAAAAAATTAATAAAAGATACGAGTCAATACGTGAATGTAGGTATATTGAGAATGATTGATCTTATCAGCTAATGTTTAATTATTCGTTAATTAAGACAGCTTATTGGACTTTCAAAATAAAGAGCAATTTCGTAATTTTACTAAGCTAACACATTTAAGAACAAAGTGATTTTACTGTTTTTATGCCTCAAAACTTTGTTTCGCTAAAATATAATCTAAAAAAAGAACATTACGAAATGAGCTATGACGCTTTCCGGTTTTAGAAATGAAGTACCCTCCCGGTACTATTTGTTCCACAGCCCGGTACCGGTCCACGGCCCGGGGGATCAAGAACCACTGTGGGAAACGATACATATAAATTAAAGAGGCGACCGAAGACACATTTGTTTAAACACAGTTAAGAACATAAGAACGTGTCGAGCATCCTATGAATAGATTCTTAATTTATTTTTCATTTATTTCGTTTACTTGTACATCACGGTAACACCTCTGCCTATGACTGGCGTCATTGTCCTTCACAAACACTTACAATAACTTGACAAAATATGACATGATAACACGTTCAACTTCTAATACATGCACAGCTCTAGCATTATGATCAAACGTCAAGACTTGTAGCCACATTGAGCGCTATCATCAAATATTATCAACTGACTGCGCGAAAACAATGAGGAGCACAGAACCAAAAAAATCTGTGCAAGATATCTGTTACCAATTCACGGTGTTACTTTAGTCATGGAATACATCACTATAAAATATAATCATCACCAAACATTCAATCAATAATAATTTATAATTATATTCTGCGAAAATAAGAATTTGTGTGTTATATTAATTATTGAAGACCTCAGGAAAACAATAAGACCATTATAAAAAAAAAATTACTTTTGTCTAAAAAAAAAAACCAATAACACCAATTAATAAAACAATAATTAATAATCTAACAAAACAATAACAAAAATGTAACAAGAAAAAGCATTCATTTAAAATAGGGATGTTATCGAGTAATTTAAATTTCTTCTGAAAAATTACCGAATAATTAATCGATAATTTTTATCAAAGGTAAAAAGAAAAAGTATGACATCATTAAACTGCAAATTTCAATGGAAGTAACAATAAAGGCAATTGACATTTTAAAATTTTTTATTGAGTTATTTCCCCTGTCTTAAAGACATTTTTGAAACATAGCAATATTCTTAACTAAATTTTGTTTTTAAAAAGCAATACAAAAATGAAATAAACGATGCATACGATGGAAAAAACAACTGCATATTAACAATGGAAAATATTGATAAGTCTCATTTCTCAAGTGTTATTTCAAGGCATTATACACAATGGACCAAGGAGTTGTTAAAAAAATCTATTTGAAAACTATTTACAATTACAATTATTATTTCTTTAAAATAATGTTTTAAAAGAATCATGATTTGTAATTAACATATTACAAGTTTTAATTTAACTTAATATTTAACTATAAAAATGTTTTTAAAATCAGCATACATTTTTTAAACATAGTTAGCAATAAAAATAATTTAAATAACACATTAAAGTTTAGGCACTTGGATGTAAATTTCAAATTAATTTTTAAAATATAAAATAATGCATACAGCTGTAAAGAAATTGTTTTATGATTCTCAAAAACATATAGATCTAGACCATATTTTTATCTCAAGTGGTTCAAAAGTTTTGCATTTTTTGCAAAGACCTCATAATCACCACTTTTTTCACTATGTTTTCCTTCACATTTTGTCCCTTTTTAAAAAAAATGCCCATAAGTTTTTACCAATTAATCGAGAAATTAATCGTTAATTTCCGCAGCCCTAATTTAAAACAATAACAATTTAACAAAACAAAAAACAGCAGTAGCCTATAGCAAAACAGTAACATTAATTTAACCCAAAAAAATGACACCAAAACAGCTAAACAATATTTTACATTAGACCAAGAATACGTTTTATGTTTCAAAAGTGAGTTTCCTTTCACATCAACATAGATGTTATATGAAACAGTATAACAAAATTGTATTCGACAAATGGAGATGCCATACCAGTTGATATTTTATATACAGTGTTTTCTTAATCGATTTTTGCAGTAGCCACGATTTTCGTCATCATGGCTCCTATGAAAGTTGCATTTTTGTCCGTAAAGATGATTCTTTGTGCGACTGATCATCATTTACACAAGGATTATTTAGTTATAACGTTATGAAATATTTGTCAGTAAGCTTTGTTTAACGATAAATATTTTTTAAAATTAATTAATGTGTGATCATAAAATCGGTTTCAGTGTAGTGGTAAATGCAGTAAAGAGAAAATAATTTTTCGAATATCGAAATGAAGTCATTATATCACAATTATTACAAATATTTCTTAAGACAAAATTGAGTTTTTAATTATAATTGTAACAGCAAAGGTCCAAAAGATCGGAAGCTACCAAGAAATCCTGATAGTTTGGAGACAAGGATGCGTGCTGTCACCAGACCTATTTTCCCTCTACAACGAGTACATAATGAAACATATAGAAGACCTCCCTCGAATATCTGTGGGAGGCTACAAATTGAGATACGCAGATGATACGGTCCTAATTGAAAAAAGCAAGGAAGAACTACAAAGAACTACCTGTTTTATTTTATGCGTGTGAGGCCTGGACTTTCACCAATCAACTACAGAAACGTTTGGAAGCCTGTGAAATGTGGTTCTTTAGGCGAATGTTAAAATTACCATGGACGGAGAAGAGATGTAACGAAGAAGTTCTGAAATAAGTAGGCCACAATAGAAAAATTATGTCTAACTTCAGAAAGAGACAATTTAAATTTTTGGACACATCATAAGGCGAGACTAACTAGAACACACAGTAACAAAAGGAAAGATGGAGGGCAAAAGGGGTCGAGGCAGACTAAGAGAAAAGATGCTGGACGGGCTGACATGTTGGCATGGGGCACAATCACCAGCGGAGCTGATGGGCAATACCAAAGACAGGGAGTTCTGGAGAAGCATGACCGCCTACAAATATAGGCACGGCACCTGATGTATGGATGGATGGATGGAACAGCAAAGGAAGTGAAGTTCGGTTGTCAAGTGAAGGGATACGATATTTCTAGTTTTTTTGTTGTTGTTTTATTGTTGTTTTTATTGTTGTTGTTTTTTGTGTGTGTACTACTTTGAGTTAAAAGCTAGCGTTTTAGTATATATAGGTTAAGACCAGTGATCGAGTTCAGGATATTGCCAATGTTATGTTAGAGCCAATGTTAAATTTACGGGTAGCGTTAGGGACACAAACTTAATTTTGTGAAGATTTGGTTAATAGCAGCAATTGTCTTATTACTTTTTTTAGATGGTGCCTATGAATGCAAGTTTCAAACCATATCATTGGTTGCTGACGAGGATAACTTACGAATTAGTAATGGATTCATTTAATACAAAGATGTTTGTAGAAACTAATGCACATTAGACTTGAGCGGACCGCCCCACCCCCCCCCCACCCCCGGGGTGTCGCATTCAGTGACAGCTACAACACACAACAAAATAAGTGTCCGGACAAGGCCCCCGTCGACGGCCCCCGTTAAAGGGGCAGTTAAACACACAGTTTGTCGGCTAAATGGCCCCAATTTCCTCCCCCTAGTGTGCCCGTGAGAACTCGCCCAGGCCCGGCCAAGCACTTGAGCTCAGACGAGGGCTGTCCCCCTATTATTGGCTACAAACAGTGCGAAATGCACAGCGGACGAAAGGCCCCCCGAGAGATCGTCCGGATTCGTCAGGTTTTGCTCTTAAATTATGTATGCGATCGTAATGTGATGATTAGTGTCACTCCGCCCAACACCCTGCACCTCCCCACCCCGGGACACCCCCACAGCCACACACAGAAACGCTCACACACGCAAGCACACACACACACCCGCGCGCGCGATTTCCCCAAGTCGGCTCGCCTCTTAATGCTCGGGAAATGCCCGCAGCTATCAAACATGGGCGGGTAGAAACAGAAATTATTGATAGGGTTCCGTGGATTATGAAGAGTGGAAGAACAGCCTAACAGAAACGACTGCTCTGATCAAATAACTCAGACGATTACTTTGAACAACTGACGTAGTCGATTACGTTTAACACCTAACTGAGACGATTACTATGAACATCTGAGACGATTACTCTGAACAAGTGAGACGATTACTCTGAACAACTGAGAAGATTACTCTGAACAACGGAGACGATTACTCTGAACAACGGAGACGATTACTCTGAACAACTAAGACGATTACTCTGAACAACTGAGAAGATTACTCTGAACAACGGAGACGATTACTCTGAACAACGGAGACGATTACTCTGAACAACTAAGACGATTACTATGAACAACTGAGACGATTACTTTGAAAACCTAACTGAGACTATTACTCTGAACAACTGAGACGATTACTTTGAACAACTGAGAGGATTACTCTGAACAACTTAGAGGATTACTCTGAACAACTGAGACGATTACTTTGAAAACCTAACTGAGACTATTACTCTGAACACCTGAGACGATTACTCTGAACACCTGAGACTATTACTCTGAACAACTGAGACGATTACTCTGAGCAACTAAGACGATTACTATGAACAACTAAGACAATTACTATGAACAACTGAAACGATTACTCTGAACAACTGAGACGATTACTCTGAACAACTGAGACGATTACTTTGAACAACTGAGAGGATTACTCTGAACAACTGAGAGGATTACTCTGAACAACTGAGAGGATTACTTTGAACAACTGAGACGATTACTTTGAAAACCTAACTGAGACTATTACTCTGAACAACTGAGAGGATTACTCTGAACAACTGAGAGGATTACTCTGAACAACTGAGAGGATTACTCTGAACAACTGAGAGGATTACTCTGAACAACTGAGAGGATTACTCTGAACAACTGAGAGGATTACTCTGAACAACTGAGAGGATTACTCTGAACAACTGAGAGGATTACTCNAGTAGACTGTAGAGACACAGCTACAGAGGGGGTTGTGAAATAAGGGACACCATGACAGAAGGGAGTCCTTGAACAACTGAGATGATTACTCTGAACAACTGAGACGATTACTCTGAACAACTGAGACGATTACTCTGAACAACTGAGAGGATTACTCTGAACAACTGAGACGATTACTCTGAACAACTGAGACGATTACTCTGAACAACTGAGACGATTACTCTGAACAACTGAGAGGATTACTTTGAAAACCTAACTGAGACTATTACTCTGAACAACTGAGACGATTACTCTGAACAACTGAGACGATTACTCTGAACAACTGAGACGATTACTCTGAACAACTGAGACGATTACTTTGAAAACCTAACTGAGACTATTACTCTGAACAACTGAGAGGATTACTCTGAACAACTGAGAGGATTACTTTGAACAACTGAGAGGATTACTCTGAACAACTGAGAGGATTACTCTGAACACCTGAGAGGATTACTTTGAACAACTGAGAGGATTACTCTGAACAACTGAGACGATAACTTTGAAAACCTAACTGAGACTATTACTCTGAACAACTGAGAGGATTACTCTGAACACCTGAGAGGATTACTTTGATTAACTGAGAGGATTACTCTGAACAACTGAGAAGATTACTTTGAACAACTGAGACGATTACTTTGAAAACCTAACTGAGACTATTACTCTGAACAACTGAGAGGATTACTCTTAACAACTGAGAGGATTACTTTGAACAACTGAGACGATTACTTTGAAAACCTAACTGAGACTATTACTCTGAACAACTGAGACGATTACTCTGAACAACTGAGAGGATTACTCTGAACAACTGAGAGGATTACTCTGAACAACTGAGAGGATTACTCTGAACAACTGAGACGATTACTCTGAACAACTGAGACGATTACTCTGAATAACTGAGACTGTATCTTGAGTTCCAACCTGGAATCCCATGATTCTGAAAATGAGCAAGAATTTTTTAGCACCGAAGTTCTTGCTTCTGAAGACTGCTGCCAACGGGTATCAAATGACAAGCATTATTGATAATAAGATAATAACAAATCAACCAGTAACGACAATAGATTGTAACATTATCAACAAATATTATCTAGTAACAGTAACACCTAATACCAATATTTACCATTAAAACAATAACTAAAGGCAACAATAACAACTAGTAAAATAACGACTATTTTACTCAACTTATCTTGCAACACCAGTTGAGACTTGAATCAATATGACAATGACGTTTCTGTCAGTTGACAATACAACAATTTTAGTTTTTGCGTGAGAAACTTAACTTGAGAAACTAAAATTTACATCGCACAAAAAAAGACTGAAGAACACTATTATATATTTGAGGATGCAGGTATAGTGAAATACTACTCAGGCATTAAAAAAATCAAGGGTGACGATAAAAACATTAATTGAAAAAACTGATTGTAAAACAGGATTCTCATATGGGGAGGCGTTCCCCTTCACATTTCCGTCTCAAAGATTGACATAGAAAGAAGTCCCTTGGAGTGCGCTCTTTAGAAGCTACTGCACAAAAGTTTTGGAACACTCTTACAAAATCATTGAGGGACTGCAAGAGAACGTATTTGAGATCAGAGCATGATGAGCATGCTGGTTTAGTATGGAAAATGACGTCATCAAGGTGTACATAAAATGTGAATTTCAAGTGGTAGGTTATGGTGATGCTGAAGTGGCCATCTTGAACTCATCAATCGTTTGTTATTCGTTTTTAAAAATAAACTATAGATCTACAACATTTTTTTTTTACTAAAAACGATAATCATAAAATTATCCACAAATTTCATCAAATTATTAATTATCAAGAATCGTATAATTAAAAAATAAACAATAAAACTACATGAATGATAAATAAATTATATTAATTATAAAACTGTTATAATCATGGAATTACAAATATAATTATGAGATTCGTTGAAATTTTTGCTAATAGTTATACATTATTAACAAATAGCTATAATGAAAAACCAAACTAATTTAACATCTCAAATAAAACACAGCAATGGGGGAAACATTTAAAGACGATCGTATGTGTTGCAGACATAAGAAATAGGATGAGTAGACTGTAGAGACACAGCTACAGAGGGGGTTGTGAAATAAGGGACACCATGACAGAAGGGAGTCCTTGACAGAAGGGAGGCTATGACAGAAGGGAGACGGTGACAGAAGAGAGACCATGACAGAAAGGAGACCATGACAGAAGGGAGACCGTGACAAAGGGGAGAACATGACTAAAGGGAGACCATGACAAAAGGGAGTCTAAGACAGAAGGGATTCTATGACACAAGGGAGACCATGACAGAAAGGAGACCATGACAGAAGAGAGACCGTGACAAAAGGGAGAACATGACTAAAGGGAGACCATGACAAAAGGGAGTCTATGACAGAAGGGATACCATGACAGAAGGGTGACCATGACAGAAGGGAGACCATGACAAAAGGGAGTCTATGACAGAAGGGAGACGGTGACAGAAGGGAGACCATGACAGAAGGGTGACCATGACAGAAGGGAGACCATGACAAAAGGGAGTGTATGACAGAAGGGAGACCATGACAGAAAGGAGACCATGACAGAAGGGAGACCATGACAAAAGGGAGAACATGACTAAAGGGAGACCATGACAAAAGGGAGTCTATGACAGAAGGGAGACCATGACAGAAGGGTGACCATGACAGAAGGGAGACGGTGACAGAAGAGAGACCATGACAAAAGGGAGAACATGACAGAAGGGAGACCGTGACAAAATGGAGTCTATGACAGTAGGGAGACCATGACAGAAGGGTGACCATGACAGAAGGGAGACCGTGACAAAAGGGAGTCTATGACAGAAGGGAGACCATGACAGAAGGGTGACCATGACAGAAGGGAGACCATGACAAAAGGGAGTCTATGACAGAAGGGAGACCATGACAGAAGGGTGACAATGACAGAAGGGTGACCATGACAAAAGGGAGACCATGACAGAAGGGAGACCATGACAGAAGGGTGACCATGACAGAAGGGAGACCATGACAAAAGGGAGTCTATGACAAAAGGGAGACCATGACATAAGGGTGACCATGACAGAAAGGAGACCGTGACAAAAGGGAGACCATGGCAGAAGGGAGACGGTGACAGAAGGGAGACCATGACAGAAAGGAGACCATGACAGAAGGGAGACCGTGACAGAAAGAAGACCGTGACAGAAGGGAGACCATGGCAGAAGGGAGACCGTGACAGAAAGGAGACCATGACAGAAAGGAGACCATGACAGAAGTGAGACCATGACAGAAGTGAGACCATGACAGAAGAGAGATCGTGACAGAAGGGAGACAATGACAAAAGGGAGACCGTGACAGAAGGGAGACAATGACAAAAAAGGCAGAAATCATCCGAAGCTTAGCTATGTGGTTGTTTTAACACTAGGCCCGATACTTTGAGAATCGGCTTCGTCTTTAAGCTTGAGAACCTCTGCGTTTACAAAAAAAAAAACGAATCTTTCGAACTCAGCCATGAGCCAAAGCCAACACAGCCATGAGCCAAAGATCAAAGCCAAATTCTGCGGGCGAGTGGTGATTGAGACCAGTTGTGGACAGGACACGTGGAATAACATCTTCGCCCTAACCCAGTGAGAACCGCAACACGTTTCCGCCGCCTCTCTGATCAAACGCTAATCCTAATCTCACTTTGTTATCAGCCCCGGAGCCTAGAATCGCTCTTCCCCTCAAACTAATTTCAGAAAGAGCCGCCTCTGAAAATGAGCTTTAAACGGTGACATCGTCCGTCTAAACCCCTCCATACTTTTTTTAAAACTTGTCGCCATTTTGTTTTCACTCCCGGGATAATTGACCTCGCTGCTGGGGGGGGGGGGGGGGGGGGGNGGGGGGCGATTGGCAGAATTCATTGGAAGCAAAATCAATTAGGTCGATGGATCCGGCGATTTCGGTAAAGCGGACATCTTTGTATGTGAGAGTAGGCACGAGCCTGCTTCAATTTCGAGAAAACATTTGGGCTCGTAGGATTTCTTTAAGGGACTTGTGTTTTATTTTCTAATTTTAATTCTTTTTCTATTTTTTAAAGTAATTTTTTTCTTTAAAAAAATGGTTTTAGAGGTTTGAAATGTTGGACGCTATGTAAATGATGTTTTCCGTTTCTTAGCGCTGGTATAAATGTTAGACCAGGCTTTGGGTTTCGTAATATATTTTTAAAAAAACGCGACATTTACAAAGATTGTTTATTTAACATTCTAAATGATTTTAAGCTCCAAATATACTTAATTATTTTTTTAAAATTCATTTTTGGTCAACTGATCGTTGTGCATGTTTTTGTTGTTGCGCGTTATTGAACTCTTATCTTATCTTAGATATACAGACGCTCCTTCTATGCAGAAGATAATTGCGTCCACAGACCATGAGAGATGATCTGTTGGCAAGTGATGCAGCGGTCACAGGCTACAGCTATAGGGGTTCCACGCATTACCCCAGCCGCCTAACTATTGTCTAGTTAGTTACCCATTCGGAGCTGGGTGACTCGGGGACTCCTCAGGCCGCGAGAACAAATCCTCACCTTCGTGTGGATTCGAACCCGTGACCATCGGTATGACAGTCGAGAGCGCTACCTCTCGACCACCACGTCCCACTCTGAACTTATTGAACACAAAAAATGTGTTATGTATTATTCTGGCTGATGTTTCCGTATTGTTACATGGTAAAAAAAAAAGTTTTAAAATAACATGTTTTAACTTAACCACTACTTTACATCCGTTAGAACAGGATTTTAAATATTTCCTTTTAAGATAAAGGATGAGATTCATTTGTAGCCTGGAGTATACATAAGGAGCGCTATTTAATACGTCAGTTTTAATTTTGAAGAACTCTAGCCCCATTTGCTCTTATTTTGACCCAAACACTAATCGTAACTAAAAACATGTAAATTAGCAAGTTCCTATGTAAAAAAAAAAAAAAAATTCCCATCAATCCTTTGGGTCCCCCCCCCCCGAGTGGGGTCTCGGGGGTACTTTTGAATTCGGACTCCTCGCACCATTTCTTAGCTACGCCACTGTGCTTACAGATTTTAGCTATTTTTTTTATTATTATTTTTTCTTTTTTGCTTTTTTTTTTTCAAACCATTTAAACTTTTATGAAACCTAAAAACTGGTATGGATATAGAAGGAATCAAAATAGGAAAGTTGAAAGGATTTATATAACATTAAATGATAACTTACAATTACAGCACAACAACATTCATATACAACACTCAGATAGTGATATAGACCTATAATGAAATGTATAATGTAATGTATACTGTCTATGTAAGAACAAACGCACAAAAATTCTCCTATTTCCCATCTGGCATTGGTTGCCTGAACAAACTAGGAAAACGATAATGCTATAAACATCTAAAACACTAATTAAAATGCAAGACTGGACAAAAATCGCACAATAATCTTCTGAATATAATGAGCGTCTATAATACGTCAAATGTATCTATAGATAAGACGTCCGACAATCGTCGCATCACCTGAAAATTAGATGAGACCTTAAAAAAAAATTTAAAAAATGACAAAATTGGTCAGACAAGAAACGGACCTAACCTTCTCCCAATATGACATATTGGATGATGTCTGTTTACAATACCAGCCGTCTCGTTTTATATTGTAAGATCGTCAACTTAAAAAAACAGCCTTATCAAAGTGTCTTTTGTAAAAAAAATAAAAAAGCGCTGTGCCAAAGATGTGTCAATTGATACCTTAGTCCAGGGATGCCCAAAGTCCGGCCAGCGGGCCAAAACCGGCCCGCGAAGCAATTTTTACTGGCCCGCGGCCTCATATGAAATAATTAATTAACTAACGTATTATTTTTAACAACATTAAATATAAGAAAAGTCGACAAGTTTTACCGTTTTGATAACGTCAATGGATGGCAAAAGTCGATAACATTGTATTGCTTACCAATTACTAGACTTCAGTCTTAAAGACTGACAAGGGGAACACATGTATTTGGTTCTGTTTTTTCTGATGTCTGTGACGTTAAATTACCAAGTAAACGATATATTTATTTATTACTTATGGCTATCGCCATGACTAATAAGCACAGTTGACAAGCAAAACTTGTCTGTAACAAAGTCAGCTTAGTCAGGCTGGCAAAGTTTTTAAACTTCACTGTATCATTCATAAAGAAGTTCTTTGTGCTAAACACCTTTCATGTGATCGTGTCCTTAAGCAAGTGATAAAGGATATGATCTCTATTTGCTCTAAAACCCTGTTTCACAGCCAGTTTTAGCAGTGTCTTCTTGACATCCAGAGAGAATACAAAGATGTTATGTATGACAATGATATAAGATGGTTTAGTCGGGGGACAGCACTTCAGCGCGTCTACACATTAAAAAAGAAATTGGGCAGTACATGGAAGATAAGGAAAAAACATTTCCAGAACTATCTGATGCTGCTTGTCTTGCATAGTTTGCATTTTCGGTTGATGTGAAAAGACATATAAACCTTCTTAACACAATTCTCCAAGGGCACAATGCAGTGGTAAGCCAATTATATTCACATATCAAGGACTTTGGGAACAAGCTGCAACTTTTTCAAAGGCAACTTTTTCAAATGCAGCCTAATACCACACATTTCCCCTCACTGCAGGAAATCATGATAAGTTTACCAGAAAGAAGCTTCAATTGGCAAATGCATAGGTATGATGCAGATATCACATCCTTGGCTGATGAATTTCAAAGACGCTTTCATGACTTAATAACTATTGAAAAGATAAACATGGTTGTTTTTGTTAAATCTTCATATTTCTCTGTAGATTTTGATAATACTGCGGCAATCTGCAGCTGGAAATCATTGAGCTGCAAACTGATGCTGAGTGTCGCAGCAGACAATTTCTTCTCTTTGACTTTTAGAGTAAGCTTCATGGTTAAAGAGAGATTAAAAGGAATTCGAACATTTGTTTTTAAAAAAAGCTTAGATTGTTTGGCTCGACATACTTGTGTAAGCAGACATTTTCAGTTATGAATTTTAACACGATCTGTGTGAGGACGAGAATAAGTGACTCTCAACTACGTGATATTATGCGCATCAAAACCATGTCATTGAGCCTGACCTCACCTATTTACTGTATTCAAATATCTCAGTTTCACCATTCACATTAAAATTTTACAATAAAAACTCACCATACTATGTCATTTTTATAATATTATTTTAATCCGGCCCGCGAATATCTTTGGATAAAGGAATATGGCCCGCCATGCAAAAAGAATGGGCATCCCTGCCTTAGTCTGTTGTATTGTATAAAGTGTTGTACGAACTATTAAAATAATCATCTTCTTGACCTAGGATGCCTTCACTTTAAAAATTAATTAAAATTGACATTCAAAATAATTCTTTTTGTTGAGTTATTTCAAATCTTGTCTGTTCATAAATGGTTACAGTTTTAAAGTTTTATTATTTCTAAAAATAATTTTTAAAACCTGACTTGATGACAGTTTTTTTTTTTTTTTTTTTTTTTTTTTGGGGGGGGTGGGGATGTGCTTTAGTAACCAATCATATGTTGATACATGATATAAAATAAAGAGGGAAGTGTTTGGCTAACAAAATTTTAAAGTTTGGTTTCTTTTTATGGGAAGGGAATGCTTTATGAACACCGCTAATCAAACTTGAAAAGACATTGGCAGTTAGTTAAATAAAATATGAGAGGGTTACTAAAAGGCTTCCTCTTCACATTTGCAAAGCGCTGCTTGCATACATAATAATAATAATAATAGTAATAGTAATTAGAAATCTCTTAACTTAAAAAAAAAAAACGTCGCAGAGAAAGAGGACCCGTCAGACCAGTGGTTCCTTGTGATCCAAGCAATAGGTAACACAGCTGTAGATGAGATTGATATACGTCCATTTCTTTAAAAAACTTTAAAAATAAACAAAGCTACTGGCCCCAGATGAATCGCCTGCAAGGTTACTAAAAGAATTAAGCATTGAACTGTCCCCAATCCTTGTAGTTCTTTTTCAAGCCTCTCTAAAACAGGGTAAAGTGCCCCAGGATTTGAAATTAGCCAATCTAACGCCACTCTTTAATAAAGGTGATAAATTAGACCATGGTAATTACAGACCTGTCTCACTTAATAATATCACCTGTAAATTACTAGAACACATAATATCTAGTAGAATAATTAACCACCTTGACAAATATAATGCCCTATGCCCACATCAACATGGCCTTAGAAAAAAAGATCATGTGAATCACAATTAATAGGTCTATAGATGAACTATCAAAAGGCTTAGATAATAATGATCAAATAGATACAATATTACTAGACTTCTCAAAAGCATTTGACAAAGTTCACAACCTCAGTTTACTTAAAAAACTTAAATACTTTGGAATCTCAGGTCCCTTACATTACTCTATCCAAGATTTCTTATTGGGTAGGGAACAAACTGTTATAATTAATGGATAAATCTGCACCTATAAAGGTTAACTCACGAGTTCCACAAGGAACTGTCCTAGGTCCCTTTCTATTTTTAATTGATAAAAAGTGGGAACAAAAGTTAGGTTATTGGCTGATGATTGTATAATCTACAGAACAATCAAGTCAGAACAAGATAGCAAAATTTTACAAAAAGACTTAGATGAATTAATAAAATGGTAATAAAATGGGAAACTAACTGGAGTATGTCCTTCCATCCAGAAAAGTGTCAACTGCTAAGAGTAACAAAGAAAAAGAAACAAATAATTTCAAAATATTTCATTCATGGAAAAGAACCAACCAAAACTAATGAAGCAGAATACTTAGGATTCATAATAAATTAGAAACTATCATGGAATCCCCATGTCAATGAAGTTATTAAAAAATCAAACAAAACCTTAGGCTTTATAAAAAGAACATTTACAAATGTAATAAAGATATAAAAATAAAATGCTACCTAACCCTGGTGAGACCTATACTAGAATATGCATCTTCTGTATGGGACCCATCCATCAAAGAAAACATTGATAAACTAGAACAAATTTAAAAAAGAACTGCCAGATTCATTACTGGAGAATATTCAAAACTGACAAGAGTAACACCATTAGTTAAATCATTAAACCTTGAAACACTAGAGGTTAGAAGAACCAAGAGTAAATTAGTAATTAGACATAAAGCAATTAACTCCAGCTTAGAAATATAACACAGAGATAACTTAATACAACCCTCAGATAGACATAAGGATAAAAACAACTTTCTTATTCCATATGCAAGAACAAACACATACAAGTTTTCTTTCTTCCCGTCCGGTATTCGGGCGGGAATTAGTTTGCCTGAAGAAACTAGATAAGCCAACACGTCATCATCATTTTAAACTCTAATAAGACTACAGGACTAAACACAAACCATAGAAATACGTAGAACGCAATAATCTTCTGTACAGAAGGAGAGTCTGTAACATATAAGATAAGATAACGCTGTCAATGGTTCATAGTTTTATAACATGCTTCAAAGATTTCACTATAAAATGATATCTTTTGCACTTATCTTGCTTAAAAAAAAGTCCCCATGCACTCAAATGGATTAAGAACCCCTGTAACAGACGGCCACGAGCTACTGGAAGATGAAGGTTTATTTCACGCATCACTAGACGTTCAACCAAAGCTCTTTGTTATATAAGTTTATGAACATTTGCACTCAGCCACTGTCAGTTCCTTTATCGTAATCTTCAAGGTACAGTAGTTTAAAACCTTTCTTTGCTGGATCGGATTTTTCTCTCCCCTTGATCGGAATGAAGGAATAAAATATCTATGTTTTTCTCAACGTGTTCTTTCTTTTTAATTTTTTTTTAAGAGACATAAAATTGATTGAAGGGGTTTTCATTTCAGGAACTTTTCATGGAAGATGAAGGACCGTTGGTGGTCGGTGAAGTGGCGGACGGAAAGAGTGAAGAGGCGGGGGGAGAGGGGTCGGAGTATTAAATTGGGTTTATTTTATTTGTCAAACGTAAGGAGGGGGTAACGGGGGGAAAGGAAGGCTAACGGATGGAGTGATAGCTGGGTGACAGAAAGGATGGAGTGACCAGCCCCCCGACGTGGGAAAAATGGCGTTTGTTTACACATGGCGTCCACACAAAGGGGAGATAATGCTCTCCAAACAACTCTAGCCTCGTTTTCACGGAGAGAAGATTTTCATAATGAGACGCCAATCGCTGCCGAGAGAGTTGCATCGGAGATTTGTTCAGTTCGAGATCATCTTTGAGGTCTTTTCGCTCGACCACAAAAATTACTTTACATTACCGTCCCCCACTCTCCACACCCTCAGCTCAGCAGAAATGGCCCTGGGTCACACGCGAATCGTCTGCTCCCTTGTCCACCCTCCCCTCCCCCGCGTCCTAAACCGATCTCAAATTGTTGATAGTTCCCACGAATACAATTTTACAAATTTCAAACCAAAAAAAAAGTTTTAACTGAAGGGGAAAAAATGTTATTTTTTATTTAAGAATCTCGATAAAATAGAATGCAGACTGGGTTTTTAATGCCTCAAAAGGGGGATTTTTGTTTTTCTATTGAAACGGAATTGATTACATTGGGGATGTTTTAAACGAGAAATTATAGGCATTTCTTTTTTTGAGACGCTGAGTTCTTTCCCTAAAGTAGAGAAGCTCTTTGAACAGATCGCAAATGTAATAGAAACAGGGAAAAAGGTTGATGGTTTCCCCAGACGAAAGGACAGTAAATAATAATAATAATAATAATAATGATATTAATATATATAAACACCCAGTGGTGTGGGTATGTTTGTAACGTAACGCTGTAACGCAAGCGATGTACGACAGTCTACAGCAGTTAGTTTAGTTGAAAAATCGTGTTTTGATGAGCGCTGTAAAAATATTTAATAGGATGACGTCATTGTTTGGTGTGCATCGGTGCGCAAAATACAACCCCTATTATTATTATTAAATAAATACTTTGCGTACATTTCATAAAGTTTAATAATTCGTATTTATCAAAAAAGGACAAGTTAGTTGGTCTTTAAAAAAAAGGTTGGCGCCGTAGGCGCCCAAAAAA
>MUZC01004183.1:411114-424008 GCA_002072015.1 Radix auricularia | reverse complement strand
TATATATATATATATATAATTTTTATGATATTGTGATTGTATTTGTATTTTTATACAGCTTCATTACAAACAAAAAAAAGAAAATAAGGAAAAAAACGTTTGATTTTGATTATCGCAAGTATTGTGTCTTTGAGGTTATTTTAAGTAAATGTTTCAATCGATCCAATGGGTAGGATGATGTGCAGGCTGATGGGTAGGATGATGGGTAGGCTGATGGGTAGGATGATGGGTAGGCTGATGGGTAGGCTGATGGGTAGGATGATGGGTAGGATGATGGGTAGGCTGATGGGTAGGATGATGGGTAGGCTGATGGGTAGGATGATGGGTAGGCTGATGGGTAGGATGATGGGTAGGATGATGGGTAGGCTGATGGGTAGGATGATGGGTAGGATGATGTGTAGGATGATGGGTAGGCTGATGGGTAGGATGATGGGTAGGCTGATGGGTAGGATGATGGGTAGGATGATGGGTAGGATGATGGGTAGGATGATGGGTAGGATGATGTGCAGGCTTTGAATGGGAGTAATACGTAGAGGTGTTAGAGTTTGAGATGCCTTCACCTGAATTATGTCTTTTATAACAAATCAAGCAAACGTCCTAAGTTTTGGCCACGCAATCAAATTACAAACTCTATATAAACACAAATTTATAATGAAAAAAAAAATGATAACTTTTATTTTAACTTTATAATTTGTGTATTTACAAAATTTTCTATAAAAAAAGAAACAACAACTCATTATATGTAATAACATACTACGCAAACTTCGTCCCAATCATAACATTCATTCACCTGCACGGCTTACATACGGTACAATATCTATTCGAACAGTTCTTTCAAAGTGTTTAATTCATATCATTTTCGATACTTACAAGAAAATGAACCGTAATAGATTTTAATTATCGGGCTTTATATTGTACACGTCGAGGAATACATGATATCAAATTAAATATTACCTTAAATTGCAGTAATGAAAATGAGGACTATAAATAATTTTTAATGACATTTGAGTGTCATTTTTTAATATTTTTTATGAAAGTTAAACGAAACAATTTTCACTTGAATTTAAAAAGTATTTCCTTTCAAATAACTTAACAATTTGGTTTTAAAATCCTTTATATATTAACTTCACCGTCGTCTCTTGGTCCGTCCGTCAGTACGATACGGTACGGCGGAAAAACAAAAGTAAAAAAAATGATCCATTTCCCGTGATGCTATCGAGCTGAAATTTTGCACGTAGACTTTTGTAGACTAACTATGCATTGTATAAAAATTTCAGATTGATCAAATTTACAATAATATAATTAATGCACTTTTAGTTTATCTCCATACAAATGTGTTATAGCTGTCTGTCTTGGTTGACTTTCACGAGTTTGCTTATAGTTCACCCCAGTGATCTGTGGCCATCCCGCATCCCCCATTTCCCCCATTATAGAGCATTTGGGAGTTAAGTCACTTTAATTCTGTAAATGATTGTTTTGAACGTAATCAATACTTTTAGTTCTGTTTCTGTCGAGAAGGGGTGACCTCTACGTTGTTCGACAGACAAATAGGGTCGTGGAGCAGACCACGACCTGAAACCGCCTAACCCCTGGCTTGGACAGCCGAAGGCCGTTGTTAGGTGTTAGGTGCTAGTCATATATGATTACAGTCGCTGTACGGATCTTTGGCAAAGCATTTAGGTGCCATGCCGATGATGAAAACCAAAGTACCCGTTGAGGGTCGGGTTACTCCGAAGCGACCGTTTCGTCCCCCTCAATTAACTAGCAACGCTGCTGAGCGGTGCCGGTTTAGGGCCAGGAGCGCCATTACGGTATAGCAAAAGGTACCTCTAGGAAACGCTTTTGGACGCCAGGTCTGAGGAAACCTTCCGGTGGGGGTTAAACCCTAGGCAGGTCAGTGATGATCCCCCGCTTTGCGGCGATGCTAACCATAGAGACTCGTAAGCTTTGCCGGGGTGGCGCCAAAGTGATACTATGTTGATAGCAAGTCATAGTAGGGAATTCCACCCATCCCTCGGGAGGCACACTTTAGTGGGAGGCGTTTTCGACCTTGTGTCCTGGACGCCCAGGCGACCGCTTGTAGTAGCGACCGTTCCGGGGGGGGGGGGTGCTTCTCAGTCTTTACGTCCCTTAGGGGGCCAGAGGGCTGAGGGGGTTTTCCGGGAAGCCCCATGAAGAGCGCAGGCTCGGGACTGCTGATTTTCTTCCACATGTAGGATTTCCAGTTCTGTTATTTATATATAAAACTTAGTTATTTTTACGGTTTTTTTTAATGACTTTTAAATTTGACATATTTTTAATGACGTTAAACTGCAGCTATTTCTTACTCGTTCATAACCAAGTGTTATCAGGCATTTCAAAATATTTTTAAGTGGGCTGTGGGGAGGGGGTCGATCTTATCAGTAATAACAGGGTCAAAAGCCATCTCATTTTTAATACATTTAGTCGCCCTAATACAGCCGATCCTGCCCCACTGAAGACCACTTCTCTCTACTGATTATTGTGACGTTGAGAGCCTCACCTCACCTCAGTCAATGTTCATCATTGTGCACAGAACGGTGCGCAGCCGTGTGCACAGAATGGTGCGCAGCCGAGCCTCTACTTTGGGAAATGTCTGAAAAATATTCCGCGGTAACAAAGACATATACCTGCTCTGATCAATCGTTTATTGACCTGTTTCTGTATGCGCCAAAGGAGAAAAACTTCATCGTCTCAGCCACCAGATAGTCTTCGAGGACATCTGGTTGCGAGCCTACGTGATTCTAAGATTTGTAAAGGAAAACTGTTAGTCTTTAGGAATATTCTTGTAGAGGCTCTAACCACAAAAGAAAATATTGCTTTTTCGAAGAGTTGCAAGGATATCATTTCATTGAAATATTAGACGTTGAGTTATTTTGTTTAGGAGTAAGATTATGTTTTTTTTATCGTTAAGACCCATTGATAGAAAATACATTATTTCGGATTTTAAAACAATAATTGCCCCCACCGAAAAAAAAATGTTTTAAATGAATAGAATCGGAAATAAGACACCGATGTCTTGCAAAAATAAGTCAATTAAAAATATTTTAAAAGTTACTTTCCCAAACTTGTTTAGTAAGATTTGATTGCTAAATAAATAGCCGCTCAAAATAGCTCAGGCTTTTTAACTTGACAGAAACTAATGTTAACTCGTGTAACTCTATCTTTAACTTGACTGAAACTAATGTTAACTCGTGTAATTCTATCTTTAACTTGACATAAACTAATGTTAACTCGTGTAACTCTATCTTTAACTTGACATAAACTAATGTTAACTCTTGTAACTCTATCTTTAACTTGACATAAACTAATGTTAACTCTTGTAACTCTATCTTTAACTTGATATAAACTAATGTTAACTCGTGTAACTCTATCTTTAACTTGCCATAAACTAATGTTAACTTGTGTAACTCTATCGTTAACATGACAGAAACCAATGTTAACTTGTGTAACTCTATCGTTAACATGACAGAAACTGATGTTAACTCGTAACTCTATCTTTAACTTGACAGAAACTAATGTTAACTCTTGTAACTCTATCTTTAACTTGACATAAACTAATGTTAACTTGTGTAGCTCTATCGTTAACATGACAGAAACTAATGTTAACTTGTGTAGCTCTATCGTTAATTGGACAGAAGAAAATGTTCACTGCTGTAACACTACAACCGTGAGTTAGTTTCCTTTAGACTGGTGAGATCGCAGGTTCGATACGGATTTCGAAACATTCTTAGACGACACGAAGCCAAACAACGATACCGGAACTTGTGTCGGTTCTCACTGGCCGCCATATTTTCATAATCCACTCGTTGTTCCGGTCCACCAGGAAACTGCCAAAATGGCGCCGTTTGCTGTGCATGGGAATAGTAATGTAATTTTATTTATTTTTTCATTTTCTATTTTTTATAATAAGGCACTGTAAAAATATTTGAAAGTGCAATGTAAATGCCAGTTAAATTATGTTCTGTAATGATCGTGGTTAAAAAGTTTATTTTCTTTGAAAATAGTAATTTCCACTTTAAAGGTGTTTTTGAAAACGATTTAACAAAAATCTAAAATACAAATAACTAAGGCAAAAATTTTAAAGACTTTTTTATTAATTAAAAAGGGTAACACGGAAGTATGACTCAAAATCTAGAAAGTTCACTTATGGTGGAGTAGCTATGGATTTGTAGGGATTTGGGGGCCGGGGAGGGGCTTGGCCTCTTTTGGGGGGGGGGGGGNCACACATGGCGGTGGCATTATATTTAATGTGAAAACAATCCCACACGCGTTTGGGCCCCGTCAAGTGGGGACACCGGGGAATTTCGAATTTGGACCCCCCTCCCCCCAACTACCTTAGCTAAGGTACTATTCTCTTATATATTATATGTATATTTATAGGTGATATATTTGATTATATTTGCTGTTAATATATGAGTGCACATAAGTTATTTTATATCTATTTGTGAATACAGTACTACTATAAAAATGAACGCATTTTTTTACTTAGTAATTTGTGTTTTGTTTTTGTTGTGTGCATATATTTGTAATAAACATGTGTGCGTACATTTTGGAGTTTATTTGTATACGTGAAACTAAAGCAGGGTATATTTGAAGTATTAATTGTATGTATGCTACAATGTCTTTCAGTTAATCCTTGGAAATTTATCCAAATTTCTTATATAACCCCGGCATTATTTTACTTTGACTTCGGAATAACTTAACTGAAATAAAACCTCGTGACCATAAAAACCTTGCCCTTTGACCACTCACTGCCTGCATCTAAAATCTTTTTTTTAAAATTAAATAAAAACTCAAATTGACATTATTTAAACGAGTTCATTGTGCTCCAAGCCCTGATTTGGGGACCACTGTCCTGTTACCTTCTTGTCGTCTGACAGCTCTGCAACCATAACTCTCGAGTTACCTGCCCATCATTTTACGGACCAGCTGCAATAACTGGCAAACATTCACCTCAAGTCCCGCCGTCGGTGGCCATGTTTGTTTGAAGATCAGACGATTAGCTCGACCATTTCCACGTTTTTTTCATTCCCACGCCACTTGCCCACGCACACACACACACGAACATACACACACGCACATAACACATTCAAAATATATGTAATATGTGCATGAATGCTTTCAGAGCCCAAAAACACATTCGATCTACAAGACATAAGAATCAACACGTGGACACACAACACCATCAACACACAACACCATCAACACACAACACCATCAACACACAACACCATCAACACACAACACCATCAAACACACAACACCATCAATACACAACACCATCAACACACAACACCATCAATACACAACACCATCAACACACAACACCATCAACACACAACACCATCAACACACAACACCATCAACACACAACATCATCAACACAAGAAACACCTCCATGCTCTAATGTACATTCATTTGACCAGCTCGCCTTCAAATCATGTCACTCAAATATTTAGTTTTTACATCAGTCCAACAGCCATAAACTAGTTTGATTAACCCTACCTTTGACCCTCATCATTTTCCCCGTAAAAATATTATAGTGCATTTAATACTCCATTTGACGTTGGTTACATGTATAATGAAACCACAATGATCATTTTCAGATTTCCAAAACTACACCCCCTAAAATCTTAATCTTTAATTATCCCCGAGGGACACTCACTATCGTGTGAGTACCTTCACTTTTCAAACACCTTCGCGGAGCGTAGACAAAATCACAAGACAATCACACTCTTCAGATGACCCATACAACTCCACATATTAAACTCAAAGAGCATAATGCCATTAAAGTCCACGCGTATGTCGTCCTAACATAAGGAGGTCGCTAAAACTGTGCAGTTAAAAGTTTAAACAAACCGAAATGCTGCAAACAAAGGAGACGATGCTCATGCCAAACATAAAATCAGGCAACAAATACTTTCTTTAACAAAAAAAAAAACAAAAAACCTGGACACGTAACACCAGTTAATCCTTCGGATTAATCACCTGCCAACTGCCTTGTTCCGGTGGCCAAATTGGATTTGTGGCTGGTTAAATTGTGGCAAATTTTGGCTTCTTAAATGCTTTATACAAACACGAGTTGTCTTTATTTACTTTTTCATTTCTCCCGGGATGACCAACCTTGTCAGGACTAACCTCATCCGTACTTTGAAAAAAAAAAAAGGTTGTATCGGCCTCTTTCTTTTGTAAACTGGACGCTATTTGCCAAAGGCGCTTACCCATGGTTGGGGTTGGGGGTGGGGAGAAATGGCTGAGATTTTCATTTCAAATTTCCTTCTTTAAAACGGAAGTAAAACTTTATTTATTTCCGTATAAGATCTTGGGAAATGATTGACAGATTTGAAAAAAACAACAATGCAAAAACAAATTAATTTAACAATAAAAGCTTTGAATTTCAAAAGTTGTATATAAAACTACTAGTTGCTTTAGTTATTCATTTTGATCTCAAGAATTGAGTACATATTTATTAATATGCTTGTGTAGCAAATGTTGAATATATCAAGATCTACCGGTTGTAGACTAGACTATGGGAAAACAAGTAATAAAACTCGAATTAATATTTAAATGCAATTGCCAACAAACAATTTTCGATTTTTTATTCTTTCACGGAAATCATTCAAGAGTTACACTAAGAATGTGTCTATATAATGCGCACCGCGCAATAATCTAACATTAGCATTCACAAAGTGGGAAACCCCCATTAGATTACATTAAAAGTCATTTTAATTCAATAATTCTGAAACTAGACGAAATATTGCTAAAATTAGGGGAGTCGAACGAAAAGAGATTTTTCAAGATTCCTTCCCCAAAATTGTTCTAAATATTAATAACTACCTATGGCGTTTGTTTTAACCCGATATAGATGTTTTGGTTTGTGAAAAATTAATAAAATATGATTTTTTTTTTCGTTTTTCTTTCTTTTTTTTCTTTTTTTTTTTAAAATAAATTTTCCAGAAAATCCAGTAATCGTTTTCGGTACTATTTTAGGCTTGTGCACATCCTTTGGACCTCTTTAACATATTTGCAATAGACCCAAACACTCGATCTAGTTCAGGAGGAGTTCAAAGCTCGAACTGACTTGCGAAACAGTTCAGATCTATGGCGGATTAAGGGGGGGGCTGAGCGGGCTAAAGCCAGGGGCCCCCGACCTTTAGGGGCCCCCGAACTTTTTATATTTATAATAAAAGTGTACAAATGTTTGCACGAACCCTTGAAAATATTTTTTTAAAAATTAAAAATTTATAAATATTGACTTTACAACTAATAGCAAATCAGACCGGATACTACTGATAGTGTTAATAATCGATAAAACGTGATTTAATTGGCTCCCTTAGAGAACATAGTATGAAGTATAGTTTATATATTAAAATTTCTCAAATTTTGTTTTAAGTTCCGCTGGCCGTGTGGAGAGAGTACAGGCGCATGATGCAACCGGTGTGGGGTTCGATTCCCAGCAGTGGAAGATCAAAATTTTCTTTTCACACTCAATTGTAATATACCACAAACACTTGAAACAGTTATTTCTTCGTGTTCGTTTATTTTTATGTCATTATTAATATTTAGTTACAGTCTATATTAGCTGTTAACAATCATTTTATTTTAAGGGACGCTGGGTGGATAGGGCCCCCATTTCATTGCAGCCCGGGGCCCCGCGCAGTCTTAATCCGCCCCTGGTTCAGATATATATAAACGCAATTTTTCCTAAGCGAAATTGCTTTTTAAAAAAGCTACTAGGCCTTTTACATTATTAACACGAATGCTAATTCTAGTTTCAAATAATGAAAATAAATGTTTCAGGACATTTTTATCCAACAACATAAAAAATTTGTTTCGAAAATATACGGCATCGCCTTGAGACCAAACGTTAGTCTGTGTGTGGTATCGCCCGGAGGCCAAAGGGTTGTCTGTGTGTGGTATCGCCCGGAGGCCAAAGGGTTGTCTGTGTGTGGTATCGCCTGGAGGCCAAAGGGTTGTCTGTGTGTGGTATCGCCCGGAGGCCAAAGGGTTGTCTGTGTGTGGTATCGCCTTGAGACCAATGGGTTGTCTGTGTGTGGTATCGCCCGGAGGCCAAAGGGTTGTCTGTGTGTGGTATCGCCCGGAGGCCAAAGGGTTGTCTGTGTGTGGTATCGCCTTGAGACCAAAGGGTTGTCTGTGTGTGGTATCGCCTTGAGACCAAAGGTTTGTCTGTGTGTGGTATCGCCCGGAGGCCAAAGGGTTGTCTGTGTGTGGTATCGCCTTGAGACCAAAGGTTTGTCTGTGTGTTGTTTGAAAGGACAAAATAAGAAAACTCTCACTTGATCTGAAATATTTCTTTATTTATTTACATTGAAGCTCAGTTTGGTCGTGGTAGAACTTGTCACTTTCACCAGCACAGCCATTCGATTACATGTTTCACGTGGCACAGAAATATTTATTATATTACAAGTATAACGTTTTCTAACACGGCGATTCAAATTGTGATACGTCATATGTATACACACATATATGGGCTAGATGTTTAGGTTGACGTCATGTTGGTCCATTCGCTAATGTAGGGTTTTTTCTCTGTAACGATTGAAAACAACTAACAAACAAATGATAAAACACATTTAAATGTGGCCCCTTAGCACATAAGAAACACATTCGTGACATAATGGTAGCAGTGTCGTGAGGGGATTGCGCTCATATAATAAATAATTTCAAATCACATTAAAAAAAGATTGTTCTTTGGTAAACTTGATTGTTGACGAAGTAATACTCACTAAAGTACAATTAATGCACACAGTTCGTTTGAAAAAGCAAGTATCTTTTAAAAATAGTCAAAGTCATTCGATTGGTCTAATTGTTTCATTAACCTACCATCCAGAGAGGTAGCGCTCTCGACTGTCATACCGATGGTCACGGGTTCGAATCCACACGAAGGTGAGGATTTGTTCTCGCGGCCTGAGGAGTCCCCGAGTCACCCAGCTCCGAATGGGTACCTAACTAGACAATAGTTAGGCGGCTGGGGTAATGCGTGGAACCCCTATAGCCGTGGCCTGTGACCGCTGCATCACTTGCCAACAGATCATCTCTCATGGTCTGTGGACGCAATTATCTTCTGCATAGAAGGAGCGTCTGTATATCTAAGATAAATCCACTCAGTCACCATAAGATCATGTTAAACAAAAAATCAGCGTCACAAAATCACTGATAATTTTTGAAGCGCAAGTTTTAGATTTAGTCTATAAGGTATTCCCTCTTTTATGAAAATTGAGGAGAAGCTTGTAAAACTTTCATATAGACTCTATATCTAGTCTATGTGCTCAAATTATGTTGGCAGTTCAATGTCTGTTCTAAGTTATAAATGTAGTATGACAAAGAGATCAGAAAAACTTGGGTACACAATGAAGTGTGCATTGCTTTACTAGGTGCACCAGTGGATTTATCATATGACTATCAATATCTCGGCGACAGTTACACAGTTTTGAAAGATCTCACTACAGGAAAACACCCTCTCTGCCAGGTAAGTGTTTAAACCCTTCCAAAGATCTAAGAAATCATATTCGAACTTACATTAGAGTTAATAGCTAATTTTCTAATTCCTATTACTTTAATTAATGTTACTCAAATCCATTAATATAATTGGTCCAATTGTAAAGTCTTATCTTATCTTACCTTATCTTAAATGTAACAGATGATCCTTCTATACAGAAGATTATTGTGTCCTATGCTTATCTATGGTTTGTGCTTAGTCCTTTATTCTTATTAGAGTTATAAGTGTTGATACAGTGTTGGCTTTCCTGGTTTCTTCAGGCAACCCATTCTACGTCCGAATTCCGGGCAAGAAGAACGAAAATTTTGTATGTGTTCTTTCATACGGAATAAGAAAGGTGTTTTTCTTCTTATGTCTGTCTGAGGGTTGTATTAAGTTATCTTTGTGTTGTATTTCTAAATTAGAATTAATTGCTTTCTCTAAAATTACTAATTTACTTTTGTTTCTTCTATCCTCTAGTGTTTCAAGGTTTAATGGTTAAACTAATGGTGTAATTCTTGTCAGTTTTGAATATTCTCCAGTAATGAATCTGGCAGCTCTTTTTTGAATTAGTTCTAGTTTATCAATATTTTCTTTGGTGGATGGGTCCCATACAGAAGATGCATATTCTAGTATAGGTCTCACCAAGGTGAGGTAGCATTGTAGTTTCATATCTTAATTACATTTGTAATTTTGTAAACTTTTTTTTTTATAAAGCCTAAAGTTTTGTTTCATTTTTAATAACTTCATTGACATGGGGATTCCATGATAGTTTCTAATTTATTATGAATCCTAAGTATTTTGCATTTTTAGTTTGGATTAGTTCTTTTTCCATGAATGAAATATTTTGAATTTATTTGTTTCTTTTTCTTTGTTACTCTTAACAGTTGACACTTTTCTGGGTGGAAAGACATACACCAGTCAATTTTCCATTTTATCAATTCATCTCAGTCTCTTTGTAAAATTTTGCTATCTTGTTCTGACTTGATTGTTCTATCGATTATACATGCATCAGCAAATAAACTAACTTTTGTTCCTGTTGAGATATGTTGGGTAAGTCATTTATATAAATTAAAAATAGTAAGGGACCTAGGCCAGTTCCTTGTGGAACTTCTGAGTTAACCATTATTGGTGTAGATTTAGATCCATTAATTATTAAAGTTTGCTCCCTACCTAAAAGGAAGTCTTGTATCCAGCGATGTAAGGGACCTGAGATTCCAAAGTATTTCAGTTTTTTAAGTAAAATAAGGTGATGAACTTTGTCAATTTCTTTTGAGAAGTCTAATAATATTGTTTTTATTTGAACATTGGGGGGCGCGGTGGTCAAAGTGTTAGTGCGCTGCGGTACAAAAACAATTCTAAAATAAAAATAAAAAAATCGGTCACGGGTTCAAACCCCGGTTCTGGCATCACTACGGGTAGATGATGCTCGTTAAAACCTTGGCTGGTAGTTCATCTAGGAGAAGGAAACTCCGAATACAAATCCTCCGCTGCCTTGCGGAAAAGGCTAAGGGAGTAAACCCTGAAAGAAAATCAGGAATTGGAGCACCTACAGGCGGTCTATACATAAGACTTATGTACATACCGGCAGCTCCTGCGACGCCAATGGCAGCCAAGCTGCATCGACGCAAGTCGTTCCCTTGTTTACACCATTGACGTGGAGAGGGGGGATATGCTGTATGGGCAGCAGCTAATTCTAAAGAGTGGCAAGACAGCTTTACTCCAACCATTGCACGAGATTATGTCCCTCTGCTGGGAACAGGGCTACATCCCCCAAGACCTAAAGGATGCAAATATAGTGACACTATATAAAAACAAAGGTGATAGGAGTGATTGCAATAATTATCGCGGCATTTCACTCCTTAGTATTGTAGGAAAGACCTTTGCCCGCGTTATACTAAAACGTTTACAAAGCCTAGCATCCCGCGTCTATCCAGAATCTCAGTGTGGTTTCCGGTCCGGTCGGTCTACCATAGACATGGTGTTCTCCATACGACAGCTCCAGGAAAAATGCAGAGAGCAGCAGATGCCACTATACATTGCATTTGTGGACCTTACAAAAGCCTTCGACTTAGTCAGTCGCAACGGGCTATTCCAAATACTGGCAAAAATTGGATGTCCCCCTCACCTACTTGCCATCATCAGACAGTTCCATGAAAATATGCTTGGCACAGTACAGTTCGATGGAGCTAAGTCAGAGGCCTTCCCTGTCAGCAGCGGAGTTAAACAAGGTTGTGTACTCGCACCAACACTCTTCGCAATATTCTTCTCTGTACTTCTTCGATACGCATTCAAGGATAGCAGTGAGGGAATCTGGTTACATACCAGAGCTGATGGAGGACTTTTCAACACTGCCCGCCTCCGAGCCAAGACCAAAACGACGGATGTCCTAATTCGAGAGCTACTATTTGCGGATGATGCGGCACTAACAGCACATACAGAATCTGGTTTGCAACAACTCGTGTCAAGCTTCTCCAATGCCTGCAAAGAATTTGGTCTGCAAATCAGCTTGAAAAAGACAAACATCATGGCCCAAGACACTCGACCTCCTCCTACCATAAATATCGATAATGAAAACTTGGAGGTTGTGGACAGCTTCACCTACTTGGGATCCAAGGTCTCCAATACACTGTCCATTGAAGAAGAAATAAACAGCAGAATTGGCAAGGCAGCCGCAACAATGGCTAAACTAAATAAGCGGGTCTGGCAAAACACCAAGCTAACGGAGAAAACCAAACTGTGCGTCTATCGAGCCTGTGTCATCAGTACACTACTATATGGGAGCGAGACATGGACCACTTATACATCACAAGAGCGTAAGCTTAACAGCTTCCATTTGAGATGCTTGCGCCGCATCCTTGGTATTAAATGGCAAGAAAAAGTGCCTAATAGTGAGGTACTAACGCGTGCCAATACCCAAAGCATGTTCTCAATTCTTAGTGAAAGACGCCTGAGGTGGCTAGGACATGTCAAAAGAATGAGCCCCGGCCGCATCCCGAAGGACCTCCTATATGGTGAACTTGCTTCAGGAAAGAGGAAAACAGGTCGCCCACGCTTGCGATTTAAAGATGTCTGTCAAAGGGACATGAAAGCAGCCAAAATACATACAAGTGACTGGGAGTGTAAGGCAGAAGACCGATCTACGTGGCGCACAGTTGTCAAAGAGGGCGTCATAGTAGCCGAGGAGCGAAGAATGGAGGAGGCTGCAGACAGAAGAGCTAGGAGAAAGGCCAAAACATTTGGAAGCACAGAACTCGTGTGTAAAAACTGTGGCAAAGACTGTCACTCAAGGATAGGACTGCACAGTCACTCGAGGAAATGCAACCCAACCCAACGGTGATGCACCATCGTCTCGCGAGACGGAAGGATGCCGGATA
>MUZC01004183.1:393885-407907 GCA_002072015.1 Radix auricularia | reverse complement strand
ATGACAAAGAGACGCCGTCTGTTCTAAGTTATAAATGTAGTATGACAAAGAGACGCCGTCTGTTCTAAGTTATAAATGTAGTATGACAAAGAGACGCTGTCTGTTCTAAGTTATAAATGTAGTATGACAAAGAGACGCCGTCTGTTCCACCAGAGAACTTGTGCGAACAGAGGAGCCGTGTGTTGCCAGCCAGTAAAACACGTTAGTCACGTGATGGTCTCCAGGTTTTCTTTGTTTGACCCCCAGGTGTTTGGTTTTACTATTCTCACGTGCTCCTGTACCGAACGTCAGCCGCCGCCGCAGAGAACACGCCACGTATGGACACCTCAAGTTGCCTCCCATCAGTAGACGATCCTCTGGCAGTTGTCTGCCCCTAGCCGCAGCTGATGCTCCCTGGCCTTCAGCCTCAGCGACGCGATGCTGGAGCTGCGGACGTCGCCCTTGGCTGTCAGCAGCAGCCCACCGCGCCGCTCCTCTTCTTGGCTTGAGTCGGGTGACAGAGATGGGGGCGGCTGTCTTCGGCCGCCCGGGTCCGCTTCGTTGCTAGGCGACGGGGTGGTTGTCTTGGAGCAGGTCATCACCGGCGTCGAAGGGGGAGACAACGAGGCGATGTCCACGCTCTGCCGCGCCTTGAGCGCCGATGACGTCATGCTCGCCAGGAGATGCTGGAAGGAACCCGGGGGTGGAAGGGAGAGGGGGAGTGGGTTGAGCGCCCTCAGGGCGGCGATGCCCCCCGGTGAGGACAGCCCAAGGGACGAGAACGCCGCGGGGCCGTAAAATCCAGCGGGGCCGAAATGGGACATTTGTGACGTCATGCCGTAGCGAGACATCATGGTGTTCTCGTAGGTCTTGAGGAGTAGGTCCGAGTACGAGGCGGGGTGGGGGTGTTGTGGGTGGTGCATGTGGGGTCCGGGTGGGGGCGCCAACATGCCTCTCGCCATCATCCCAAGTCCGGAAGGGTAGGTGCTGAACGGACTCTGGCCGCCGACTTTTTCCTTCTTTCGCCACTTTGCCCGGCGGTTTTGGAACCAGACCTAAAACAATGAAACATGAGACCGTCAGAATTATACAAAAATACAGAATTGGTTTAGTTCAAAATTACTGAAATATTCACATTGAGTTGCGACTTCACATATATAGTTATGACAATCTCCCTCTCGTATATGAATAAATCTATGAAATTTTATCAACGTAAAAAGAATTAGGAGAAATTGACTTTTTATTGTTGTTTCAAAAGTAGTTTTCTAATTTTGCCCTGAGAGTCCACATAATGACGTGCCTCTAGTCCACACCTCAACACATAATGACGTGCCTCTAGTCCACAACTCAACACATAATGACGTGCCTCTAGTCCACACCTCGCCACATAATGACGTGCCTCTAGTCCACACCTCAACATAATGACGTGCCTCTAGTCCACACCTCGCCACATAATGACGTGCCTCTAGTCCACACCTCAACACATAATGACGTGCCTCTAGTCCAGACCTCAACACATAATGACGTGTCTCTAGTCCACACCTCAACACATAATGACGTGCCTCTAGTCCACACCTCAACACATAATGACGTGCCTCTAGTCCACACCTCAACACATAATGACGTGCCTCTAGTCCACACCTCGCCACATAATGACGTGCCTCTAGTCCACACCTCAACACATAATGACGTGTCTCTAGTCCACACCTCAAAACATATTGACGTGCCTCTAGTCCACACCTCAACACATAATGACGTGCCTCTAGTCCACACCTCAACACATAATGACGTGCCTCTAGTCCACAACTCAACACATAATGACGTGCCTCTAGTACACACCTCGCCACATAATGATGCGCCTCTAGTCCACATCTCGCCACATAATGATACGCCTCTACTCCACACCTCGAAACACGGGAGCTGATTTTTCATAAACTAATCGTCTACGAAATATTGAGAACCGCGGAGCCGGTTTGTGTGAAGTTTTAAACCGGTTATCAAAACAAAGGTTAAATCTCGAACGTTATAAACAAAGCAAACAAGAAGCGCGCAAAATGGGGATATTTGTTTTTTGAATCATTGAGCAGACAAACGACCGCGATGGATGTTTAATAAACTGAACAGCGGGAGAATAGAACGACCGAGGGTGTTTATCTTCTTCAACCGCCCCCTTTAGAAATAAAGTGTTCAAATTACCAAGGTACATGAGAATAACCCGAGGTCGTACAAATATTGGACTTTCTTATTTTACATCACCGCTCGCAGGCCACCATTCGCGTCGTCGAGGTTCTCGGGACTGTTGTGGGTTCATGTTCTGGTCGTCACGCTGGTAGTCTCGGGCCAAAGTCAAACAGTCATAACGGGGGGTCCAAAGTGTCCCCCGCCACACGTAGGTAGAGAGTCGACCGTTTTCCCACTTTCTTTTATTTGTTTAGCGGAAGCCGGCAGCTTAGAAAGCGGTGTGAGTTACCTTCCCGTGTCTTTCTTTTTCATAATGGCCGGGGCATAGAGAATAATCAATTACAATATTTTTTTCATAAAAAAACAACTATTAGCCGAATCCATTATTGGATGAAATTTTGTAATGGGGCGGTACGCGACCGAGCCGATTAAATATCAATTAAATATTAACGGCGATCGTCGCAAGGATGTGTGGCCCAACAGCGGAAGGTGTTTGGCCAGGGAATATCGGATTTATTTTGATGGGCCTTTTTTCAAATAGTACATCAAGATTGGCCGTTCTTTCACAATCATGGTTAATTAGAGTTTCCCGGCCCCGATCGAGTTGCCAGATTGGGCGTAAAATTTCCTGGCCTCGCTTTGATACGGGCACGCCCGGTAAACAGAGCGTTTTATATTTTAACTGATTTTTTATTCATTTGAGAGTGTGTTTTTTTTAAACATGGATGGGAGAAATCGCTGAATATTTTTATCTCTTTCAATAAAGTAAGTAGCGCGGAGTTCCGCTAGTATAATTGGTCCGCCGTTAGGATAGAACCAATAGACATGGAAGACACGGGATAATGGTTATAGAAACTGATTGATGAAAGAGGAGTAAACGTCTTGTATGTATTTAAACTTAGCTGAATGCAATTATACAAAACAAGGGGTTGAATAGAGTTTTATTAAAATGTGTTAGTGTAGTTTTATTTTTTTTTTTAATTCAAATGACTCGGTCCTTGGCATCTGTTGGGGAAATGGTTTTAAGCATGGATTCAACAAATAATAGGGCACGACCCCATTCAACTAAAGAACAAAGTAATCTATGAATGACCCTGAGTTTAAAAAAAAAACGGCGATATCATTGTGTGTGGGGTTTTTTTTTTCGGTTTTTGTTTGTTTGTTTGTTGGTTTTTTTTTTGTTTTTTGTTTTTTTTTGTTTTGTGTGTGTGTGTGTGTGTGTTTTTTTTTTTTTAATCTGTTTAATTTGAACAAAACAATTTAATCTAATTTTGAGCAAGACATGTGTTCTTGTTACAATTCAACAGGAGAGGGCAGTGTTGATATGTTTCAATGTAGTGCCAGAAAGTGAGTTTAACGTACCTGGACTCTCGCCTCTGTTAAGTCTATCCTCATTGCCAGCTCTTCCCTGGAATTAAAATAAACAACAAATAATACATTTAAATTATCAAACTATGATTCACGGCAGCAATCTAAATATTTACTTTCATGAACAGATAGACATATTCTTCGTTTTTGTAGACATTATTCTATTGTGTGTACGCATGATGTGTGTTTTATGTGTGTAATATTTATATATGGTCACGATAATGACGATTTTTATTAGTTTTAATTCGTTTTCTTCCATATTATTTCTTTTTAAATGAGAATTTATTGTTTTCACTTTCCCCGCATTAAACTCGTCTCACATAATTTGTTATTCACATAGTTTCCTTATCTCCCTGCTCTTCAATGACATGATGTGAAATCTCTAAATCAAGCAGGTGACGCCAAAATTTAAATCTGAACAGTTGTATCAACATGAAGCTTATTTTAATTTCTTTGAATTTGGGTCCTGAACTATTTAGAGTGTCTGGCTTAATCAAATTTTCTAAACACTTTCCGTGCTGCATGTATATTACTAAATAATTTACGTGAAAAAAACTTTCTGAGCTTTTTAAAATTACCCCCCCCCCCAAGCCAAACCGTCATCAGTTACCAGGGAACAGAATCAAGGTTTTACACTGAATCGGTATCGGATACTGGGAGGGGGGTGAAAAGGGGGGATGAAATATTTGCACCGCCAGTTTCTCGAAATTCTAAATCTCCATACTAAAGGTTGATCTCAAATCGCAACACCGGACAACGCCAATCCAGGGCGGATATTTAACACGATCCCGGACATATTTTACATGGTGGCAAGTCAATACCGGAGACCGTGAAGCCGTTCGGCGCGCTAAGATCTTTTTGTTGCCCGCTGTTTGGTCTCGGTAACTGCAGGGACCGATGTTTGATTTTCTCCACAAAGACAATCTCTCGAATTGTCTTAACGGCTTTCGGTCAGGAAATCGGATTTTTACCTGTCCCACAGCGTCGCGAGGCCGCTTTTTTTTCCCGGCATCCACCGCAAGGTCTAGGTCAACAGACATGGCCGCTGCAGCAGGTAAAAAACATGGACCGCTAGTTCCGGTCCCCGGAATCAAATTTGTCAGCGACGATTAAGGAGGCTCGGCAAATTGACTTTCGGCTTTGTTCGAGAAACAGTTTCCCTTTGCGGTTGTTTGCGGTGATTCAGGAATTAGCAAAATGGCGACTAAATATCCCCAGCTATCATTGCCCTTTGTCCTTTCTTTTTTTTCATTTACTTTCTTTTTTATTTTAGGAAGTTTTGGTGTCCTTTTTTATTTTGGATCTGTATGAGCGTTTGTATGAGAGTGTGAGTGAGAGATTGTGTGCGTGTGTGTGTATTTGTGTGTGTGTTTGTGTGGTATGGTTGTGTGTTTGTGTGTGGTATGGTTGTGTGTGTGTATATATGTATATATATATATATGTGTGTGTGTGTGTGTGTGGTATGGTTGTGTATGTGTGTGTGTATGTGTGTGGTATGATTGTGTGTGTGTATGTGTGGTATGGTTGTATGTGTGTGTGTGTGGTATGGTTGTGTGTGTGTAGTATGGTTGTGTGTGTGTGTGTTTGTGTATGTGTGTGTGTGTGTGTGTGGTATGGTTGTGTGTGTGTGTTTGTGTGGTATGGTTGTGCGTGTGTTTAGTTTTGAGAGGTCTACAAATGCATATATTTTTATGATGACCTTAACGATGAGATTTTAAAAAATTCGTATCTTATCTTATGTGTTACAGACGCTCCTTCCATAAGATTATTGCGTCCTAGGATTATCTATGGTTTGTGATTAGTCCTGCATTCTTATTAGAGTTTTAAACGATGATAAAGTGTCCTATAGTTACATCGGGTCTGTCATTTCTGAGACATTTCTTGTTACTAGTTCCATAATATTACCATTTTAAGATAGGGTCAACACGAATATGGAAGTTAGAAACACGTTAGAAATATTTTCAGTTTAATAAATTTGTGTACAAGTTGTTTTCTATAGTCTACCAAGCTGCCTCACCTTGACTTAACAATTACCTGCTGGAGATGTGTCCATACATAAATGGTCGGATACTTTTATTAATTTCTTTATAATGAAATTGTTTCAAATGAATACCCATAATTTTTAAAAAGTTTTTCGCAATGGAATAACGAGACCTAAAGTCTAAAGTCTAAACACTATCAATGAAAATGTGTAGTTTTTTTCATGACTGAATTACAACAGAAATGAATTTTGTTTGATAAGTCGTTTGAGATTCGAACTTATCTTTCAATATTCTCGATGTTAGATGTCACTGTTGCAGTCCGTTTCAAAATATAATGCACAAAGGAACAATTATCGAATTTTTAAACAATAATAATTGAGTATACAATAGGAACTCCAACATTTAAACGTTTAGCTCTAGGTGTGTTAAAAAAGTCATATCCTGAAATTGAATATACTATACTATATTATACTATACTATTTTATTTTATTCTATTCTACACTATGCTATATAAACTAAACTATACAATACTATACGTGGGACGTGGTGGTCGAGAGGTAGCGCTCTAGACTGTCATACCGATGGTCACGAGTTCGAATCCACACGAAGGTGAGGATTTGTTCTCGGGGCCTGAGGAGTCCCCGAGTCACCCAGCTCCGAATGGGTACCTAAGTAGACAATAGTTAGGCGGCTGGGGTAATGCGTGGAACCCCTATAGCCGTGGCCTGTGACCGCTGCATCACTTGCCAACAGATCATCTCTCATGGCCTGTGGACGCAATTATCTTCTACATAGAAGGAGCGTCTGTATATCTAAGATAAGATACTATACTAAACTTTATTATATATTATTGTACTAAAATATACGTTTAATTTAATTGGAAAATATTAATTTTTTAAAATCAGAGATGCATCGCGTTATCCCTACATAAGATTGGACAAATAACTTTCGCTCACAAGACTCTGTAAAACATATTACAGACCCAATCCCTGTCGTACAACCCCGCTACCCCCTCACCTTGTGAAAACATCCGGGTAGTGCGTCTTCTGAAAAGCCCTCTCCAGCTCCTCGAGCTGGTAACTCGTGAATGTGGTTCTGTACCTCCTCTGCTTCCGTTTGCCCATCTCCTCCAGCTCCTTGTCCCTGTCCGCCCCCTCCTCGTCCTCACACGCTGTCTCCTCCGCTGCCCCGCTGTCCTTGGTGTCGCTGTTGATGTACTCGTCCATGACGTCATAGTCCCCGAGTTTGTCCGCGTGACGCTCGGGCTTGATGACGTAATGCGAACTGACGTCATCACCGGAGGGCGTCAACTTTCCATCATCCGACGCACCCCCTTCTGTCGTGGCTCGCCGGAGATGACGGGGGATACTCCTTTGGAACTCCAGATCCGCCTCTACATCCTCCGCGGGACAGACGTCACCCTCGCCAAGCGTCTCATCACCGATGTTGTCCAGGTCGTTGTTGTTGTTATTGTTGTTTTTATCGTCCGGGACGCCAACAACCGTCTGGTGTTTCCCCTCCATCTCATTCGGACTCTGTGGCGCAGACGAGAACCCGGGCTTCCGCCTCTCCCCGTACACAACATCAAATTTACAATCATCATATTCCCCATTTGTGGAATTGGCTTCCCGGGAAGAGCAGATTCTGCTAATATCCTTTCTGATTACCGGGGTGGATGCCCTTGGGGCACTCGGGACAGGTGGCGCCCCCACCACAAACACTACCGACTGCGACTGTCCCTCCGGCGACGTATTTCCTGTCTCCGAACTCAAGATGGCGTTCTTGGTTTCTGGAAAGGTGGCTGGATACTGACGCTGCTTTGATATCATCCAAAATCCTAAAAAGTGAAGAAAAAAATATAATTTAAAAATCAAGTGCAACATTGATGGAATGGGGAGGAGATCAAATTGAAATAGATCTCTTGATGAAAAATTCAGCGGAGACTTCTTTGTTTCCCCATTAGAGTTAGTTATCGCTTATTCTCATTAATAAAACAGAGAACCGTGGAGGAGGAATGGCTGGGGGGAAAAATAGCCGTGGGCAGAATCAGAAATTAGACGATGAGGGGAAAGAGGGGAGGTGTTGGAGAGGGCATTCGTTAATTATTAAATCTGGCTCATTTCGTAAAGTAGGTGAAATAACACGAGCAGACGGGCCGTTGTCTGAGGAAAAGTTAACTAAATGATACAAATTATGAAAAGGGGCTTTACCTATCATGTAGATAGTCTTAAGTAAATCTGTATTATTATTACTGAAAATAACTCCTCAGGAAGGTAGTAGTTTTATTTTGAATTGAATCTGTTTTCTGTTAGAATAAAAATTCTTTACAACATACAATATCATTGTTGTTGTTTTTTTAATGTTAGATATCCTAATTTTTCACCTATAATTATAATTCCTTGTTTTAACAAAATTTCAGAAGTATTTAATAAAACGAAAGTGTTAACAAGTTTTATTACCTATATTAAGGCCAACATTTTGAGAACCGTCGGGTATCAAAAGACGGCGAATTTTTTTTTTAAATAGGAAAGATTTAAAGTTAATACCAAGCACCATATAAAAGGCAAGAGTAAAAGAACTTTCGCAGTAACCTGTAAGTAGGAGGGTTAAGGATAATGCTTGTAATTGTATAAATTGGAATAGTTTAAGAAAAAGTACAGGTTTAAAGAAAGGAATATATACTTTAAAAAATTAAAAGAGTACACAAAAACACGTCGCGTTAAGGAAAGTGCATGTAATTGTGTAAATTGGAAACGTTTAAGAAAAGTACAGATTTAAAGAAAGGAATATATCCTTTTAAAAATTAAAAGAGTAAAACAAAAACTGTTCTGAAAATATAGCTCCACATGTGGCTTACAACGAGTTAAGACAGAAAGAGCTTTTAACAGCCTTTGTTAATAACAATGTCTCTGAATTAAATTCACTCTGTTACATAGTTGGTCATTTGTATTTATGTCTAGCAGCATACTTTTTATTTCTTTAAAATATTAAATGATAATTGGATTTTGTTATTTATCAACTACGATTAATGTTATATTGAGACGAACTATTTACTTGAAGTTAACAAATCATTATAAAATAAATAAATAAATAAAACGCCAGCATTCAAAGTTCGGTAAGCGAAAAGAAAGTATTTAAATTTTAATTTGTAAGTTTTTACAAATTCTTTTAAAAAGAGAACCAATCTATTTTTATATTTTTCCAATCTTTTAATTTACAAACAAACAACATGCAAGTTGGTTCCGACCGCCCGCGGATAAAATGACCCACCTCCCATGATCCTATCGAGCTGAAACTTTACACATAGAATTTTTTACCTATGTATGCATTGTATCAAAATTTTAGATCGATCAAATGTACAGTAATTAAGTTAATGAAGTTTGAGTTTATCTCTAAGTATCTCTATATAGCATGTGTAGCGTTTGCTATAGTTGACCTCCACTGGTCACTTGAGTTTCACTCCAGCCCTCGAGATGTCACCGGGGACTGTCACAGGGTGGGTGTTATATTGAATATAGTTAATACTTTTATTTATGTCTCATATATAAGGGATTTATAATCAAAAACTTAGTTTTTCCAAGTTTTTTTTTTATACCATTAGCTTTGGCCCATGTTTGAGAGTCCCTGAGTTCAATACTATAAGCTCAATAAATTGTAACTAAAACTCGACATTTAAATGTTCATTAAAGCGTGATTAAGAGATTTCCTATAATTGCTCATTGCTAGGAGATACATTAAAAAAACAACAACAACAACAACAAAAAATTCATCTCAAGAAAACAAAAAGGCGCCATTTTGTTTTTCCCGGGAGGTTTTATGACAAACTGAAACCAAATAACTCCTTTCACGCTCAGTAATTCGTATTTTGTCCTCCAAAAAAATATCTAAATGCGGAATAACAACGTCGATGTATTGATGTTATTTACGATCTCGGAACACTCATAAATAGAATCGATCCAGCCCACTTGGCGGTTCTTTTTTTTTTTTTTCAACCCTTAATCCTTGCTGAACACCGGCTCTTTTTCCGCAATCGATTACCCCGGAGTTATCGAAACCCTCAACACAAACAATAATCGACTCTCCCCACATCACTTGTGGGTCATTAATCATCCAATTAACATGGACAATGAAACAAAAGCGGGTGTTGACAGTGCCCGGGCGTTATTTGGCGCTGCCCGCGTTTATTGCGAGGTGATGGCACAAAAGACTCTTCCCCTTCGCAGTTGGACAAAGATATTTCACCCGGTCGTCCCGGGATTCTTTGCACCTAATTGCTTGTGCCACCTTGACGTAACTCGTGTATTATTAAGGACGGCGAGGAGCCCTCTCGTCCGGTGCAAAGTTTGCCAAGTACTTCATGTTTTTCGTCTCACGTTGGCGCTAGAAAAGTGCTCATACCTGTATCGACGGCTTGTCTTGTTTAATTAACAATCAAAAGAAATACACATACAAAACGCGGGAGGAAGGGGGCAAGGGGGAGGGGTGGGAGGGGGAGCCAGTTGAGGAACAATTAATTTCAGGTGATAGTAAAATTATTAAGTGTGTTGGTGGGAACTGGGAGAAATGCCGCGGCACGAGCAGCCATGGTTAAAAAAATGTTCAAGTTATCATCGGTTTACTACAAGGGGTGTGTTTGTCCGTGAGTGCCATGGGGAGAGGGATCAGTGTGTCCGTGAGTGCAATGGGGAGAGGGATCAATGTGTCCGTGAGTGGGGAGAGGGATCAGTGTGTCCGTGAGTGGGGAGAGGGATCAGTGTGTCCGTGAGTGCCATGGGGAGAGGGATCAGTTTGTCCGTGAGTGGGGAGAGGGATCAGTGTGTCCGTAAGTGGGGAGAGGGATCAGTGTGTTCGTGAGTGGGGAGAGGGATCAGTGTGTCCGTGAGTGGGGAGAGGGATCAGTGCGTCCGTGAGTGGGGAGAGGGATCAGTGTGTCCGTGAGTGGGGAGAGGGATCAGTGTATCCGTGAGTGGGGAGAGGGATCAGTATGTCCGTGAATGGGGAGAGGGATCGGTTTGTCCGTGAGTGGGGAGAGGGATCAGTGTGTCCGTGAGTTGGGAGAGGGATCAGTGTGTCCGTGAGTGCCATGGGGAGAGGGATCGGTTTGTCCGTAAGTGGGGTGAGGGATCAATGTATCCGTGAGTTGGGAGAGGGATCAGTGTGTCCGTGAGTGGGGAGATGGATCAGTGTGTCCGTAAGTGGGGTGAGGGATCAGTGTGTCCGTGAGTGGGGAGAGGGATCAGTGTGTCCGTAAGTGGGGTGTGTCACAATGGACATGTATTGGAATTAAAACTAATTATTTCGATAACTTTTAAAACTCCGTAAATTACTAAATTTTTAACAAGATCATTTGACTTTAGGATTCTATTGATGGCGGAGAGAAAAATTTAAAGCTTACGATTTTTTAAATCTCCTAGCAACGAGATTTCAGTATTGAAGCGACTGTCTAATCGTCTTAAATTATTCTTTTTACCATGGGGTTGTAAGGCGCCGAGGACGCCGCCATTTTTTCTAAGGCCTAAGTAACTTATCCTTGTTTGGTAAATACAAAGTATTTAACTTCTGAAATGTACACAAAGTATTGGATAATTATAAATCTTCAAATCCTTTTTTTTTTTACATTGTTCCTTTTTCCAAAATTAAAATATAAGCTAAAACAATGACATCATATAATAATTATCACACGCTTTTATAATTATTTTGCACACCTCCTGATGCACACTTTGTATTAAAATATGAGCTCAAACAATGACGTAATATCGTTACGCATTCATCCAGCCAGCTAATGAGATACTTGGGCTATTATATTGTTAATGCCTCGGATCTATTTTCTATTGACTTGAAAACTATTGGAATTTAATTTTAAAATTGCCACGAACCGTGAATAAAAAGTATTTTAATTACACAAAATAATAATTAATAAAGTGACAATCATATTATTTTCAAACTAACTGTAGCTGACATCATTCTATTTTGAGAAACATCCTTGACAAGGTGATATTTATATACTAAAATTAAATGTATATATATNTATATATATATATAAATATACATTTTTTAAAAACTACTCTTACACCAAGTTCTCCCACTAAATGTATAATTCGACACCCTGCCACTTGGCTATGTACTTTTCACTCAGATAAACCCCTTCCCCCTTCCTCCACACACACACAGACACACACGCACACACACCTATTTGTACACCTTTATCTGTTGCCACAGCCCTTCTGAAAGTGCGGACCACGTTTTTGTGCGCCCCTTGAAATTTGCTTGTGAACGCTTACTATTATTACTATTATTATTATTTAATCAATTTATTAATTGATTCTGTAGACAGACCTGTAAAATATGACGTGATGAAATTTAACGAATAGTTTTGCACTTACGTCTATTGTGAGGGGATTCTAACAGGAGCGCTCATTCGAGTGTTTTCAAGAGTTATTCGGCAGCAATATTTTTAAAAAAAAAATTGAACGCATTGTTTCAGTGTGAATAATGTTAATAAAGTTACACAACTCAAAACGCGAAGGGGAAGAACTAACACACTTTAAGCCGCGTGGAAAAAATAAACAAATATTTGCTAATCATCATTGAAATTATTTGAAAGAATAAGCATCTTAGTTTTCTCAGTTTTTTCCTCTATGGGTTCCCGAATATTGGATTTTGACATCCTTAATATCTCCTGCACTTAAAATAGCCGCAGTGTCGGGGCTTAAAGGTTTTTTTCCCCTCTAACCTTAAATTTTATCTTTTTTTTCTATAAGTTTTTTTTCTAAATATAGATGGTAGCAATACAATTGTCCACCCTGATAAAAAGATTAAAAGTCCACGCTCAACCATCAACCAACTTCTCATGTTTAGGGTACGGAATAGCATACTCATTGCGTACATGTACAAGTCTTTACCAAACCCGGTCTTATACAGAAACATGGTGAATTAACTTTTTTGTATTTCAAAAAAAAAAATTATTTACGAAAGTTTTATAAATTCAAAAGATTTTTAAAAAATGAACTTTAAGGTGAAAAATTACAAACGTGAAAGAATATAACAGGTAACATTTTAAAGAAATATTTATATATTAAATTATGATCAATTTTTCATTATTCCCTCTAATTAGCTACTAATGTTAACTCTTGAGCTCTTTAACTTATTCTTAGATTATCTTATCTCTTTATAACACGCATATAAATTTAATTCATATGCAATTAACATGCATTAATAATCTAAATGTTATTAAGTAAACATCTCAAAATTAGCTTTCAATTTTTAACTAGGTTTGCTTGAATAAATAAACTAAACTAAATAATTTAATATTTTTGTTCACCACATAGCGTAAAAACGAAGCACCAAAAAATGGTTAAAATATAAGACACGACCAACGGCGGGGTAGGGGGTGCCCATACAGAATAAAATTAGGAGAGGGTTAATGAAAATATAGCAATCCATTAAAAAAATTCTTTTGCCAGCTTTGATGTTCGAGTCCAACAATTTAACATGACCCGAAAAGCGCTTTACATACACAACCTCAAGAAGACATCTATAACATCAAAACCAATTGTACAACTAGAGACATCTCACAAACTTATGACCGCATCATAAGAATAAGGCGATGCGAATCGGCTGAAATTTCTCAAGTCCAACATTTCAAATCGCGCGCCCCAACACTAGGATCACTAAAATATTCTCGAACCTTATCAAATGTTTGTGGATGTATCGTATTCCGATAATTGCAGTGCGTGCTAAAGGTCCAATTATCTCACATGAACCGTTTCGCACCAGTAATGAACGTTAAAAATTCATGCGGCTCTTCTTCTCTTGTTTGGCCGCTGAACGGGATCAAATCCGAGCTCAATGTCTTTTTAAAAATTAATCTTTTTAAAACCACACGCCCTTTTGATTTATTCTTTATTTGAGTTGTTTGGTCAAAGGCAAATATATGCAATAAACTGGGGAAAAGGTAAAGTGTTTTAGGGGACAAAGAATCGGTGCTTATAAAAATGATGTCATTATAACTATAGGGTTCTTCATTTCTAAAACTAAAACCGGAAAACGGGATAGCTCATTTCGTAATGTTCTTTTTTTAGATTACATTTTAGCGAAACAAAGTTTTGAGGCATAAATACAGTCAAATCACTATTGTTTTTTATTTTGCAAGTCCAATAAGCTGTCTTAAATTGACGAAGAATTAAAAATTAGCTGATAAGATCAATCATTCTATATATACCTACATTCACGTATTGACTCGTATCTTTTATTAATTCTTTATGAATTTGTCCTTACAAAAGATAAATTTAGATATAATATTTCTATGAATAGATTTTCGCCATATTATGAACATCCCTATAGTGAATAGGAGAATGGTAAAACCTTCAAATGAATAATAATAATAATAATAATTTTGTTTAAAAAAAAATAACAATCATTTATAAATTTAATTCAACAAAACTAGAGCAAGCAAGAAGACACGCGGCCTCTCTCCCCCTCTCTCTCTCTCTCCCTCTCTCTCTCTCTCTCT
>MUZC01004183.1:377080-391797 GCA_002072015.1 Radix auricularia | reverse complement strand
GAGAGAGAGAGAGAGAGAGAGAGAGAGAGAGAGAGAGAGAGAGAGAGAGCGAGAGAGATTTAGAGAGAGATGATTAATTGTGTAAGACGTTAACCTAAGCACCGTATCATGTGACAACTACAAACATTTCATAATATCCAACATGCCAGTGGCTGAAAGGTATCCACGGACAGTGGCCAGGTTACGGCCAAGAGGAGAATGACTTGTGACGTCATTGGCACTCATTAGATGAAAGAACTTGACCTTGGAAGTTCATAGGCAATGAAATATCTAAATAAACGAGCAACAATGCCCGTCCAAGGACTTTCCGCCGTCGTTTCGGTGACATGTTGTCTAGGAGTAACAGTAGTGATTAGCAGGAGGGACACACTTCAAGATGGAAACACAGTACTTAATGATGAATGATGACAAAAATACTGCAATAGAAATAACTCGTATTGAACTTCTGAGTAAATTTGTTCAATATGTAAACGAGATTTAATTTTTCTCCGCTAGTCATTGACTTGAGGACTCTGTAGCAGTTTGAGACACCAATCGCTATAGAGGACCGGACAGACAGTGCCTTTTATTATTATAGATTATTTGGCAGCTGTCAATATTGCATTTGTTGAAAGTTCAGACTACGGTTTTATTTATTTATTTTTTGTTGTTGTCAATTATGGTTCCGTTAAATATGGTTCCTGTAATTAATTATATTTTACGATGACTCATGTGTCATGTCAAGAATGAGTGTCTGTTGGTGTGAGGAATTTGAATAAAATGGCGTCTAAAAATGTTTGAAGTATTCACCAACAATTTACTAATTGCCTAGCCCCAAAGTTTATCAAAATAATGAATGTACCTATTACAATATTATCAATATTTATTTATTAGTGCGTGGAGATTTCATCTTGAAAGAAGGTGAAGAAAATGTATTCATCTCTGGACTCCGGTCATATATCACCTCACGACCCGCCCCTGCATCGCGTGTTCGTTCTGTGTTGCTGTCCTGCTTCTACTCTTCTATACGTTCCCTCGTCCCCTCTCCCCTCCCGCGTCAATACTACCCTCAACCACTACAACAGCTGTCCCTTTCCCCCCCCCCCACCGCTACCCCTCCGTGTCTCCCACCAAAACGCCAAACGCCGACCGACCAAAAGATGTAACCTCATCCCGGCGCTGTTTGCCAAAGCGATAATCAATCCCCTTATAACCAGATTTAGCAGCCAAAAAGTAATCTCCTTGGCACGGCGTTGATCTTTATTAGCCTGGTTTCTGGCTCCTTATTGGCCATCTTCTCGTTTCGATTTCGTTCCATGACAAGAGACGAACGCAAAAAAAAAAAATGGCTTATGTTTCTCATCCCCTTAGCCCTGGTCAATAATTCGAGACAAGATTATTAATCAGTTAATCGTCTTACGTCGTTAAAGCGAACGTGCCGGTTGGGATCAGATTCTTTTAAAAGGAAAGTATCACATGACAAGTGGGCTAAGTGGGGGAAATTAATCATTAAATGAAGATGTAGAGAATATCTGGCAAACAATATTCAGATCAAGCAAAATTTTAAATCTATCACGGGAAAATTACATGAATGTTGTAATTGCTCACAACTCACAAGTGCTCTTTAGAAGAAAAAATAAAGTTTTTTTTTTCCTTTTAACGGCCTTCAAAATAAAGTTAAATAAACTTTTTTTAAAATGTAGAGTTTAGTGTAAAAGTAATTTACTCTTTCGAAGAATTAATCTACGATACAATATCGCAAAAAAAATTAAACACTGCATTACTACGGCAAAACTACATTATACTATAACAGTGCAGTAAAACATTACAATACTATAAAACATTCAACACTTAAATATTGCAACATTGCAATACTACAAGACTACGGTACACGGTGTTCTCATCTTACTAATCTCACTAATCCAGCAGCTTATAACCATTGCTTCGTCACGTATGTGATATGCAGATTGTAGATGACATGCTTCTCCTTTAGCTATATGTTATAGCAATAGTTTTACCAAGTGTGCTATGTCTTTATTGTTTATCTTTGAGTTGTCAATGTCTCTCATCTTTGCCATAGTTCTGTCTCTCTCAGTTGCCTTTATAGCACCGTCTCTCTCAGTTGCCTTTATAGCACCGTCTCTCTCAGTTGCCTTTATAGCACCGTCTCTCATCTTTTCAATAGGTTTTGTCTCTCATCTTTGCCCTTACAGCTATAGCACAGTCTCTCATCTTTGTCCTTATAGCAAGAACTGTCTCTCGTCCGTGTCCTTATAGCACACGGACCTCATCTTTGTCCTTATAGCAAGCACTGTCTCTCATCTTTGCCATAGCACTGTCTCTCATCATTGCCCCTTATAGCACTATTTCTCATCTTTGCCATTAGCACAATAGCACTGTCTCTCATCTTTGCCATAGCACTGTCTCTAGTCCTTGCCTTTATAGCACTATCTCTCATCTTTGCCATAGCACTGTTTCTCATCTTTGCCATAGCACTGTTTCTCATCTTTGCCATAGCACTGCCTCTCATCTTTGCCATAGCACTGTCTCTCATCTTTACTAAGCCTCTGTTTCCTATTTTTGCTGTGTCACAACGTCTCACCTTCCATATACGCCTCCGTTTCTTTAGTTTCTAGGTCACAGTTTGTTCTCTTGTCATAACGCTATTGCTCACCATTCAACCAGTGCACTCTCTGACCCTATCCTCCCCGCCCCCCCCCACCTTCGACTCCCCACACGTAGGTTGATTAGATGAAGATGTTTTTGTGACGTTAATGAATGAGTTCCTGGGCTAACTCCGCTATGCCAGGTTGTCCGCTGGCTACTTTAGTATGACATCAGCTTCTCGGTAAAAGTATTTGAGATGATCCCCTTCCTCGGTGATTCTCAAACATTTTTAGGTAGTTTTACAAAATAAAACAGCTCATGTTTATACGTTTACCGAAAATTTTCACTTTAAAGCTTTTATTTAAGTTAAATGAAAATCGTATCCTATTTTGGTTTTAAACTATCAAGGTTTCTCTCCAGGGTAAAACACCCTGTCTAAGTGCGGTAATTTGAGAACCACTAGGCCCAAGTCGTGTCAGTAAAGAGGGCGCCAAGCGATGGAGCTAAAGGTCAACTCCCGAGTCAATATTTTCAAGCCCAAGAATCAGACATGTTTGAAACGTCACAGCCACTGTGTCTTTGTCAAATTACTCTCTAACAGCTTGGTGCGGACCAAGCATAATTATTTTGTTTAATCCTTATACCACTAAGTTTTTTGTTTTTTTTTATGCCAGTCACTAACAATAAGATTAGAATATATGCAAGTTGTTTGTATCATTAACACTGAGTTTTTTTATACGCGTAACAAAAGGAGACGATATCCCCATGATGGAATTTAAATTTCAGTAAAGAATTTTTAAATTAATTCAATGATGTTCAAATTAATGCCATAGATGGATATAAAAACGTTAACATTGAAGAATGAGGAGAGTGGGGTGGAATTCAGAGAAATTTTTTTATTAAAAAAAAAATACCATTGGAAAATAATTTACAAAAGAATAAAAATAATAAATAGATAATTTAAATAGCGCTTTATCCCAGTAAGGAACTGTGGGCTCACAAAGCTTTACATGAAGGTAATAGCATACATTTAAATAATAAATTAGCATTCATGCCATAACAACCACATTAATTACAGTACATAAAACAAAGAGCTATAAAATACGTTATTCATTAAAAGTAAAGGAAATGGTGTTTCATTAATTTTGAAATTAAAAAATGGGTCTTAAGTGCAGTTTTGAAGGACTTGGTTGTCTGAATGCTGCGTATTTGTAATTAAAGAGAATGTTCAAAGTAAAGAAAGATTTAAGATTAGAAATGCTCATTAATGTCGAGAAATGTTTAATTTAGGAATCGCATCGACCAATCTTGAGGCAAAAGGTCAATTCAAGGATGTCCTAGTCGTGGAGGAAGATTACTCTAACGGACATTGAGGATGGTTGGAATAGAAAACTAGTTGAGTCATGTTTGTATACGTGTCCTATAGAGCAGTGGTCCCTAACCCCCGGCCCGCGGATCAGTACTGGTCCGTGGAACAACGGGCACCGGGGCCGCTCTTATTACCCCCAGATGGAACCGTGCCGGTGAAGAGGAACAGGCTCAGAGTACTCATTGACTTAGCGTTTTAGGAAGTTAAATATTAATATTAAATTACTGTGTATTCATTTTATGGTGAATGATTGCTGCGTTTTATTTTGAAAATATGCTCAATACAATTAAATTAAAATTATTAAATCAAAACAATTCTAGAATAAAAATAATCAGCCTGCGACATCCCCCCTCGCCAACACACACCCCTTAGAGGGCCACCGGAAAATTATGAAACGTTACTCAGTGCGGAGATTTTAAAAAATTTGAGGACCACTGCTATTAAGTTAGTCTTGTGATAATACTTACCGCAAGACGGTGGAGTTCATTGCAACACATCTAATCAATTGAAATACGATAAATTTGTCTCTTACATGATAAAATAACATGTGTGTTGTGTATAAAGACATTCAAGGATCTTTAATAACACAGTCATGGTAAATGGAGGTAAATAATATTATGTGCTGAATAAGTACTTTTAAAAAATAAGATGTTTATGTTTATTTTTTACCTAAAATATTGTAGAAGATGCAAGTATTTGTTTCTTTTAAATCCTTTATATCAACTCGTGGTGTCTGCTTGAGTGCCGAAAAATTTCTTTGATCGATTTTAACCCACTTCCCCGTAAGCTGGCGAGCTGAAATTTTTCAGGCAGACTCTTGCCGATGATAAAAATGATATATAAGTGATTTATAGTCAGAAACTTGTTTTGTTTTTTTTTTACGTGTTTTTCAATTTAATATTAATTTATTTGTGAGATAACACTGGGACATAAAATATTTTGGGCCTAAAATATCATCTTTTTAATGTCTACACCTCATGTTATAATCTGATGTACGTTATCAGAAACCTGCGAGGTTCATTCATTGCCATCGTTAACAAGCCGTTTGTGCATTGAATCAAAAGTCAAATTCCATTCACTATAATAAACATGACCTTCAGGCTTGGGGAAAATATCGATAAGGATGTCCTGAAATGACTTTTTTTTTAATATAATAAAAATCGTTTGGTTTGAGATCGAGTTTTCTCTATGATGGAAATTTAATTTTCTATGCATTCATACATTGAATATGCATCATAAGACATAGGATATTTACAAAATTCATAAAATATTTTCAAAAATAGTGGAGTCTATAGCAGTTAAGTGGGATCCTTATCCGTCTAACATCATCTGTTTGTTTGTTATTATTGTTTTTATTTTTTTGGTCTTGTAATATTATAGTATTGTAAGCTTACCAATAATTATCATTTATATGATTATTTTTAGCTGCATGTGATTCTTAAGCGTCAATAGGGTTGGTGTCACCCGGGCGGTAGCTCTAGGTGTCGTCTTCTCACGATTTAACCCATAGAACTACTCCAAGTTTTCCAGTGCCAAATAACGGGAATATATAGAATTTTACATTGTGGTGTCACCCCCTGATGGTGTCACCCGGGGCGGCCCGCCCCCCACCGCTTCCCCCTAGTGACGCCACTGGGTGGAGCATCTAAAATATATCTTAGATTACTAACGACTATGACTATGTTCAGCGCTTGTTGTCTCGAGAAACGACACGAAGAAAATCGTTACTGATTTTATTTTCTTAATCTTCCATTGTCTTTATTTTTATTTTTAAAAATCTATAGAAAAAAAGCAAGTCATATTATTCTTTTCTTTTCCCGTAACATAATTTTACACTAGTATTTTAATAAAGTTTCGACTATTAAAAATTATTTTTTAAAAAGTTTCATCGCTGGTCTACATCGTAATCATCTTCCGAAACTTTGGTTCACGCTGTAGAGACTACGTTGCATCACCTTCTAAAATATGAGCCTCTGGTTCATTAACATCAGCTCCCCTTAAACTCTACTAGAGAGAGGAAGAAACAACAGAACAACTCATTCCATGATGTCGTCAATTGAGCCGCACCACCAAATTGTTTGCCTCAATGTTCTTAAAGCTTAAACCCAACGAAGCATCTACAAATTAAAATTCCCTCACAAATTAACACAGGCAGTCCTATAGAAGCCAATGAGGGAAGAACGAGTGGAGAAGAAAAAAAAAAGCTTTATACGGCGTCTCGCCTGTGGCGTTGGGAAGTCAAGAATTTTGACTATTTACAATTCATTTTGCACACCTACGCCTGTCACTGCTTCTTTTAATGACTTGGCAATCATTCCCCTCCCCCACACCCCTACCTCCCCCACCTCCTCCGCGCCCCACCAAACACTTTTTTCCCTTCTGTAAGCGTCTCTCACGTATGGCGCCCTGGCTTAATGGTCCGATGTAATGTGAAATAAATTTGAAACTCTTTCCCAAAAGGTCATTGGCCGGGTGTCACGCAAGTCTTTCATTTGCACACTGAAATTTAGGAATTTGAATTTTGAAAGCCCGCGTCATTCTGTGAAACGAAACAATTAAAGTTTGGCTCTCGAATGGTATAGTCGGTCTTATTGTTAAGTGGCGCACAACATCGTGTTTTTCATCTCTTCTGGGTTGTCTTGTGCCTTTAGCTGAAAATGGTATTATTATCTCCCTTATATGTCTTATTCTTTCCCCTGCCCAGATGTCTTATTAGCCTTATTCTCAGCACAAAAATGTATTCTCTCCAAAAAATGTTTTGGGTTTTTTCTCTCTCTCAAAATAATTCGTATTCCTTCTATAAAATATCGTATTCTCTCCCCTAAATTCATTTCCCCTAAAAAGTTTTTTGTTCTATACTTCATTCTTTCATCATTTCGAGAGTTAATAATTATCATCAAATTATTCCAGTAAAATTATGTTTTCAAGTATAAGAAACTAAAACACCAACATGTCATTACAATGTGATTACAAGTGGTGACACTCACCTCTAAGATCTCTCTTTTTTTTTCTTTTTCAAACTTTATGTCATTCAATGAAGTTAGGACAGGAGTCTAACAAAGTGGCACTGTGTTGTGGTGCCAATCGGAATTTAATTTAATTCTTAAACCTGTGGCATGCGTAAGATTAACGACATGGCAGAAGCGAAATGATTTTTTTTTTCGGGTTCTTTTGAAAGTAATGAAATACTTCATTAAAGAATACAGACGTCGGATTTTTTAATGAATAGTTAACACATTTACACATTGTTTCTTCTATTATAAATCTCTTATATATCTAATCGGGAAGCATACAACATTATCTTCATCATGTTTGGCGTTTAACCCGTGTAAGACCATTGTCTGTTGAATCACTTGGATCGCCAGCAGCAGATGTGTAAGACTTTCTCAACCACCGTTCATATTATCATGTATTCGTATGTCACAACAATAAAATTTTACCTACTACCGTTATGAATCTAGACTTCATTATTTGGTGTTTGATTTAAAATGTATGTAAGTAATCGATTTGATATTCTACATTGCTCGACAATCCATTACTAATATCCATCCACGTCAGTAATGGAACAAAAAACATAATAATTCTCCAACCTGCCGGTGTGCACTCTCTCCTTTTGTACTTAAATATTTTAGCAGTAAAATTTAACTGAGAAATAAGCATTTTGAAGATGGCGCAAATTTTATTTTAGAAATAAGGGCTGATGTTATGTTTTTCAACACACCCGGTCTGTAAATGCTTGCAGTGAAAATGTGTGTGTGTGTGGGGGGGGGGTGTTGCAAACGTTTGACATTTCATGCAAATCGATGAAGTCAAGTACCGTGTCTTTATAACGTTATGAGGTCGTTGACTTTGTCAGTATGTTTCAAGGAAAGATTGAACATGCGTAGTGGATCTGTCAATATTATGAAGACGAGCAACTAAACATGCATACAACTTTTATTGTCAATTGTTATCTTTAGTTTATTTCTCATTATTTTATTCACTTAAGTCTAAGTTTTCATAATATAATTCTTTTTATAAAATGGATTTAACCACCCCGAATCATTTTGATTTTCATTTTTGGTCAGAGTTAATTTTGAGCCCTTTTTTTTTTTACCACACCTTTATTTGAAAAAGCCAAAATATTATATAACAATCAACCTCTCCATGTCAATGCCATGGTAATAATAATGCATCTTGCTTATCAAACATTTATTTAAATTAGCATTAAGGGTGTACCAGATTTGGGCTCCAGCCATTTTTACAAATCCCGCTCAAATCCGTCTCTAAATCCAGCAAAATTTTTCGTCATAAATCCGGCGAATTCCAGCGGGCCGGTTTTGCGATAAAATATATATAAATATAATAGCTCCGGCTCAGGCAAACCTGGAATCCAGCCAATTTTACAAATCCACACCTGCCGGATTTCAAAAAATTGAATCCACTACACCCCTAACTATCTTTCATAGCATTTGTAAAACGACAGTTATGAAGTAGCAACAGATATAATATAATAATATTATGGTTTCGGGGACAAAGGGGACATCACAACGTGAATAAATGTGTTAAAGGGTCATTGCGATAGATAGGCTGAGGATCACTGCATTATATGAAGAGATATTTTCATTCGTTTTCATGACATTCCCACAATATAATTATAAGCGCAATAAGAAAAGGACATTAAAAGTTTATAACGATAATGAAATATTTTTTTATGGTTTCTTTGAATTTTTGCTAGACGAATATTTTTAAAAGACCAGTTAATTATTTTTTCATATCCTAAATATTTATAATATTAAATGACATTTTTAATATGTTAATTGGATGTAGATCTAGAGAAGTGTCAGGAGTATTTAAAAAACATAAACATGATGCATTGTTTAATTATTATCGAAGCAGAGTCTCAACTAAATATTTCAATTTATTTTTGCGCATCTATTTTAAGTTCAGCTATAATGCATATAAAGATAAAATTCCGTCTTGATTTTCTAGACACTGACCAGTTATTGTTTTTGATTTTAAAAATAAAAAAATGTTAATTTTCAATTTTTTTCAATGGCAAAAAAAAATTATTATTTAGGCCTGTTGCCGTTGGGGTGGCGGTGTCCAAAAGTTTGACAACTCATGTCCAAAAGTTTGACAACTCATGTCCAACAGTTTGACAACTCATGTCCAAAAGTTTGACAACTTATGTCCAACAGTTAGACAACTCATGTCCAAAAGTTTGACAACTCATGTCCAACAGTTTGACAACTCATGTCCGAAAGTTTGACAAGCCATGTCCAACAGTTTGACAACTCATACATTGAGATGAAATTAAGTACATTATAGCTTGATGTTATAGGAGTCTTAATTATCTTATCGTATCTTATCTGCTACAGACGCTCCTTCTAGCTGAAGATGATTGTGTCCTAAGCTTAATTGCATATGGTTTGTGTTTAGTCCTGCATTCTTAGTGGAGTTTTAAATGTTGATAAAGTGTTGGTTTTCCTGGTTTCTTCAGGGAAACCCAATCCACGCCCGAATTCCGGACGGGCAGAACGAACATTTCTATATCAATGTGTTTGTTCTTGCATACGTTTAAACGTTCAAGTGCCAAATTGACCTTGAAACTTTCACATGCCTGTTTAAACTAACGATTTCTCATTCATCTATCGTCTGTTTGATTAGTGGTCTAACTTTGTCTTTGGTAAATTTTGTAAAGTCAAATTTTAATGATTTTATTTTAAAAAATGACTCCTTTTGCCTTTAGAAAAAACAATGTAATAGTCATATTCCAAAATTTTTTTTTTTTAACATTAACTCTTTCACATCTAGTATCTAGCTCTTCATACCTTTTTGACAACAACTGCTACTACATGCTTGCTTTTTTATAGTTTAACATGTCCCATAAAAAGAAATAACGCCAAGACCCTCTAATGTCACAAACCATCTACATCTACATCTAGTCGTGGCAGTATTCAGGTTCAACATTAAAGACAGCAAATTTTTTGTTACAATTTGGGTTAAAAGTTAAAAACCTCCTCACCTTTGTCGGTGATCTCACAATCCTGTTTTACGGCCACGTCATCGTCAGAGATGACATCGCGCTGTCGGAGAATTTTGGGACTGACGTCACCGAGTAGACTCTCGATGTCATATCCGGTTCGCTTTCGTATGCTTAGATCCATTGTACAGGAAATGTCAGAGAGTACCAATTATACTTGCAGAATAATTCACTTCCTGACTGCTTTTATTAAAGCCCCGCTACACACATGACGTCATTATTATTATTTAATTATTAATATATGAATATGTATATTAAATATATTTACATTTACATTCAATATTTCCTACAAGAATTTGTTGTATTGTTATTTTTCCAAATCACCATTTTTAATCAAACTGCATCATGTAAGTTTTTAGAGCAACTCCGACTTTGAAGCACTTAAAACTCCATTTCAATTAGTGACGTGAAATATTTTAATAAATGCACTTATACTGTGAATGCTATAATCTCGGCATCTCTTGTGAAACTCCAGACTATAATATTGACAATGACTTAATAACACCACGCACCACTCTACTCCTGAATTAAGGACGAGTGTACGGTCAACAAATACTTCCACTAGCGACTCCCAGAAACACCCTGCCGTCATATCGTATCCCGAAGTCTTTGGGCTCACGCGGGCAATAACATCCAGCGACGGCGTCAGTGCAGGCCACAACGTCCAGGCTCGTCCTTAAGTACTGGGCACGCCACTGAAAGAGTCTTAATTTGATTCATTATCATACGCCGCTGAAAGCTTCCCCCCCCCCTCCTCCCAGCTCCGTCCCTCCATCCAGCTTACAACTTTCCTTGAGGGCCTTATTGTTTTTTTTTTCTTTCAAAACTTTTCTTTTTCAAATTGTCTTCGTCACCAGAGTCCCCCCCCCCTTTCCCACTCTCCCCCATTGTCGTTATCTTTGAACGACAAGAGAAGGCTTAGGCCCGCTAATGACAGAACTAAGCTGTTTGGAGTTGCCCGGATCAAGCACACAAAAGGTCCAGTGTTAACACAAGGCATTGCTAGGACTAACCGTTTTTCTCCCGTGGGGGGGGGGAGGGTTGAAGCGCCTCGTCTCAAATTTGCCGAGTTCTCACGATCCTTAAAGGATTTGGGCGGAGCGAGTGTCACGGATCAATGCTAAGCAAGCTTCTCGGCCAATCCGAACATTCGCTGGATTAAGAATCGTGCCAATCGCTGTCACTGTGGCCCCGCCCACCGGTGAGCGAAATATGTGGGGAGGAAGCGAAGATGAAACTTGGCGAATCCCTTGCCCCCCCCCCTCCCACACACAAACACACATCCCTCTACCCTTTCTAAAAAACGACAAAAAACATGCGGGTTATGACGTGAGCGAATTCTGCTGAAGACATTCTCATTCTGATTCCGAGTTCTCGGGATGAGCGGAATTTGAGTCGTTTCTTTATTTCAAGTTTAAGACAATATCCGCTCATGATAAAATAACATCAAAAAGACAAGGTTCATATAATAATAACAACACAAGGGAAGTCCCACGCCTTGCTTCGGGTTCTCGGACAGGGACATCTATTTTAAGCAAGAGAGCAAGAATTATACAAAATTGAAAACCTTTAACTCAGTTGGTTTTATAAAGTGAAAGTTTGCTGTTGTAGTAACAGTAGAGTGAACACATATTTAAAATACGAAATCTTTTTAGAGTCAACATTGGTCATTTGAGCATGCATAAAATTTTAGAGGAAATTCGTTCGGTTTTTTATTATTTTTTTATTTTTTACTGGAACTAGCAGTGATCCGTCAAAATTCGTGAATATTCCCCCCCCCCCTACATATTCAGTTCATCACAACTATAAAATAACTTCCTTTTCATAAATAAAAACACATCACATAAAAAAATTATTGTTATTGTTTTTAAAAAATAATACCAATTAAATAAATAAAATGAAAAAAAATGAGCATTAGAAATTATGGACAACAGAATTAATAAAAGATTATAATTTTCAAAATTGTTTTCAAATTATTCAAAAAGCAAGTTTCTTTCCTACCTCCTGAATATCTCAGTAACCTAACCTTGTTTTTTTTTTTTTTTATTTCGAAACACAAAAGTCCGAAATAATTTTGAAACAACCATAAAGACAAAACACTTTAAACGAAATAAAACTATACCCTAAACTTATAATACTACATCTGTTTATTAAAATATAATCATCTTGTATTTTTATTTAATAAACGTTTAATATAAAAATAAAGCACACAAAATTCAATGACGGAGAACTTTACACAGAAGCAACGGTGTCATTTTGAAATACATATTTGTTAACAAAGTACTTTTAAATGCATGGATAAAATTGTTCCCTCAGTTTCTCATCCTAATTTTAATTCCACCTGGTAAAATCTTTGATTTGTATAATAAACGTCGGATTGATCCCAGATGCATTAATTCCAGGCCCTGAGCAGTTATCTCGAAAGAACGTGTGTGTCTGAATTCTTTCATTCGACCAGTAATATAAGAGCTATAGGGATGCTACTTCTGAAACTCCGAGTCTAATTTTGAATGTTAAAGTAAAATATGAAAGCAACATTAGGTTTATTTATTGCTTTATTTTTTCACTATCCACAAAATTCACCAGCTGTCATTTCCAACCTGCTCCAATCATTCACTGGACGACGAGGACCCATCAACGACGATCTTGTGAATGAGTATTATAGGTAACCCGTCAAAACGGCCCCTGACAAAACGGTCCCGACAAAACGGCCCCGACAAAACGGCCCCGGACAAAACGGCCCCGGTCAAAACGGCCCCAGACAAAACGGCCCCGGACAAGACGGCCAAGGACAAAAACGGCCCCGACATAACTTTTAATTAAGGAGATTTTTTATGTTTAATTTCTGAGCATTTGGGGGCATATTTTAACCAATTTTATATTTTCTAACCTATTTGTATGTTTATATTTTATATACTACAAACTAAGATCGGAAATTTTCAAGAAACCATGATGTACGTACAATAAGCACTTATGGCCGGCCGGTTGTGGTCGGACAAATAAAGACGGCTGAGACTGCGTAACATTGTATGCCAATACGTGCCCCAGGGCATGGGGGAAACAATGGGTTTAAAGTCTCACGAGCTCCGTCAGATTTCCCTCACTCCGTCTTATCTCTTCCTTTGTCCTAGGCGCTATGGTATGGGCCTGTCCATGGACGGAGGTCAAACAAGGTAAATATAAAGGTGGTGTGGTACTTTTTGGTCAAGACTGGCCTTCGTCACATCAACAAAAACAAAGCTAAAAAGGAGCAGCATCTCTAAATCTAAAACACTTAACGGTAGAAGAACGAAGAGTGGAGTTGTAATACTACATCTAACAATGCCATTAAATTTTAACTTGGAAATACAATTAACTAATAACCTTATTCAACCATCACATACATTTAAAATCATTTTGCCAATTTAAAATACACGCATTTTAAAAAGTGCTCGTTCTTCTCTTCTGGAAATTGTGTATGAAGTGGCTTGAACAAAATTGGAAAAAAAATTTAAAACTTTAAAATCCTAATAAAAATGGGGCCGTTTTGACCGGGGCCGTTTTGTCGGTGAACCATAATTATAATATAAGGTCATGAATGAACACAATAATTAAGCTGCAAAATTACAAAACAAAGTGTGTGGAATTACAAGTAGAAAGACAGTCTTTACAAAATTAGAATGGGTTGACTCAGTGGCGTAGCTAGGGTCATGTGCGCCCGGGGGCAAGACACAAATTCTGCGCCCCTTGACGGACCGAAAAATTCTGGGGGCTCACTGAGCCCCCAAGAAAAATTTGAAATTTTACGGTTTATATGGTTCATTTTTTTGAAGCAAATGATATTTTAATGAAATACAATACAGACTAATAATTCTCTATACGATTATAAACAATTTATTTGAAAAAAAAAACTATACTAATTATACATGACTCAAATAGACATAATCTAAAATAAATTGATCTTCCTTGATTTGAATGTCGTCAATCTCGCTGTTAAAATTGATATTCTCAAGTGTTCTCTTTCAATGCTAAGGAGTGCAAGATCATCCAGACGATCTTGATGTATTGAAGCACGTAATTAAGACAAAATAAGGTTTACTTTGCTGAAGGACCGCTCACAGCTTTTAGTTGAAACAGCAATTTTTAGAAGTATTTGAAGTGAAATGCGCAGATTCGGAAATACGTCATCTCCATATGAAACAATAAAATCGAGAAGATCCAAAGTAGTTTCCGGTAGAACTTCAGTCCGGGTACTGAGCATCATTTTTTAGTCTTTGATTTCTGTACACAATTCGTAGAAATTAGCCAAATCTAAGCAATTTTAATGAAGCGTATCGACTGTTGTTTCAGCTAGAAGAGATTTGACGTCTAGTAAAAATCCAAATTTGTTGTTTAGGTTGTTTAAGACGTAAAATCCGTATTGATATCTCCTGTTGGAGTTTATCAATTTCGCTGTTCATAACAGGTGCAATTTCTTCTTATGGAGAAAGTTCTGCATCTCTTTTTAATTCTCGAAGGCATCCTCCGATGTCGTCTAATCTTCTGTCAAACTCGATTCTCCAAGTTGTGCATCTTCTTTCCCATTGTCTACCGCAACATGGCTCAAACTAACACGAATGTTGACAATTTCTTGCTCAAGCGATTCAAGATCAGATTAAGCTTCCTTGAAACTCACAGTTGGATTCTGGAACCGTTTCTGGACACTATCAATTTTATCAAGTATGATGTTCCAGAAATGTTTAAAATCTAGGAAGTTAA
>MUZC01004183.1:362885-375695 GCA_002072015.1 Radix auricularia | reverse complement strand
AAAAACTTTCTGAGACAGTTCGGAGTACTCCAAATTTCATTAACCCAACTTTCTGATGCAACATATTCAAATTGTTATCACTGGTCAGTTCAATTAATTGGTTTAATTACGATGTTGGTAATTTCATCTTCATTGTGTTCGAGATTAGGACTGGAAACCCACGATAAATATTAAAATAGAAGAAATAAAATTGGCCCCGCATTTATTGAATATGACAAGAAATCAAATTAATCAACTGTGGTTTATTTAATTATTTCTGCATTTTCTGGTTTTTCGGTGATTTCGTACAATTTATCAAACACCTCAAAGTTACCTTGAAATAATATTCTTTTTCAAAGATCAAGCTTTTTCGTAAAAGCAGACATTCTGTCACTGAGAGTTATATAATGTATCTGCTTTCCTTGCCGAGTTGAATTAAGTTTATTGAGTTTTTCAAAAATTTCAGCCAAGTAAGCCAGAACAGCAACCCATTAGCCATGGTTCAAATGATCAACAAGCTTTAAGTTATTTCTACATGAAACTCTCTTACGTCATCACGTAATTAAAACAGTCAGATAACCAGTGAACTTCAGTATACATTAGTAAATTAGTAACCGTTAATGTTCAAGATTCATATTCGAGCATAAGAAATCAAAGAGACGAGAATTTAATTGACGAGCTTGATGAAATTAAAAACCATTATGGCCAGATCAGAAATATATTTAAGTCTGCGTTAATTCTTTTACTTGCTAGTCCTTCTCGATGAATCCTACAGTGCGTAAATTTCATTCTTTGCTCACGGACCACCTGGAAAATCTTCGCGGACCACTAGTGGTCGTGGACCACAGGGTGAGAACCACTGCTTTAAATCACTCCTTTTTCTTGTCTTGGTAATTTCGCTTGCTTTTAGTGTCGTCTCTGCGAGCTCTATTAAAAGAATCGTATTTGTCTCTTATTGCTCACTCCCCATCAACTCACAGTTTTTATTAAAAATAAAAATAAACCACATCACCAATCCTACATTAGGATGTGTCATTTATTTATGAGTAGAATGGCGCCCCTTAACGCTCAATGGGGGCGCCAAAATCATGTTTACCAACTGTTTTGTAATAAAGATATTTTCGGAGCTCCAATATTCAATCTTGCAAACGTATTTAGGATACATTAGTTTACATAAAAATGAAATAAAATAATGAGTTTTAATACTCATTTTGGCGCCCCCCTAACGTGGCGCCCGGGGGCATTCGCCCCCCCTGCCCCCCCTCGCTACGCCACTGGGTTGACTAGACTCTATAGGCTGAGATAAAGTTAAAGATTTCTCAAGCTTGACAAATATCTTGGTCGCTACCCATAAGCGCCACTTTTAAAAATAAATTTTTAAAATTCGATGATTGTTCGGAAATTATAATAAATGAATATTAATAATATTTTTGTGATTATTTTACGAGACAGATCATTTGTTCTTCAAATTTAATATTAACATTAACTGAATTAACTGTAAGGGGGATAGACCAGACGGGTGGCCACGCCCATGCCCACGGACATGGTCCCTAATGTTTTGTTTTTTGTTTTTGCTTTTTTTTTTACTGATGTCATTCCTCTGAAATAAAGACACGAAAGGCCGAACATTAAAGTGTTGTTAACTCAGTGTTAAATCAACGAGTCCGTGTTTGTTGTTCGAGGATTTTGCAGTTGTGTCGTTTTATTCGATGGTGTATGCCAAACTCAGTGGCAGAGTGATCTCACCCTTGCTAGAGTAACCTTGCGTGATTTTCAAAGAACTCTTCAGTGAAACAAGAGAATTTGCGAGTCTCGCGTCCTGAGTAAAGTAGCATACGTAGGTCATAATAATCTTCTTTCAAAGAAGGCACATCTGTAATATATATGAAAGATATAAGATATTATAGAGAAAATTTGAGGACAATATAGTATGTCATACTATTCAAACTAATTTTCATTAGTGCTACATATGGTTATACGAATTACGGACACTTCGACCCCGGACGATTCGACCCCGGACGGTTCGACCCTGCCAGTTCGACCCCAGGACGATTCGACCCCAGGACTTTTCGACCCCGGTCGGTTCGACCCCGGACGGTTCGACCCCGGACGATTCGACCCCGGGTGATTCGACCCGGACAGTTCGACCCCAGGACGTTACGACCCTAGGGTGTTTCGACCCCGGACGATTCGACCCCTTTCTTTTTAAGGAGTGAAATGTTTGGGTTTTTAAAAATTCATTTTTAATTAAAAATAAAGAGATTAAGTTTAATATTATTTCTTTAAAAATAAAAACAGTATGAAATAATTATATTTATTGTTTATTTAATGATAGTATGATTGAAAAAATATATAGTTTTATATTAATATCTCTTAAAAATTAAAAATAGTACAATATATAAACGTCTAATATATATTAAAACAGTAGGGTTTTCGACCCCGGACGATTCGACCCTTTCCTTTTTAAGGCGTGAGTTTTTTTTTTTAATTCTTTGTTTTTTTTTAATTTGTTATTTTAAAAATATTTTTTGGTTTAAGAATAATTAGTTTAATAATATTATCGCTTTAAAAATAAAACAGTCTCAAATAGTTATTTTGAACGTTAAATTTACGACATTTTGCAAAAAAAAAATAAATATATATACACTGATTACCAGTCAACATTCAAAACGAAATCATGATTGTCATCAATATGCTATTGGTTTGAGGTAGAAAGTCCTATTCCACCACAACCCCGATCTGATGTAATGAGACAATAAAAAGGCAATGTGGTCAATTACCTACAGTATCTCTGCCCATACTCCCTTTATTTACCTTCTCAATGACCCTCGCCAGCACACCGAGTCCTGTGGTCGTCGCTTAGTCTCGTCTTGGTAACTTGTTCATTATATAACTACCGGACAGTTCGAAATCAAGACGTTTCGCCTAGGGTACTGTCAATATTGTTGTAAAAGCTGCCCTGGCACCCTTTCAAATCCCGCATTATTTTCGCCATTATGACCGCTTTATAATACAAACTAGCCACCACCCGTGAAACTCATTCTACAACGGCATGCTTCCAGTAACATATTTATTGTGAACTACCAAATTTTATTTCAGCTGTAAATGCACGTGTCATACTCATAAACTAAACCGATGTTAAACTGAACATTGAAACAGACACAATACGTAACGTTCAGTCAGGTCATACGGGCCCAGCAGCTTGAATGCTTTTGTCTGCTATGCGGCATATTAAATATTGAAATTTATTTACGTTAGATAACTTTGTATGTCTTATTAAAATAAGTTTTTCTGCCAGGAAGGTCAATAGGTGTTAACGTACACAAGAAACAGAAGTAAATGCAAAGGTCTTGGGTTTGTAATGGTTTTAACGTCCAGGATATTCGCCATTCAACATGACGTCACCCTTTATAAGAAAAAAAACTCATTTATTTTTATTACTGTGAAAACCTTTTAAAGACTGAAAGATATAGATAGATATATATTATACATATAAAGACCCAATAATACGTATGTTTGGCATAGGAGTGTAGGGAGGAGTAATTTTTAAGTTATAGTTATACCTAGTTTTTTGGCGAGCGTTTTGTGAAAATTATTACTGGGAGTGAGGGCTTAGAGAATGTAGTGACCTTTACAAAGGACACTCTGACCACAAACCATTTTCATTTTCCGATTACATCGTGACTTTGATTGGGGTGGAGAAATAAAGAGAAGTCTACCGAGACCAGGGACTGTAAGTTGGCCGGCACATAATGGTATGTTACGAAGATCAGACTAAGTGAAGACCACAGGTCATTGTGTGCTGGCGAGAGTTATGGGAAAGGTAAATATAGGGAGTGTGGGGGATTAGAATGTACGTACCTTTTTTCTGACCACATGACCCTTTTATTGTCCGATTACATTGGATGGGATTGGGGTGGACTTGGATAGGCTTGGAAAAACTTTTCTACCGTCGTATTTAGGGGTATTATAAAAGAGGAATATTAGTTGCTCAACATGAGTTTCTCAGAAATTTACGTGTGTAAAAGTGGAAAATACTTTGGAATATGGATTGACGAAACGAGGGAGAAAATCCTTGATTCTTGCTAACTATGAATTCACAATGCATGTCAACTTTTTGTTAGTGTTTATACCTTTTTTCAATTTTCCTATTAGAAAATAAATGTTCAAAATAATATTTCCTACTGTTTTTAATATATATTAGACATTTCATTCTATTTTTAATTTTTAAGAGATATTAATATAAAACTATATTATTTGTTCAATTATCATACTATAATTAAATAAACGTTAAAAATAACTATTTGCTACTGTTTTTATATTTAAAGAGATAATATTAAACTTACACTGTTTATTTTTAATTAAAAAAGGATTAAAAATGAATTTTTAAAAACCCAAACATTTCACGCCTTAAAAAGAAAGGGGTCGAATCGTCCGGGGTCGAAACACCCTAGGGTCGAAACGTCCTGGGGTCGAATCGTCCGGGGTCGAAACACCCTAGGGTCGAAACGTCCTGGGGTCGAACTGTCCGGGTTCGAATCACCCGGGGTCGAATCGTCCGGGGTCGAATCGTCCTGGGGTCGAACTGGCAGGGTCGAACCGTCCGGGTTCGAATCGTCCGGGATCCAAGTGTTCGACTACCGGTTATACCTATTATTGACAAGACTCTTAAATATGGTCATTGTGTATAGGACACATTTGAAATAGTATTTGGAAAATACGATTTCCGAGAAGAGTTCCCTGATTTAGCTTTATGCTTTTGTTGTTAATCTTGCGGCTTTCTTTCTTTTGCTTTCTCCTTCTCTTAGATACACCGTTGAAATGACATCATCATTTTTAAAGAATATACAAACATATTTTCACCACTAAAAAGACCATGAATGATTAGTTCACGCCTTGCTCACGCATACAGTGTTTCCGAATCTTTTACAGCAGAGAGGAATATTTATTCTCCATAACGAGGCATCCGCGAGTATCCTATAATTTATAGGACACTCGCGAATGCTTCGTAATGGGGATTTTATCGTAGTTTAGTATCATTTATGAAGTGTAATAACATACGTAAAGAAGGTAATCACGGGAAACAACGGTCTTAAAGAAAATTAATATGTAATATAGATCAGGGTGTCAAAATATTGACCTTTTTTTTTTCTTTACTTTAGACTTTATTTCTAATTTGTCCTAATGTTATCATTTAATTTAAGCAATCAGTGATAAAAATGATTAATCATATTCATATATTTCGCAGTGGCGTAGCTAGGGAAGGGAGTCAAAATTCTAAAGTCCCCCAGGGCCCAACATTAGGGGCGCCCCAAAAGGTGTGTCCGAGTTTGTTTGTTCGTTTGGTTGGTTGTTTTACATTAAATTTTGCGCCACAGACTTGAATGCTCGGCCCCCAAGGAGGCCATAAATGACGTCATGCGCCTAGTGGGGTTACGCATTTGTGACTAACGAGGAGGAGGGGGTGTTCAAGAGATGTGACGCCCACATCAAAAAACGCATCGATTAAAAAAAAAACAAAAAAACTTCCATTTAAATATTTGATTGCATACTATTTATCAAATGACAATGAGAAAATAGTTTTTTTTAATATGTTTTTGGTGGGGGGCAAAGTTTTGTAAGTTATGTTGGAGGGGGAGGGTCTAAGTTTTTGTACCGAAGAGTGACCGGTTGGGGGGGGGGTAAGAATCGGCCAAAACTGCGTGACGTCATTTATGGACGGCCCACAAGCTCCCCGGGCCCCCAAATCCCTACAAATCCCTAGTTATATGTCGTATTGTGTGTGTTGAAAACATTGCATTCAACCAAGTCATAACAAAAATAAAAAACTTAACATACAACCAAATACACCTACACAACTTCAGCGGGTGTACGGGGAAGGGGGGCTGGTGGGATGTTCAAACTAGTCGTGACCAATCAGCTTAATCGATCGAAGCGCCCCAATGACTCTATGACTATGCTTGTATGTTCACGGTCAGATCAAAGGCGGCGACCATCTGGAGACCTTGTCTAACTGGTGCGGCCGCCCTTGATTATATTTCAATCCTGTAAATAGCACATTTCTGGTCGTGGAAGGGTTTTTCTCTCTCCACCCCGTTGTGAACCTGACCACCCCTCCCCCACTCAAGGTTTGAGATAGCCCATGCGCCACAGATAAACAGCGCCGTCCGTCCAGTTAAGATGGCCGACCATCGGTCAAACGCTGGCGATGACCGTTTGCTGGCTGTCAGGATTTGGAGCCACGCGACTCTGTGATGGCAGACGAGATAGGCGGACATTTTGGAGATGAGGAGCCGGAGTCGGAAGTAAAGGGTGTGAGTGTGTGTGGGGGGGGGTGTGGAGGATCCGGTCATTATGTCAGTGGTTCTAAATTTGTTTTGTGTTGGAGTTTTGTGTGTTTATTAGAATTCCTTAGACGTTTATAGGTGGATAACATTTCACATATATATGTAAGGAAAAAAAAACTATATAATAAAATAGAAATTTTCTGTCCGGTCAGCGATAGATCCATAAAACTCCTACAGACTCCCACAGCCAATCATAAAAATTAAATCGCATTTACATATTGAACAAGTTTACGTTCAAAGCGAGTTATTTTTTGTGCAGTATTTTTTCCAAGACTTTATTTTGAGCAGTATGCATTTCGGATTTATAGTAAAAAATTGCGTGTTTACAGTTTATTTATTACATGTATAACTATAAGGAATAGTATTTTTGACGTGATGCACATGTATGGCCAGACGAGAAGGCCGTTAGAGGGGAGTTACAACATGCCACTCTAATCGGCGGTGCATCGTCCTTGGATGGGCTTTGTTGCTTGTACATAAATAAAAACAGTTCTTAAAAGATAGAAAGTTTTTATAAATAACAACAAAACTTTCAAATTTAAAAAATAAAAATAAAATAAAGTTGTCTACTTTTTGAAAAATAGACAATGGTATTGGAATTGATTATTCATGTCTACAATTTAAGGGCAAACACATTAAAACAAAATTCATCTCATGACATCATAGGGAAAATATAATTTATACATTACATAGAATTTTACTGTTTCGTCCATTTCGACGTGTTTCCTACGCCCTATCTAGAAATACTAAAGGTGACGCCATCTTTAAAAAAAAACTCACTATATTATACTAGGGGCTTTTTTTTTTTTTTTTTTTTTTTTTTTTTTTGTCAAAAGCCCAAATAACTTATCCTTGTTTCATTGTTTCATGAATACGAAATATTAAACTTCATGAAATGTATANAAGTACACAAAATGGTGTCTATGTTGTATACATCAACACACATGCTGACGTCACAGGTGCGTGTGTTGTTTCGGTAATTGGCGTTCTATTTTATTTATAAATCATTTTGCGCACCGATGCACACCAAACAATGACATCATATTAAATATTTTTACAGTGCTAATCACCACACGATTTTTCAACTGCTATAGACTGTTGTACATCGTTCCTCAGCGTTCCACATCCATCCAGTGAGTGACTTGGACTATTATATTATTTATATCATTATGCCTTCGTCCGGATACTAGTTGTTTATAAACGCTAACGTTTCTTTTTTTATATGATCAATTTCTTGTGTTTCTTTGTTAAGCACTGCTTGATATTAATTGGTTAAAATAGCTTAAAGGACTTATTTTTGTAAACGCAAACAAAAAATAAAATTTCCCATAAATAAAGTCACATAATTTGATTGCCGTCATTTTTAAACGCAGGCGTGCCTGTCATCCTGTTTTAGATGTAAATATCAACCACTCCAACTAGCCATGGACTGCGAGGATACGCGTTTTGTAATGATATTTGAGCGGGGTTTTTTTTTCTGTGAATTTTCATTCAACTTAATATTGTGTAGATATCAAGGATATCACTATTTTAAGTTTAAAACTTTCCTTGGTCGCCAAAAGTGAAATTATATTTTATAACTTACTTATTAATTTTTTACTCACACTCACAAATTATGTCGCAACCTATTAATATTTTTTTTTTTTTTATTTATGTTTTTTTTATTATTTTTTTTTTTGTAATGATGAAAAAGCGACATCATTAAATATGTAAGAAAAGAAGATATTATGTAAAATTGGTATGAAATGTCAGAAAAGTAAGAAATGTAAGAACTGTAAGAAAATAAGAATTGCAAGAATAGTAGGAAATGTGAGAATTTTAAGAACTATAAAAATTGATTCTCTTTTCATTCAGCAGTATTAAAACACGTGTAAGTGTATGTGAAAAAAAAAAATTGGCTGACCATGACTTTTTTAATGTGTACACCCCGGTGACTGCCCCTAGTAGGACCTTAAACCAGTTACGAATCTTAAGGGGTTAACAGCTTCGTTTATAAATGATATTTTTTAAGTGTTCAAAGTTTAGAATGGCAACATAAACAATCTGGGCTGCCTGCCACCGTGTGTATTTGTCAGTCTATTAGCGGACACTGGCCAGTCGGGTGAGCACGCGCGGTCTGATTGATGCGCGTGCCAGAGCGAGAAGGTCTGAAGACCATCCCCGGGGTGGATGGTTGGGGGAGGGGTGGATAAATGACGATGGTAAAGATAAAGCAACGCTTCTGTGTGTGGGGGTGGGGGTGCCATGTGGACCGCGAGCCGCCTAGAGAAGCAGGGGGGTGTCAGTTAGGAAGGGGATGTAAAGGGGGAGGAGGATTTATAATTAGAGCGCTAGTTAAAATGTTTGAACTCTGTTTAGTGTTGCCGTGGGTGGATAGCTCTGACTGGATGTGATCACATGGGAGAAAGATACTAATTTGATTGGACATTATGGCAGTGATATAATGATTGGATGGGATCTCATGGGAGTAAGATGCTAATTTGATTGGGCATTATGGCAGTGATATAATGATTGGATGGGATCTCATGGGAGTAAGATACTAATTTGATTGGGCATTATGGCAGTGATATAATGACTGAATGGGATCTCATGGGAGTAAGATACTAATTTGATTGGACATTATGGCAGTGATATAATGATTGGATGGGATTTCATTGGGGTGAGATAATGATTGGATGGGATTTTATGGGGTGATATNTGTATTTTTAGAAAATATTGTCAATATAATACGCATCTTAGATTGGACATTATGGCAGTGATATAATGACTGAATGGGATCTCATGGGAGTAAGATACTAATTTGATTGGACATTATGGCAGTGATATAATGATTGGATGGGATCTCATGGGAGTAAGATACTAATTTGATTGGACATTATGGCAGTGATATAATGATTGGATGGGATTTCATTGGGGTGAGATAATGATTGGATGGGATTTTATGGGGTGATATGATTGTATGGGATTTTATGGGGTTGAGATAATAATTTGATGGGATTTTATGGGGGTGATATAATGATTGGATGTGATTTCATTGTGTGATATGATTGTATGGGATTTTATGCGGTGATATAATGATTTGATGGGATTTAATGTGGTGATATAATGATTTGATGGGATTTAATGGGGTGATATAATGATTGGATTGGATTTTATGGGGTGATATAATAATTGGATGGGATTTTATGGGGGTATATGATTGTATGGGATTTTATGGGGATGAGATAATAATTGGATGGGATTTCATTGGGTGATATGATTTGGTGGGATTTCATGGAATGATATGATTGGATGGGATTCTATGGGGGTGATATAATGATTGGAAGGGATTTTATGGTGGTGATATAATGATTGTGTGGGATTTTATGGGGGTGATATAATGATTGGATGGGATTTTATGGGGGTGATATAATGATTTGATGGGATTTTATGGGGGTGATATAATGATTGGATGGGATTTTGTTTCTGTGATAATAATAGTGGAATTAGAGAAATGATAGAAGAATTGATGTCATGGCTGTGAGCCTCATTTTGTAAAAGAAATTTAAAATAGTTTTTTTTATTTAAAAAATCGACCGCATTTCCCATTTTTTAAAAACCCATTTAAAAAAAAGTTTTTGACTATAAAATGTTAATTTACGAGACGAAAAGTACGTTCATTATAATACGCATCGCATCACAACCCAAACTTTTAGTTATGGCTCGTATTTATGGGATTAATAGTTTTAAAAATTTACGACAGTCTGCCTGTCAAATTTCAGCTCGATTTGATTACGGGAAAAGGGTTATAAAAACATATTTATTATAATGATCACCATGCGACAGATTGGCATAAAAATTTACAGTTGGTGAAAATATTTTTAAAAGTATCGTCAGTATAATACGTACCACACCGCACGACAGGAAATTATTAAAAGGGTTGTTCAATATAATTCGCACCATAGAGATAATATAAAATTCATCAATTCAATTACAGCACCTTGGATCAATGAAATGTTGATAAACCATTTTTATCATCAGCATGAGTCACTAGCATAAGGGGAAATGGGTTAAAAATCGATCTTTAAACATTTCGGCATGCCAGCAGACGCCACAAGTTAATATAAAGGATTTTTTTAAACTGCAAAAAACATATTTTTAATTATAAATCCTTTATGTACGAGACATAACTAAAATATTGTTCATTATGATACGCAGCGCAAGACAATCCAAAAGTACAAAGTTTTAGTTATGTCTCGTAAATCATGTTTAACACAGTGCTTTTTTCAGTGGGAACTCATGGGAACTGAGGTCCCATACCTTTTTTTGTCCAGATTCGTGTATATTTATATAAATAGTCGGCATTTTACTTACTGTCAGTCCTTTTTACAGTGGGGACTCTTATAAAAACGTTTATTTCTTTAAATATCTGTACAATAAAATTTGTGTTCAGTGGAAAATTCAATTATAGACTATTATAGTATTTTCTGACATAAGTTTTTAAAAAAACAGATGTGAAATGAGTACCCAAACATTTTCTCTAGAAAAAAGCACTGGTTTAACATAATGCGCACCGATCGGGAATGTATTTTTAGAAAATATTGTCAATATAATACGCATCTTATTGCGCGACTGGAAAGGTTGTTCAATATAATACTTACAACGACACCATAGCACAAAAATAAACATTGTACATAGAGATAAATGAAATAATATAAAAATTCATTAATTTAATTACAGTAAATTTAATCGATCTGAAATTTTAACACATCATTTTTATTTTTGGCCTGCAAAATTTCAGCTCGCCAGCACACAGGGAAAGGGGTTAAAAATCAATCTAAAGTTATTTCGTCATTCAAGCAAGACCTCAGATACCACGAGTAATATAAAGGATTTTTAAAAATCGTCGCTGGCCTTGGTCTGATTAATTCCTACCATTTGAAGTGGGGTTTGTTTACTTGCATTTTCCTAGAATGTTCTGGACCCTGTTAGTTATGAAACAGGCTGCTTTTCTCATTAAAGTTAAATTCAGAACTTTCGAAAAGAATTTCTATATAAAAAGAAAGCAGATTAGAATAGAGTACAGAAAAAGAGAGAGAGAGAGAGAGAGAGAGAGAGAGAGAGAGAGAGAGAGAGAGAGAGAGAGAGAGAGAGAAATTACCCTCATGACATGAGCTAGACTGGCTACGATTTGTTGTTAAACTTCTATTGATCTGCTGTAAACTCCAACGCTGTCAGCTATTATTGTGAGTGTTTACCTTTCTACAGCAGCGTTTGTCAACCGCTGTTTCACGGCACACTAGTGTGCCTCGACATGTTTCCTGGTGTGCCGCGGGATTCAAGAGAATTAGTTTATATATATATAGTCAATATAGGCACAGAGGTAAATTTTTTAAACATTTTCTAATGGTGGTGTGCCTCGGCCCAAAAAAGGTTGAAAAACACTGTTCTACAGTAGTAACTTAGTTATTTTTTGACATTGTTATTAGTTAAGATTTACTAAGTTATACTAATTAATTCTTACCACAGGTATCTATGGTAACTTGTACGTGTTTCATTGTATGAACTATAATTTGTAAAGTCAGTTACTGTGTTTATTCTTTCTTTTTGTGTTACGTGCCGTGTTAACGAGCCATGTAATCACTACTCTAACATTTATTGTAAGTCAGAGAGTTAAATAACACTTGAATAACACTAGCGGATGTAACACACATGCAGTTGAATAGAACTTAAATCTTTTAATTTTTATTTGCCGAGAAACCCTTTTTACTGACACTGTCAATGTTTTGTAAAACCTTTTTTTTTTTTTAAACGCCATTAATTTATTTTAAATGTTTTTGTTTTCTTTTTAAACTAGATTGTGCCGGGGCGCCGTGGCGCCTGAGGCGCCCCCTTTTTTTTAAAGACCAACTAACTTGTCCTTTTTTGATAAATACGAATTATTAAACTTTATGAAATGTACGCAAAGTATTTAATAATAATAGGGGTTGTATTTTGCGCACCGATGCACACCAAACAATGACGTCATCATATTAAATATTTTTACAGCGCTCATCAACACACAGATTTTTCAACTAAACTAACTGCTGTAGACTGTCGTACATCGCTGCTCAGCGTTACAGATCCAGTGACTTGGACTATTATATTATTTACGAGCAAAATACCCGTGCTACGCTACGGGGTAGGCACAATAAGAATAACTTTGTTTGGTTTTGGGTCTCAAATTCTCCTTAAAAATGAATGTAAACGCATCTGGAAATTAGGGTAGTGATAAATCAAACACCTTCTTAATAAAAACAACGATATGTGTGTCAAGAAAAAATAAAAATATTATTAATTTAAATATTAGCCATCAATGTTGGTATTTCTGCTTTAATATAGCATTATCATTAAAATCCTTGACTCTAAAGCCCATGTAGGGCCCTGGCTTGCTCAACCACATCCTTCCATTCAGATCGATTGATGGCTTTCTTTCACCATGCTCGAACCCCTTTAATAACGCATG
>MUZC01004183.1:338314-352377 GCA_002072015.1 Radix auricularia | reverse complement strand
TAATTACATAATCTTTTGGCCGTGATAGCACCGACTGCTTCATCTGCAACCTCCTCCATCTGTTCGGATGTGCCTTCATTTCCGGAACGAGGATCTCTCTCACCACCCTGGCCCCCAAAGCTTTGTCCACAGACGGGCTCTTACTCAACAGTCGTAACAACACTGTTAGCAGGGGCTCTGACACTTTTGGCACCTGGACTCTAAGATAAAAAAATAAGTGGAAAATATAGTCAACGTGTTTTTACACACATCTTCTCTCCGGTTGTGTAACGATAACAGTGTATGTGTGCATCATTTTCTGTTAAGTCATGTGAGATAACGACACTACAAAAAGATTGATTTCATCTTGCCAGCTGAACTATTTACGTAAACAACAAAACAAGTGCAACACTGTCAAAGTTTTAAGTCATCGGTCATCATTTGAAAAATGTTGAAAGCAATTTGTTCATGTACACACACATAGAAATTCCACCATTGATAGTAATATAACACCTATACATAGTTTTAAAGTGAGAGACTGAACTAAATTCTTGGCTAATACTTTCTTATTTTAATTTCTTACATTATTTTCAATCTCATTATGGAGACATGCTAGAAATACAAAGACAAAGAAATACAAATTGCAATTAAAAAATTTAATTAAATTTAATTGTTCAAGATTTGCTTTTTAAATATTAATTTTTCCTTACAAAAGAGAAAGGGAGAGAAAGATTAAAATAGTAACCATAATTCCGTAACTTTAACTTTTAACAGGGGTAGTTTATTACAAATGTATACTATGCATACATTTCCTTTAGACGGTACTCTCCCTTGAAATTGTACAATTTTTAATTTTTCTGGGTCTTCTTGTTTGGCGTTCATTAAAATATTGGCTATGTTAATTTTTTCTATGCATTGAAATGTTTTTATATTTTACATCTTGATATTTTAAAATTGTTATTTTATGCTTAAAATACTTGTTAGAGATAGTAAATACATTTATCTTTAACTCATTGAAAATTTGATTACATTTAATTATCTCCCTGTTATCACCGCTGCTCGCCCCTTGGTAAAGACTTTCTGCACAGTTGTTATTTTTTAAGCTGCAGTTTAAAAAAAGAAAATTAATATAAACTTCGACCAACCATGATCGTCTTAACAGGTATAATTATTATAGGATATTATAAGTTAAACAAAAAATGTATTTAAAAAAGTCTTTTCTTACTAGGTTTTATCGAGAACATAATTAACACCTGCATAAAAATTATCGCTATTCAATAGAACTAGCTATATGGTAAGGATATATATTTTCTTCATAATTATCGCTGAAAAAACAACAACGAAACAATCAAAAGTTGCTTGATATTGATAACATATTTTATTATGTTCTAGTATTCTTATCATTTCTGAGGTAAAGCCTCTTAAATAAGGAGGAGGTTTGAATTTCTGTTATCTGCCCGGGAATCGGACCACACCAATTGTTACTTATGGCAAAATAGTGAGGCTTGATAACAGGCACCGTTGTTCAGCATTGAAGGACCCTGAGCTTCCAGCATTGAAGGACCTTGTGCTTCCAGCATGCTGCCAACATTCCTTGTATGCCTGTAGCGGTTCATGAAAAAGCGGGCCGCCCATCGGTGTTCCACCTCCGACAAACTATGATGTCCTTCTCGGTAACTAGATCCCAGATTGTACCTCTACCCTACAATATATTGCTAATCTTACAGCGGGCGGAACAAATGCTTTCTAGGTTTCTTTTTTAGTAACTAGGTACTTAATAGCCCGGCTATACACAATGGTAGCCATGTGTACCCATAACAACACTAATTTTATAGCAAAGTGCCAAATCTCCAGTGAAAACCGAAAATGGGGGAGGGGGGCTGGCTTAGATTGTTTGATTAAGGAAATAATATTTTACTCGCATGCCGACTGATGGGGCTCTGCGTGCCGACTGTGACACGCGTGCCATAGGTTCGCCATCACTGTCCTAGACACAAAAATCAATTCTTCTCACCACAGTATGCATGATATGATTGAACTATTTCCGTTACAGAATGGTATAAATCGGCTGGATTGCGAAGTCACAAACTGAGGTGCGAGGGATCTAGCCCACGTTAAGCCATATAAAATGTTGATGAATTGATGAATGACTGTTGCTAAAAATAAAAGTCAAACGCTGACTTGGAGAGACATGCGCCTCCAAGTCTACCAAGCCCCCAGACAGTTCTAATGGAAACATTTGATCACGAGGTCAAATGGGAAAAAAATAAAACAGGTCTAGGTGAACTTGTTTGCCTCATACCCCAAAATTAAAAATGTCCAAGCTGCCAATAGTATAAGAAGATTTTGCGGATTCGATATACCCAAAATGAATCTGCATTACCCCCCCCCCAAAAAAAAAGGAAAAAGAAAAAAGATCAACTTTTACCCTAAATGGGGTATTTTACTCCTGTTGTCTTTAATATGTGACTTCAGCTATCTTTTAATTAATTAAGAAGACCCAAAAGAGGCATTCAGTGCTTGTGCCAAACTCCTTTGGATTGAGTACCCAATAGTGTTTCTTGAACCTAAATCTATAAGCTATGGATCACCCATCAAAATAAAGATATTGCAATGAGACCTAATCAAGCTATAGATATTGCACCAAAGGCCCAATGAAGCTATATATATTACACCTAGGCCCAATGAAGTTTTAGATATTGCACCTAGGCCCAATGAAGCTAAAGAGCTTGCACCGAAGGCCCAATGATGCTAAAGAGCTTGCACCGAGGCCCAATGAAGTTAAAGAGCTTGCACCGAAAGCCCAATGAAGCTATAGATCTTGCACCTAGGCCCAATGAAGCTAAAGAGCTTGCACCGAGGCCCAATGAAGTTAAAAAGCTTGCACCGAAGACCCAATGAAGCTATAGATCTTGCATATAAGGTCCATGCTAAATTCGCACCATTTGAATAAATTCCTCGTACAGGAACTTTCTGGTGAGGAGATACTGATCTCCTATCGAGTGCCTCCCCAGTAGGAAGTGGAGGATCCAACACGAGTAAAGGCACTATCCTAAGAGCTTAAAAGGGCATCCCCCCCAGAAGGTCGTACGCAGGGCTGAGGACCCTGTCATGTAAGAGCAACGGTTACAAAAACAATATCACTTAAAGAAATACTGACTGATTACACTGGATTTTGACCAAAAACATGAGACACGTATAGCGACATGGAGTGAACTTAGTTTATACAAAGCAGGTGAATAGCTACACATGCATGGTTCGATTATCATTTGAGGTGTCACCCTACAATGTCATGAGGTGACATTTGACCTGTGTGTGGGGGGTCACTTCCGGATATGGGTTCCCTTCCGGTTCCGCCTAAATCCGTTTCTGCGGTTGGGGGACCAAGATGGCGTACGTCCGATTTCGGTAGGTGGGGGACCAAGACGGCGACCAGTCCAAGTGGGGTTGGTGTGACCAAGATTTGCGACGAGACACGTAACGTTGGTGAATACATTAAGTTAATTATGTAATTAGTATATTTAATCATGTCAATTAAGTAATTGAAACCGATTAATTATCCAAATTAGGATAATGATGTCATTTTTTATGAGTGTCATGTTATGTGACATGTTTATGAAGGGCAATAAGCTTGCAATAGACTAAATATTTAAATGATATTTGTTATTTCCCTTTCTTATAGATGTCTCATTTTGTAAAAGGTTAATGGGCTGTAATTGTGTATTTGACTAAGTATTTCAATGATTTTTGTTATTTCCCCTCTTTTAAAGTGTGACATAATAATTTCAGGGCGGTAAGTGTTTTCTTTAGTGCATCCAGACTTGTTATAAATAGGAAGAAAAGGTTATAATTACACTAAAGTCCGTCAAATTAAAGTAGTAAACTAACACAAGTTTTAATACAACCGCCACACATTTAATGATGGATCCTAGGTGGAAACATCACTTTACGGCGCTTATCGCGGGTCCAACTGGGAGTGCGAAGACCACGTTTGTAACAAAGATGTTGACACAAATAGCAGCCACGGTGGAGCCCACACAAGGGTAAATTATATGTTGTTACGGTGAATAGCAACCGATATACGAGACCACGAAAGGCCTCCCATTTCTGTAGGTGGGGGGGGGGCTACCTGACATTGATCGGATGACAGAGGCTGATAAACGTCGGAGGCTGGTTGTTATCAATGATATAATGTCTGAAACAGATGGCGGGAGTACGCAATTGTTTACTGAAGGTAGTCACCAACGAGACATCAGCGTCATGTATATCGTTCAAAACCTATTCGGTAAAAATAAATAGCAAAGAACCATAAGTGTCAATTAACATTATATCGTACGATTTAAAAAAAAAAAACCGAGAGGGATCACAGATTATCCATCTCGATAAGAAAATTTACCCTGGTCGTGTTTCCTATGTTCAAGAAAGTTTTAAAGACGCCAAAAAATCCCTAAAATGTTATTGGTTACTCTACCTTCGACGGCAGACCTCGGATCAGTTCAGATTACGTACTTCTATATTTCCTTACAAACGACAACTTGTGTACGACCCTAAATAAAAATGTCGGAAATAATGAAAAGACACGAACAAATGTTGTGTTTCCTTTGTCGGGCTAAACCATCCTATAAGGTAAAAGCTGTCGTTAAAAATGCCCACCCTCAGCTCATACAAACTCTACGCGAATCTTTTAAAATGTAATGTTCCACTGACACCCGCTCAGAATGACGTTTGCAGTGCCACGAAACTAGTCTGAGATAACTCACCAAAAAGAAACTGTCTTTGAAAAGACAACTTTGACAGAAAGGTGGATTCATCGGTGCGTTTTTTGGGTCCTATTTTATAACAGGGTGATACCAAATATAACTTATTCAAACTTTTGTGCATGATTTAACATGAAATAATTACCCATACATATTTTTCTTATTACAGGCTAATGAAAGACAAGAAAATGGCCGCAAGGTTGTCAAAGGGAAAATCCAGCTGGAATTAACTTGAATGATTATTTTTATATTTTTTATAAAAATGTTCGCATTTTAAAGTTGTTATCCAAGTACTCTCTAGACTTTCAATGAAGATTTCATATTTAATTAATTTTCTTTGAAATGTTCTTTAAACATTGCAATTGACATCGAAGATCAAAATCTAAAAATATTCATATTTGACTTAAAATTTATTTTATTCCTTCATACTTTCAACAAAAAAAAAATCATTTGAAAAAAAGTGTTTTTTTTTAAAATCTGTGAATATTTCTTTCAAATGTGTATAATTTTTTAAAACTTTAAACTATTTACTATAGATTTTAAAACAATGTCTTGTAATAAGTTATATTATAATTTAAGACTAACCTTTTAAAAATGTTTGAAATAAGTAACTAATAAACCATTTTCAAAGTGTGCAATAAAATATTACGCTACAGCCAAAGAGGCACAAAGCCCCCGAGCCCCCAGATCCCTAAACATCCCTAAATATACGCCACTGAACTGTGAGCTCGACTCACAAACTAATGTGTTCCGTGGGTCTAGCTCACGTTGAGCCATAGTCAAATGTTAATGAATGACCATTGCTAAATAAAAAAAAGTACAACGCTGACATTGAGAAGAGATGGGCGCCACAACATTGAGAGGAGATGGGCGCTACCAAGTAACCAAGCCCCGAGCAAATTCCAATGGAAACCTCCTATGACAACGAGATGGTAAGAAAAAAAACAACTAATAAAACAGGGTTTGGTGAACTTGTTTGCCTCATACCGCCCCAAAAAATGTATGTTCAATTTACACCTAAAGGAGCAGATTCTTGCGGATTTGATATGCCCCACAATGAGTCTGCCCCATACAAATGTTCCCTTGTTACATTAAATGAGGGAATTTCATACGTTTCTCTGTTTTAAGTGACGATAGCTATCTTTAAATTTATTTAAAGGCCGTCCTATTCATATGGACTGAGTGCCCAAAGCTTTTTTTTTCTTTTTTTTTTTTCACTTAAAACTATTGAGCTATGTATCGTAAATTTTAAGCACATTAAAGTATATATCTCATTCATAATGTTTCATGAAGCTATGGATCTTGTGCCAAAGCCCGATGAAAAAGTCACGCCATTGAATAAACCACACGGAAAGGGGATATATGATAAGGTGCCATACGTCAAATCATTTGTGGGAATACAAGTACAATGGATGTGTCCTAATCGTTAATCTTAGTTATGTTATCCCAGGAGAAAATGACACAACAGTAATTTTTAATTTTTTTTTTTTTGTGTGATATGAAGGGCATTTTGTTGAAGTTAAAGATTAGAAACTGAATTCGTGGTTTGGGAAATATTTTAACTCATTAAATAACTATTAGTTCGATATTTGCCTCCACTTTTCACATGTAAAGTGAGTTAAAGGCAAACAGTGGTGAGTTTAGATGTTCTCATATTGCTGAAGTTTTGCTGATGCGTCACGACACTTTACGACATCCACCGTGTATCTGCTGCCCAAGTTTGAAGTTCAAGGACAATGTCCATTTTCCTGTTCAGCCTTCAGGTCATGCTAAATAACATTTTTTTGAACATGTTAATTTAGCGTCTTTTTTAGGTTTGTTTATATATAAAACTTCTTGTGACAAATAGGGATCTCCAGTCTACCACCACGTGTTAAAATGTTGATACGTGACACACGGAAGTCGAACGATTTGCAAGGAAATCTCATTACAGTCAGGGTTGTTTCTAAGTGTCAGTCCAGAGAACAAGAAATGACCATAAATTAATTTAATCCGGCAATAAATAAGTGTTTCCATTTCTAAAGCAAGGCGAGGGTTAGTATTAGTTTGATCAGTTACTAAAATCATATGGGTATATTTAAAAAAAGTTAAATCGATAATTTTAAAGCTATTCTTTTATACTATACGATTTCACCTGACTGTGAAAATGGGGGTGCAGGAGGGTAGTGGGTGAATGTATTGGAAGTCGCAATATGCCTGTTTGACTCAATTTAGGGCTACTCGACGTTAATTCCTAGAAGTGACTTTAGTTATTTTTTTTTCCTTCTTAAAAAAAAAATATAATATGACATTTACCAATTAGTCACTAGTCCTTACTTAATGAGTTAATTTCAATTTTTAAGTCCGTGTTTTTCGTAGTTACTGTCGTTTTCCGGAAAATGTCAAGGATTTTTACATGACTATTTATTTGCTGAACTATTTAATTTTATTGTTCCGATTAAAGCCTTTATCTGTGTCTGTTTAGTCCTCCTTCCTAAACCCTGAAAGGTTGTTGAAAGCTTCACAGGGGTCCACAAAATATTCACAACAGCTTGTAACAATATGACATTGACGTGATATTGAAATTGTAGACCTAACGAGCTTTGTAGAACAGTTCGTGCCCCAACCGTAACATGTGACCATCTACCACTCATCACTACTTCTGCCGAAACGGTCGTTCTTACTCAGAAGCCGCTCAAGTGGGGTCTGTTTCTATGTGTCGCCGTGAGTGGTATGTACAGATTGGGGGCCGTCCATAAAGTACGTAACGCTCCAGAGGGGGTAGGGGGTTAAGAAATTGTGACATGGGGGAGGGGTGGTGTCCGGCCAAGTGTGACGTCACGATGTTTTGTATTAAATTTTATTTATTATTGTTAATAAAATATTTATATTATTGTTTGAAAGTGTGACGTACTTTGGGGGGAGGGGGGTCCGAGATTTGTGACAGGGGGAGGGGGGTAAAAATGGTGTAAAATAGCATGACGTACTTTATTGACGGCCCCTTGGACGAGGAAGTAAAAAATTAAAACCAAAAACTGAACAAAAAAAAAAAAGTCACATATATTTATATATCACGAAACGTTCCCCACCCAACACCCACGCAGTCATACTATTTATTTATGAGCTTTCAGTCATAGTTATTTATAGAGATATATATGTGGATGGGAAAATGGATGGAAGGATTTCTGGGTTTATGGATTGTGAACGGATGGAAGGATGGATGCATCATAGAAATGTCGTCAATGTGGGCAGGAATTGTATGAGAAAAGTTACTGAAAAAGAAATCATAAATATTGCCGTTTTGTTGTTGTTTTTTCATCCACTGTTTCTATGGATCTAGAAAAGTTGTGAGATTTATATGTCGTTCCATTAGGGCAGGAGTTGTCGAACTTAATTGCCTGATATTCCAAACGTAGTTTTTCCTTACATGAGCTATATAAAATTAGTTTAAACTCTGGATACTGTTGAATTGCAAGGGTCTTGACCGAACTTGGTACTTGGTATATAACAAATTGATTGCCCATAATACAACAAAATAGGACGTGGTGGTCGAGAGGTAGCGCTCTCGACTGTCATACCGATGGTCACGAGTTCGAATCCACACGAAAGTGAGGATTTGTTCTCGGGGCCTGAGGAGTCCCCGAGTCACCCTGCTCCGAATGGGTACCTAACTAGACAATAGTTAGGCGGCTGGGGTAATGCGTGGAACCCCTATAGCCGTGGCCTGTGACCGCATCACTTGCCAACAGATCATCTCTCATGGTCTGTGGACGCAATTATCTTCTGCATAGAAGGAGCGTCTGTATATCTAAGATAAAATAAGGACATTTACCTCATATTATCAATTCTTTTAGAGCTGCGGGTCGATTATCTCTTTTTCGTTAACTTTTAAGACTCTTCTCCTATTTGATTTAACACGATCTTGACAAATATTGACAAACCAATTTTTCATTCATGATCCAGATTGAAATCAACTTTTGTTATGATTTTTACATCTTATATCGCTTTGGCCACCTGGTCCTTATTGTGTTTTTTTTTAAGCCGTATAACTGCTATTTTAGTCATCCAATTGCCATAAAACTTTTGGGAAGGTGTTGATTTCACCCAAGCCTATGTTTCCGCCATATAGAGTTGCTAAAATATCTCTTATAAAGGGCCGGCGGCCGAGTAAGTTATTTTAAACAGTAGCTGCTAGGTAAATGTTGGAATTATTAAAAATATTTGATATAAAAATTTTGATGACCGGTACTAAAATTCTATAAGATATTAAACTTCAAAAAACTAGTCCTTCTTTGCCGGGGCTCCTGACAAATTTGTCGTTAAGTTTTAAAGCTTTAATTCTCATTAGATTTTAACCAATTTAGATTAAAATAGACACGTATCTCCATCATGACATAGATTGAAATCTTCAGGTCTTTTCAGAAATGAAGATCTTGCACCGTTTTTCCCGGCTGAACTTTATGTCATTTTATTCCCCATTTAATTTTAAAGGATCACGACAAATATTGACAAACAACTGTATTATCAAGACGCAAATTAAAAATGAGGTTTGACTATACAAAAATATATAACTACCCAGCAGGGTGGTGGATGCTCCTGAATTCCTATAATTATCATTTAATGCGCAGTGTAAATATTAATTGCACATATAGATATTTTAACGGGTAAATGGATTTAATAAATCTAACAAACAGCCATTTCATCATCCATACTTGGATATTGAAGGGAACTGAACAAATAGATAGTATCCACTTTTTTGGGAGCCAGTGGCCACTATTTTATTTCTATAATTTGAGCTAGACAGAAATAATATTCAATGGAAAAGACGTAAACAAGGTATGGGTTAGCCTGACCGGACGTAACAAAACAGCGAACGTTTCGGCAAAGAGCCTTTATCAACGAACATACAAGACACAAACAAAACGAAAATAAAAATAAAAAATGAGAAATGAAGGAACTTAGCTGCAGTGGAATCCGAAGTATCCAAAGAAAAAGTGAAACAGAGAGATGACAGAGCGATTATATATAGGAAAGCAGAGAGGGGGCGGGGCAACCGCCTAGGTGGATAAAGAAAAGACCATATTCATCCAATGTGGTGCAATTGTGCCGTGACTCTCTATTAATCTGTTTTCAATCTGGACTCTCGTGGGTGTGTTTGTGCACGAGACAATAGCAATGACTGCCAGGTCCTTGACACCCATATGGTCGCGTCCATTGAAGTGACGGGAGACGGGACACTGTTTATCTTGTGTAATCGCCCTAATATGTTCAGACATTCGGCACGACAAAGATTTGAAATACATAGGAGAGACGGGAGTTAGTTGGGCTTTTGAAAAGGGTTGGCGCCGTAGGCGCCCTAAAAAAGTGGGCTCCGCAGGCGCCACGGCGCCCCGGCAAAATCTAGTTTGTCAGAATAATTCAATTCACAATTATAATGCAACTTGTTAGAATAGACAACCAATGGTGCACCTAATTAAATTAAAAATGAATAATTACTTAAAGGTTTAACATTTCACTTCTCTGGAATTCTAAGAGCTTTCTCTGTGAATTTATTTATTTTACTTGAGGCAGAAAAGAGTCACGGGTTCTAGCCTCGGAGCTGGCAAGGCCCCCGGGGCATTGCGCTATCCACACAGGCCTTGCTTGTTAGTGGTGGCAAAATAAAACTTGTGAACTCCACTTCACTTGCCCCGTAGGCCATCATAGCTAGAAAAGGGGTTATTTTTCCAGCACAGAGCCAAAACTCCTGTAGCAGCGAAATAAGAAAAAGTCTGATTAGAATCAGAAAATACTCAAGATTTCATCAAAGAGGAAATCAGACGGCAGCAAATAGAGCTATAAACTGTATAAATTTATTGCATTAAATGATAAGGAACCATAGTGTTCATTCTTTCTTCTGCCTGTGAGATCTAAATTAACAGGTTTTGAAATGGGTACGATATTTGTGTGGGGTTATTCAATGCACTCTGTTTCTTTGTCCTTAAACTTGAAACAACTTTTTAAAAAACTAAAACTCTATTCTCGATTGAAAATGAAAGCTTGAAAGTGTATCAATAAATTTTACACATTTTTAATAATGTCGGTTTTAGAATTCTAATTATTTTTCAAAAACTTGTTTCACGTACTTACAAAGTTCAAACCGCGCGAAAATTATTCAGGTATTTTATTTTGTTCTATACTTTACATTATTCGAATGAATGTCTTTAAAGCGTCCAGGTAGTTTTTTTTTGTGACTCCTGGACATGGGTAACCTTTACACAGAATTGAATATATATATATATATTACCATGTGATGGAAAAAGATTAAGCCGCGAGGGCTGCCGTCGACTGTAAACTGGTTTCATCGCTATTTCAATGTTCGATATTTTTAATTTAACACATGCCGAAAGTCATTTTAGTATTTTCCTGAGACGCCGCTCTTTCTGTGTTGAGTGTGTTGCATTTCTGCCTGCGCTAGGTTTTTAAACCTAGATCTAGGTTATTATTTTTTTTACATGAAGTCTAGGTTTCTATGTTTTTTATTTTAAAAATAGCCATAATCTAGTTTTTCTTTTTTTTAAAGTTTTTTTTTTAGTGTACAATTATTACTAAGTAAAAGCAATTAATATGATAAATAAATTTGATTTTTCAAAAATTGAGCTAAGCAGTTGGTGGCAACAGTTTTTTTTAGCCGCTCTGTCATGTTACATTATAATATCTATGACTCAATCCCACTGAATTTAAAATGTGGCTCAGTTGCGATGGTGCCATCTGTCTAAAGAAATCTGGTACATGATGAAACAGTTTGAATGAGTCAAAATATTCACCTGTATTTAACTTCCTGACAAAAATAACAGCTATACCATTTGTTTGTGCTTGCGTCAAGAGTATGCATGGTGTAGATCAAGGATAACCTAATACATACCTCAGATAGACATAGCTCGGGGAGGGGGGAAACCAGCGTGGAAATGCTAGAAGCTATGTTAAAAATAGGAAGCTCCTTCTCATCGAATAGAGGTATAAGTTATCTAGATACGAAACAATGGCCATTTAAGTTCCTCCTCTAACTTAGCCTCCTGTCCATCTCAGAAAAGGTTTTCAACCGCGTGTCAGGGAAACATTATAGAGTAATTGGGTTTCCCTGACATTTCAATGTTGATAGCTGTGTTTGGTGCGGTGCGCACTGTAGGAAAGTGTATGACGTCATAATGTGAACGTGACGTAGGGGAAGGTAGTTGTTGTGAGGGAGAGATCGGAGTGGCTGACTGTATATATAGAGAAGCTTCGACTTGCAGTGATTAAATTGATAAACGTTTCAAAAAATGTTGATTCTTTATCTTAAGTTGACCTGTCTGTGTAGTCTTACCAGATACCCAGACAACGACGTAACACCGCGTACTGCCTAACAGAATGAAAAATTCTGTAAACCCTCTGCTGCGGGACCAACAAGCTGGTTTTTGCACAAACAGATCCTGCACTGACCAGATAGCAAGTCTGCGCAGTGGCGTAGCTAGAGCTTTTGCCGCCCGGGGCGGTCTCCAATTTGCCGCCCTTTTAGGGGTGTCCATAAATGACGTCACACATGTGGGGGAGAGGGTGTCACACATTTGAAGTTAAATAAAAAACGCGCAAATTTAAATAAAAGTCCCACTTAAATATATGGTTACCGAAACTTAATTCAATAAAGTTTTACAGGGTTTTACACGTGTTACGATATCAGAGTGCAGCCTTACACTAAAAAATATTTAACTGACCAAAAAATAAATAAATTGGAAACATGCTGATTTTCAAATAGAAAATACGGCTTTTTATGGGGGGGGGGAGATTTGTGATGTCACATTGAAGAAGGGGTCTAAGTTTTTGTGACGACGTGTGACCAGGGGGGAGCAGGGGGTAAATTTTCAGCCAAAATCGCGAACCGTCATTTGAGGACGGCCACTTAAGTCAATCGTATGATGGTTTTTAAAAATTAATAAACATTAATGAATAATCGCAATTGAAAGGAAGTACATTGTAAAAATAAAAGGTGTGGGACATATTAACCATTCCATGCCATATTTATGTAAGCATTAATAAAATAGGCTGAATAAGATGATATACCTATAAGTACACATTTTAAAAATATAAGATGCTTTTATTAAAGGCCACAAGAAATTTATTGAGGTCGCAGACCCCCAATCCCCCAAATGAGACAAAACCATATTCCAAATTTACACCGAAAATAATTAACAATTAATATGCTTTTATTTTTTATTTATAAATATATCTATATGATTTCTTTTGTAAACAAAGAAATTGTACACATTAGTATGTAAACATATTTATACATTTACTTACCTAACTTTCATAATAGAGAGGTCGTGTATTATATATTCAAAATTTAATTATTCGTAATGTCTTGTTCTATCTTTAGACAATATTGCAAGATTTTGTAATCTTTAATAACTCATTGTGGAACGAAGATAGGGTCTAATTTTTTTTTTATATCAACTGCAGTTTGGAGAAACTCCTTTCACAACTAGATACAATGATAGTAATTGTTGAAAACATTCTTAGCAAAATTGTTATGTTGGGTAAAGAATTTTCCAATCTATACTATTTAATATATTTTAATAGATCAAGGGGACATCCCCCCTGTTTTTCTAACCCAATACCTCTTCTTGTAGTGTATGTAAAGCGTTGGCTGCATGGTCTCAGGCCACTGCCATGCACCTATGCGGCCGCAGTGGGTACACGCTTTCATAGGCCCCATCTATCTTAATTTTCACTTATTATCTTTATTAATACCTTATCCCTACCCAAAATGGGCCCCGCGTATCAATTTTCGCATACTAAGCTGCATAAGGCGCCGCAATTGCAAAGACTGGCCCTGTGTACAGCCATAAAAACCTGGACGCTTTTTCGTTCCATTTGACCTGTTCTTTGTCAATGGTAATAAAGACATTTATCTGATGTTAAAATTTTTCATTTAGTAGATTACATGATAGTATTATACACGATTATTTTCTTGCAAGGGCATGCAACTCATCAGTGGGTTCTATTACTTTTTTTTATAATTGCATCTGTGGATGAAAACATCTCTCGTTGTACGACTTGCTCTAAAGATACAACCCCGTCTCCTGAAATTTCTCCACTCATATTTATTCTCCTTCCAGCACAGCGTTCAGATGATGTCTCCAACTCTCTATAATCTATAACAGCACATACCTTTGTTCCATGAAATGGGTTCGCATTATTTACTTTAAAGAAAATGTGTTCCCACAAATTGAGATACTATAGAAAAGAAAAATATTGCATTAAACTGTGTAAAGTTCCAGCATCTGATCTCGTTTTACTAGTTACTTCTTCAGGTGTCAATTTTTTCCAAGA
>MUZC01004183.1:321592-338107 GCA_002072015.1 Radix auricularia | reverse complement strand
TTTTTTTAGCGATTTTTATCTTTTGAACGGGTTTGCGTTATTTATAACTACCACCATTTAATTAAACAGATGTTGCGTGAATCCGCTAATTAAGATTCCAAATTAAGAGTATTTTTGTTTCACTTTGGTTTCCCCCTTCAAAAGAAAAAAAGGCTGTTGTCGGAAATGGCCCTATTTTTCAAATTAATGCCCCAAAATGCCGCCCTTAAGATGAGTGCCGCCCGGGGCGGACCGCCCCTCCGCCCCCCCTAGCTACGCCACTGCATATGACATATGTTAAGTTAAGTGGCCAACTTATTTTCCAACATTTACAAAAAATTGATATTTTTATAATTATTTTTTTAAAAAACTAATGACAATGCCATAGCTATCTATAAAAATTAACTTTGATTTAAGTTGTTTTAAAAGTGTTAATAGTAATAATGATACTGCTGTTTACATTAGAGACAATCTATTTCCGGTTGATCAACTGAACAAAATGGCGGCGAATCGCTAGTTTGAAAAAAAAATCATTTTTCGCTGACTCTCATTAAGTCCAGCTAAGATCAATAGTCTGTAAATTAAATGAATAATTTTAAACAATATTAAAAGTACGTGAAGCAGTAATTTCAGACCCGAAGAAGATTTAACAAAAACAGAATAAAACTGCAAAGTCACTTACCCATTGTTTTCTTAAAAATGGTCGTCTTAGCGTGGTTGGATTTCCAATCTATTTATATCATTGTGACCGGAATTCACCGCAAATTTGAATTATACGAACAAAGTTCATTTATTTTTAGAAATGACGCAAAACAACGAATAAACCCGACATCTACCGAAAACGGCCAGCGCGAGCTGATCACGGCGATCGCCGCTGCCCAGCCCGCGTTTTTTTCCTGCCCGCGACGCGTGACGCGAGTATTGGATAACCTGAGCTGTGCTGTATTGCTGTACCCAGCTAGAAGGATTTCTGTGTTGTGCTCTATTGCTGTGGTCTATCCAGCTAGAAGGGTGTCTGTGCTGTGCTGTATTGCTATGGTCTACCCAGCTTGTCAGTTCCACAACCTCTGAGTCAATCCAAACTTTGCTAACAGAATGAGTCGAGACTTTGAGGGAAAGGCTGTCATTGTGACCGGCTCAAGTGCTGGCATTGGTGAGGCCATAGCCGTCCTCTTTGCTCAGAGGGGAGCCTCGGTCGCACTCTGCGGGCGGGACGAAGAAAGACTGAACGCAAGTTTGGACAAATGCCTTAAAGCCGGACCCGAGGCATCACCGGAAAAATTCAGCACGATTTCCGGAGATTTGAACGAGAAGCAAGTCCGAACCAGACTTATTGAGAGTACCGTCAAGAAGTTTGGCCGTTTGGACGTGCTGGTGCCCAACCACGCGGATGGCAGCTCTTCTAGCTTCGCTGAGGAAACAGAGGAAGAGTACGACAAAATAATGGACACCAACCTAAAGTCTGTGGCGTTTCTAATCAAAGAGGCCATCCCCCACTTGGAGAAGTCGCAAGGCAGCATCGTCTGCATATCGTCAGTTGGAAGCACTAAGGCTTCTCCGGGCCACGTGTCATATATGTTGAGCAAAGCTGGTATGGACCACATGGTACGATGTCTAGCCCTGGAATACGCCCCGAAAGGTAAGTCAGAACATAACCAACAGTCTTCTCCTGCCACAAATTTTGTTGGTTTAACTTAAGTTTGTATAGATCTCTTAACGATAATAGTAGAACAACATCCCAACTGTGTTATTTTCTTTCCAATAAGGGGATGCAAAGTGGGCCAAATGCAGTGTACTTTTCTTCTTTTTTTTTTAAAATGGTATGGGGCGTAAGGAACTTGATTCACACCTGGCTGTGCCCTCTAAGTGTCTAAGTCAGTGGTGGGAAACTACGGCCCGCGGGCAGCATGCGCCCGCAACGGAGTTGTGTTGCTGAAGCCTGCAGTTATCTCGAAAACAAATTATATTAAAGATGGATGTTTGTACTTGAACCAGTGGCGTCGCTAGGGGCGTGGAGGGGGCGGGCCGCCCCGGGTGACACCATCAGGGGGGTGACACCAGACCATAAAATTCTATATATTCCCGTTATTTGGCACTGGAAAACACGGAGGAGTTCTATGGATTAAATCATGACGGGGTGACACCATGAGCTACCACCTCGAGTGACACCATGAGCTACCACCTCGAGTGACACCATGAGCTACCTCCCCGGGTGACACCAACCCTAGTGACGCCTCTGACTTGAACTAAGGCTAAATTTTGCTTAGATGCGGCCCTTTGACGTTTCATTTCTAACTAATGCGCCCTAAAATGATTGCCCACCACTGCTCTAAACCATTTGCTGTCTTTCTCCTGTCTCTCAATATATTTTTGTTGACATTTTACATAGGTATTCGATTGTTGAAATCTTAAACAGGTATTCGAGTGAACGCTGTCAACCCGGGGCTTGTAAGTGACACGCTCATTTTTCGTCATCACAAAGGCGACCCTGATCAGCTGAAGGCTTACTTTGATTCCATAGCGGCCAAACATCCTCTGGGCAGACGTGCCAGCACAGCTCAGGAGCAGGCGGAAGTGGTCGTCTTCCTGGCCAGTCACAGAGCGAGTTTTGTGACAGGCCAGTGTGTGAAAGTTGATGGTGGCGCTAGTCTGCTGTAAGACTGGTCAGCAGAAGTTTTGCCTTAATGAAAATGACATGCTCAAAAAGAGTTGTGACACAGTCTATAAATTATTCCTTTGAAAATTAATTACATTAAATTGTTTCATAATACTTGCACGCCTTTATTGTATTGCATTGGTTGAGTGTGCTATTGTTAAAATTGAATGTTGCATCTTATCTTATCTTAGATATACAGACGCTCCTTCTATGCAGAAGATAATTGCGTCCACAGACCATGAGAGATGATCTGTTGGCAAGTGATGCAGCGGTCACAGGCCACGGCTATAGGGGTTCCACGCATTACCCCAGCCGCCTAACTATTGTCTAGTTAGGTACCCATTCGGAGCTGGGTGACTCGGAGACTCCTCAGGCCCCGAGAGCAAATCCTCACCTTCGTGTGGATTCGAACTCGTGACCATCGGTATGACAGTCGAGAGCGCTACCTCTCGACCACCATCTAGAAACACTAGAGGATAGAAGAACCAAGAGTAAAGTAGTAATCGTACATCAAGCAATTAATTCTAATTTAGAAATACAACACAAAGATAATTTAAGACAACCCTCACATAGACATAAGGATAAAAACACCTTTATTATTCCGTATTCAAGAACAACAAATACAAATTTTCGTTCTCCCCGTCCGGAATTCGGGCGTGAATTGGATTGCCTGAAGAAACCAGGAAAACCAACTCCTTATCAACTTTTATAACTTTTCTAAAAAGAATGCAGGAATAGGCACAATCCATAGATAAGCGTACTTGCAAGAGTCGCTTAATCACTTATGCACTAAGTTAAAAATTTGCAGCCGTTTATGTGGCTATACAGAACACATGGGTAATTTGACTATTAAGGGAGGTTGGAAGCCAAAAATATTCGATTTAAGAAGATCTAAGATACATTAGTCTCATGGACTTTGTCTGGGACTTAACAAATCGATATAGGGAGGTTTTCTACTATGGGAAGTTCGACTTAGCGAGGTCCGCCTGTATAAGTTATTCATGACTTATCGCAGAAGTTATTCATGACTTATCGCAGTGGCTAGCTAGGGATTTGATTGCCCGGGGGCTTGGCCTCTTTGGGGGGGGGGGCTGCATACATGGCGGTGGTGTAATATTTAATAAACAAAAATTTCGGACACACCTTTGCCCACCCCCTCAAGTGGGTGCCGGGGTGGGGGAGGAATTTCAAATTTGGACCTCTGCTCTCCTCCGTCCACGTCATGAACTATCTGTGTGACTGAGATGTGTAAACTTTTTGTCCAAACCAGATAAATAAAACCCTTTGTTGTCATGACACTACCACGTGACATCCAGTTAATTCTTTCCCGATCAAGTTCAATGTTCTCACAACCTAACCAACGAAAGCTTTTACTTTTAATTAAAGATGCTAGATGACCAGCTACACGACCTCACATATCAAATGTGTATGTACACCTTTCTCTTGATTTCCCTGAAATGTCACTTTAAGTCAAAGTTAGTTATATGTTGGTCATGTGACATTCACTTAATCTTTAATAATCTGTCTTTGACCCACTTCCTGTTGGTCAAATCTAAAAAGAATACTTGGGGTGGTAGTAGTTAATCATTTCTGAAAAATCTACAATTACTACATAAATGTCAGTACGGATATAATTTAAATATATTTGCTTTCCATAAATGTTCACGCTAAGGCCTGTGTCATCTCATCTCTTTGTAAACAATTTTAAAAAAAAAACCAAAAAAAAAAAACAAACAACAAAGCACACAATAACTTGCAACAGATCTAGACTTCTGGCACTAAAACTTTGAAAAAAAAAAAGCATAGGGGTCATGAATAAGATAACCTAAAATACCATTTCTAAAATCTTAATTATCCAAGGATTGCAGCCTTGCATCACTGTTGTATTACAATATACTTTTATTAGGCCTTGAATGTTTGGTGTAACATCACTGTATCAAATCTAACATTTTGGTTGGACATTTATTTATTTTAATTACAAGTACATTATTTAGGGACACTTAGAAAAGTGTACTTGTTAAATAATTTCAAAATATTGCTTCATTTCTAACTCATAACTTATGTAGCCGCTGTGGTGCATCCTCAAGATTTGATCTTGATTACTTCCTCTTCATAGAAATCCTTTCATTCTTATTGAAAATAAACATTTTGTGAAATAAATTTGGTAACACAAAGAAAATTTTATCAATGGAATTTTATTACATAATACAGTAACAAATGAAAATCTGGCATGTAAAGCATAACAGATAATAAAAATATTCTGTTCCACTCAGGAAAATACCAGACTGTGGCTCACTGAATGTCTTTAATATGATCACCATCTCTTAAACATAAGCTATAGCCCTCCCACGATAATTCAACAAGTCTACATGAACTCCCAAATCAAAGTGGAAATAAAAAATAAACTAGGATTAAAACAAAATTATTTCAAGCGTTGTAAGATGTTTGGAATTTTCAATTTTTTCTAGATGGAGTTAATATTACTTTCTAGTCTAGCCCCAATTGATTTCAAATATCAGTGTAGCATCTGCTCTATTAGTTCAGCAAAATAAGTGATTAGCATCTCATACAATAACATCTGTACTGCCAATAAAATAAATGACATGATATTCTTTGTGTTTGTAGTATCTGCTCTAAAGGGGCCCAAACATGGACCAGTCATGTGTGTAGTATCTGAACCTTCAACATTAACATGTGATACAATCAAGTGATATTAAATTTCTTTGTTATAATCACTGAAAGACCTTCCCTGGATTTGGTTATTGCTGTAAGGCCATATGAATGACTTGAGGGGCTGAAAAAAATAGGACACATATTTTTAATCTGTCAAGTGAAATGAACAAATTGAGTAAATAAAACCAAACAATTTTTTCCCCTCTCCTATCAGGGGGTAAAGAACTCCATTAGTACAGCAATTCTGACTTACCTTTAAAATTGCTACTACTATGACCCTGTTTTTAATCAGTCAATAAGATTTTATTTGCTGCATAATATTAGTGCACAAGCAAAACAAATATTTAAAGAATGCCTTTCAAAATTAAAAAAATTAATTTTTCAGTAGATTCCTAGAAGTCACACAAACAAGATGAGTGATAAGTTTGATTTATGTACAATGAGAGTAAAAAACATTCTCTCTCAATCATCCTCCATATTTTCCTCCCTGTCATTGCCATATTCTTCCTCTTCCTCCTCTTCTTCTTCAACCTGTTGTGATTGCCTTCTTGTGTCTGCTGATGAAGATGTTAAAAATCCATGATCTATACATGTTATAATTATAATAGATAAGCAAACACGTATCTAATTAACAAAATAAAAAAAAATAATTGATTGGATAATTCTAAATATATTTAAATAAACAATTTGAACGTTCAGACAAGGAGTACCACGTATATAGAAGTGAGAACCTTCAGACAAAAAGTACCACGTATGTAGAAGTGAGAACCTTCAGACAAGGAGTACCATGTATATAGAAGTGAGAAACATCAGACAAAGAGTACCATGTATATAGAATTGAGAACCTTCAGACAAGGAGTACCATGTATATAAAATTGAGAACCTTCAGACAAGAAGTACCATGTATATAGAAGTGAGAACCTTCAGACAAAGAGTACCATGTATATAGAATTGAGAACCTTCAGACAAGGAGTACCATGTATAAAAAATTGAGAACCTTCAGACAAGAAGTACCATGTATATAGAAGTGAGAACCTTCAGACAAAGAGTACCATGTATATAGAAGTGAGAACCTTCAGACAAAGAGTACCATGTATATAAAAGTGAGAACCTTCAGACAAAGCGTACCATGTATATAGAAATAAAACCATGTATCTAGAAATGAGAAATTCAAATTCCTCATTTGCAAAGGAATTGTGTTAGTAAAATTAAAACTTAACATAAAAGATATCATCAACAAAATAACAAAGTGTGACAAGCTTTAACTGAATGCACCCATGTAGCTACAAAGTGGCATTCCCCATTTAAAACGTGTCACCTTCTATTGACTTGGCAAGAGGGGAAAACCTCAACAAACAGAATCCTGTTAGCAATTCCCATCTTGATTGCACACCCAGGAAACAGTTTGAGAACCTCTAATATTTCCCTATTTTCTCATTCTACCTCATGAATCATTTGTGAAAATAAATTAGACTAATTGATTGCCTTAGAATACCATTCCTCAGTGACTATGTGATTGAATATTAATAGAAGTAAATTATATAACACTTTCTGAAAGTAACTGTCAATGTGTACCTTTAGCATAAGTTGAGTACATTTATTACGAGGTCTTCAAATTGTGAAGGTTAATAACATTAATATTTCAATCCAAGAAAATAAGTGTTACAAGTGCTCACAACAAATATGGAGTGATTTTGTACTCAACCTTTTTCAGTTTCTGGTCTCTTCTGCAAGTCCTCTTGGCCTGGAATCTGGCCAGATTTTAACAGTTGATTTAACCTCTCAATTTCTTCAAGGGTCTGTGCATTTGCAATGGCTTTCTAAAAATAAAAATTAATGACATACATTATGTAAAGAACAGCAAACAACATTGGCTGTTTTGTGACGTCTTGTAAGACCTGAAAAACCATGTTTTAACTCTAAATGCTCGGTAAAGCGCGCCTAGATAGCACTCTTTATCTTAGATATACAGACGCTCCTTCTATGCAGAAGATAATTGCGTCCACAGACCATGAGAGATGATCTGTTGGCAAGTGATGCAGCGGTCACAGGCCACGGCTATAGGGGTTCCACGCATTACCCCAGCCGCCTAACTATTGTCTAGTTAGGTACCCATTCGGAGCTGGGTGACTCGGGGACTCCTCAGGCCGCGAGAACAAATCCTCACCTTCGTGTGGATTCGAACCCGTGACCATCGGTATGACAGTCGAGAGCGCTACCTCTCGACCACCACGTCCCATAGAAACGAAATCACAAAAAGTAAAAACTATTCAGTGCGGGATAGAAAAAGTGTTTTTGCTTTCCTCTTTTATAAAAAATAATGGTAAAAATAGTTTTAAATTGTCAGTATGACAATAAACAATAATATCATAACATAAATATATTTTCAGCAATTTTTAAAATTTCATAACCAGTTGATCATAATTTGGGAAATTCTTACGGAACTGAGGCTGGAGTTTTCCGAAAACCTTACGGCGCATTAAGAGTTAATAACATATACATTTATTTATCTTAAGTCTGATTGCAGTCTCACCCATGTTTTTCCATGTCTATGTATACTGATATCTGCTCATCTTTTTCTATTAAAAACATTTATAGTAGAAATAAAAATTCTTACAATCTGAAAAATAAAATCCATAAGATATGTATTGACAATAAGAATGAGAAACATGGATAGATAAGTGAGAGGAGAGCCACTAACTCTTATAGCTGCCACATCTTGTTTGGTTGGTCCAGTAGCGATCTGCTTCACTGGGGTGAGGTTCTCTCCTGGTGTAAATGTTTTTGGCTTTGTCCCATTTTCTACTGGTGTTGGCAATTGTTGTTGGCCCTTCTTCTTCTTAAACATTTTTAAAGCTGTTTCCCTCTCCTTCAAATGAAAAAAAAATTCAGTCACTACACAAAAATGTTGTTTTAAAATATATTTTTATGAGATTGTCCAGGTGGCAAAGTTATGAGCTAGAAGGTACAAATGGTCATAGCTTATATAGAGAGGAAAATAAATTAAAACTTATAAGTTCAAGTACTTTGATTTAATTTGACTAAAAACGTGGGGTGGGTGCTTCAAAATCCTATTCAAATTTAGAAATACAACACAAAGACAGGTGTTTGGAATACAAATTAAAGATTTATAATTTAGAAGGCAAAAGAGAGATCTATAAGTGAGAGAATGAGGGAACTGCATATGTAAAATCTCATAAGCACCTGCCCCACATTTTTAGTCAAATTAAATCAAAGTACTTAAACTTATAAGTTGTAGTTTATTTTCTTCTTTTTAGTCCACTTTTCAGCCATGATTACTTTTATTACTAGTTTACAGTACAGTGGCAATATTTGAAAGCAAAGAGGTAATTCTGACACAACTTATAAATCACTTAGTAAATGAAGGTTTGTAATTGCAGACCTAATAAATTGTGGTTTCATTTTTAATTTAATTGAATGAAAAATAGTTGGAGGACATTTTCATCCAATTAAGTATAATTCTTTAATTATTTTTCCCCCTTAATAGCCATGTATGTATTTTTGTGATTTAAAATTTTGAACACATAATGGTGTAAAGCTTTGCACACCATGCAACACAGGGTAGAGGGAACTGTGCCTGGCTGCAAGTTTAAAAAATTAAAAATCGTGAAATTTAAATGAGGTTAAAATCAAAATACCTTCTGTTTTATCCGTGAGAAATCTAATATTTTTAAGCTTGGAATTTTGTGAATGACATAATATCTGTAGTTCTTTTTTGTCACAACAGGATTACCAAGAAGGCTGCAACACATAATGTATCAAATTAATCTAAAATAATTGGCTGGTGCCTGAAATCTTTTCCCCACAAATAACATGTTAGACTTTTAATTTATGATTAACCTGCAAATTTTTAAAAATAGATTTGCTATTCGATTAAAGTTAATGTCTTTGTGAGCCTTTTATTGTCTTTAAATATTTATAACCCTTTAAAATTTTTTTATTTTTGTTTCTTTAATTAAGATCATGAGAGAAATCACACACAAAAATGAAGAAAAAAAAAGGACAGCTAACTTACCTGAGATGTTTTAATGTTGTGACAGTCCCCAGAGGGTCAATATCTATGAGCTCTTTGATGCTGTTGTTTGTCAAAATTAATGTTTCCAAACTTGGGAGATTTTCTTCAAGATTTTCAGAAATTCGCCTGGGCACATAACAAGACAAAAAGTTTGAAAATAATTAAACATAAAGTTACACATGGTAGAAGTATTTAAAATACAATTCACCTATTTCTTATTATTGCTGTATAGCCTCCTTGCTAATAATGCAACATAATTCTAGCAAAACACATATATCAGATGATTCCACCAAAAGGATTGTTTCAGTGAAAATAACTTCAAGGTTTTTTTTAAAAAAAATTAGGAACATAGGTGATTTTGTTTTTTAAAAATAATGACGTTTCTTCCTGGTGTAAAGGCTTGCGACAATAAGGTATTTTAAAAATGTGTTTTTTTAGAACTGTTTTGATATGGCATTTCAGTTTCTTGATTTCTGCCCCAACGTCTAATTATTCGGTTGTTAATAGTTCATACAAGAACAAATTATACATACATTGAGATATATAAAAGTACATTAGACCTAGAAACAGACATTTGCACACATGATAGTGACACTAATGTCACAATCTAGTAAGAGAATTTAACCAGTTTTAGTCATGGATAAAATGGAGATGTTTTCACGAATAGTAGGTGGCATCAAAACCTATGTTCCAAATAGGCTTAGCAGATATCTGAATGACAGCTCACAGCAGTTTAGAATTGTAGCGCAGAAAATTTTGTAAAATGTCGTACATTAATGGATGCTGTGCAACTTTGCACATAAGTCTTTTTACTTTGCACATACCAAAAAACCTTAGAGGGAACATTGATTGCAACCTTCATATTGAATTGGCCATGAATGGAAGATCCTGGAGGTCTCTCGTAGGTGGCCTATGCCCTTGGAGGAATTGCTGACAATCAGAGGATGCCCCTCATGGACGAGATGGCTCAACATTCATATTACAGAAGACCAACAGACTATTTTAAAGTTTATGACTAATGCTATGGTGGAAATGATTGTCATTGAGACTTGAAAGAAGACATAAAAACAGCCACCAAATAAAAGCAATAAAATAATGCTAATTCGAAGTCCGTTTCAAATAAGGATATTTATTAAATTCCTATACCCAATTTATACCCAATGAATGTTATATTTGAATTACATAAATTTGCAAGGGGATAATGCTAAGAGGCAGTGTAAATTAGAGTTTATAAAACCATACATTTTTTAGAGGATCATACAACTTTCTATTCTTTAACGCAAGTATTGTTTTTTTAAGTTGATGTTTAGTTACGCAAAATATTTTTATTTAACAAGGAAGGTGAAGTCATGTTAGAGTGATCTCTCTATACTTGGTCTTTCAGGGGGTATTTTGATATTAGCGTTTAGTAATGAAAGGTTTAAAAAGTTAAATAGACATCACATATGCATCATAAGTTTGGCTTTTACACTTACACAATTCTGTTATTGCTTAACAAAATATGTTTTAAACGCTTCAGGAGTGGAAACTTATCCAGTTTGCGGATATCATTGTCTGTGAAATCAATTGTGTCAAACTGGTCCTGCAAAAATAAAAGTTAAAAATTAAATTTAAGCATATGTAATAAAGCCTTCCATATGTATCATATTGCTTTGCTGTGGTTATCATCTCTTTCAATGTGCCAACATACTCATTTCAACTTCTTAATACCATCTCAATTTTTCCCTAACTTTCACAATCATTTAATCTTTAATCAATATTTTAAAGCAACATCTAGTAATATTCAAACCTCAATAAAAACCAAAACAGATTTTTCTCACTTAGTATATAGTAGCAGCACAGAGTTTTGGTCAGGGATGGGTTTTTGAAATCAAAACAAAGGAACCAGTTTGACATCTACACCAGAACTAATTTATGTATATATATTAGTAATAGATATCTATACATAGAAATTGTCAGTAGCATACAATTAAAAAAAAATTAAACTCACTAGAGTTGCTCCTAGGTTCTCAATAACTGGTATTCTGTATCCTGTTAAAATTATTAAGTATACAAAAATTGGTTAATATTTCATAATACAATTTAAAGAACCTAGAGATTGGAAGTAAAATTACCAAAAACAATAGGCCAAGTTATCTTTCACATTGAAGAAAGGAAATGCAATAAAATAATTAAGCAAACTTAATTAAATCTCAACAAGTGATAGTATTTTTGTGAAGATAATTTATAATCTTTATAATTATTACAAGATCTCTGGACAAATTAAGACGATTCCTCTGGATATGATTAAAATGAATAATTTCCACTCATTTGAATTGAATCAATTTATTTTAGCATAAAATTAAAACCAAGTTTACTCCTTAGTTTTTTTGTTGTGTCCTGTGAATTTAAACAGTTGACAGGAACAACACGCAAGATGTCACCAATGGACAGTTTTCGTAATTTTATAACATTTTCTTGCAGGATTTAGAAACTGAGGAAAAATACCTTGCCACTGCTAACACTTGGTTTACTGGTCTCCTTTTAACAGTACATCTGTCCTTAAAAATGAGCGGTCTTAACAACCTTAACAAGCCATTAAATTAAATATAATTGCGGCAAATATTATGATTGAAAAATAATATGGCACTTTAATATATACAATTCACTTATCACCACTGGTTATTTCTTTGTTTTGGTCACTATTGGATGATGCAAGCCTCGTACGTTAATACATTTTCTTTGGGGTTCTTAAAACATTAGGAAAAATATCTCAATCAATAACTTACAATAACAGATGGCTAAACAGTGAACAGCCTTTTTTGCAATAGCAATGGTTAATCTAAAAAATTAACAAACTTATATGCCATTTTTTAAAGATAATTATAATAGACAATTAGGCTTAATCAGATACATGTCATTCCCGAAAGACTTATATTAAGTTATATAGCAATTAATTCTGGATTCTCTTCCTTTGTTAATTTAGGGTTAGGGTTAAGTTTAATTATAGAATTTTAATAGTTGAATTTTCCAATTTCTTTGTAACGTGGGATAGCAACAAATATAACGGTCATGTAACGTGGGAAAGTCAACTCTGATTTACAGACATTTGTAAATTGTAAACTATAAAAGACTTTGTCAATCTCAATTTCTGTTAACTCCTTAGCCTTTGGTCAACTTTGCATTTTCCAAAACCTTTTTTGATACATTTCTATAGGCACTTTGGTATGACAAGGGAGACTACTACGTTTTTTGTATCAGAAATTAATTTCAGCGCAGGAGGATCCGAGTTTCCGATGAGGGTGTAAAGCTGTTGATAAATAAATACTTTCCACACATATTTCAATCACTTTTCCGGTCTGCAGCCTTTGCAGGCCTACATTCTAATAGTTCTCAATCGATAGGTAATTTGGAATATCAAAGCTTATATAGGCCATCTTCACCAAAAAAACTTTTTCAGAAATTCAAAGTCTATGTCTTTCATATAAGTCTTGTCCTGCTTTATCAATCGATTGAGATGTGTGCCAATTTTCAATGAGCTTGGACGTGTAGAACATTTTTAAAAATAATTTTCTCATGCACTGACCATTCATGATTACGAAGTGACACGCCCCCCTTTTAACTCTCAAAAGACTTCAGTTTTTTAACAAATTTTACGGTCGCAACGACACACCGTTTCCTAATTGGTGTCATTTATGTAATTTTGGAGCAATCTTCAAGTATTATATATCAATTTAAAGATATTTGAATGCTCTTTAATTCTGAATAAATTTCATTTATAAATTATGTTAAATAGATTTTTAATATTTTTTTTACAACCAAATTTTTTTTTAAAATTTCAACCAAAAACAGAACATTAAAATTTCTCAAAGAAGGACAAAAATACATGCTCCCAAGTATGGAAATAAAACTGCTATTTTATTATTATATATTCATTACTACAACTAAGATTCAAATTTGAAGAGAAAAGATTCATAAATAAAAAAGTTACATTTTTTTTTAGAAAAGATACAATTTTAGGAAACCTCGGCTAAAAAAAGCAAAAATTAATTAAAATTTTTTTTTTAAAAGGAAAAATACATATTATATGAAAATATCTCTTTGCAAATTTAACCTAAATGAATTATGTATATAAGCTTTGTAAAATAACTGTTTTAGCATGGAAATATGTCTTTAAATCATCAAAGACATAACCAAATGATTTAAAATATAACTAAATACTGATGTAATATTATGAAATTCTTGTTAACAATTTCTATTTTCATTAAAACACAAATATGTATCACAAACAACAGATCTGGAATGTTTTGAACACTTAACCAACATTTTAACATGCAGTTATTTGAATTCTCCATTTAACTTTGTTCTTCTCTTCGCAAATTTATAAACCATTAGCATTGTGAAAATTATACACAAGTGAAATTGTCTTATTGTTCTACCTTTGAACAGTTAGTAACTGATTATCCTGAACTCACCAATAATATAATAAATCTTGCACTTTGTATTTAAATAAATATACAGTTATCTCACTTGGCATAACTTGTCACATTTATTTTCAGTATAGGCATCGGAAATTTTCAGGAAACTCATTACTCCCTTCAATCTGTCCCTTGTTATAAAGGGCCTTGCCCAAAGTCAATTTTTAAGGATTACTTGACCATAGCCTTGTAATAAAAGCTTGAACAAGTCTTGCATACACTTGTAGGCCAATAAGTCTGTAAAATTCATCCTGTGGGAAGTCCTACTAATTTTTAAAAACAGACAGTTGGTTTTTTTTGCTCATTGTCTTGCGCATATTTATTTGCGCAGGAATATATGTAATCAGACTCAATCAAATCTGAGATAAAATATAGTTTGAAAGTCTAATTGTCTCAGAAATCTCCTTATATCTTCTCTTGTTTTTACACCTGGGAGCTGCATACTAGGTACCCTCTCTGATGTAAATCCATTTGGAGCGCCAGTCTTTATCCTCACACTCACATCCATTGATCATTGATTCTGACAAAATATAATTTTTAAAAAAGATATATTAGTTTAGTTATAAAATAATCTATTGCATACATTCATATGCTAAATTAAAACAAAAATATAAGACATAATCTACTTATAATATGGTTTTATTGATGAACACTGAGCCTATCAAGTAACACAGCTGATCAATGTTTACAAAAATATCCATGGAAACGACATTGTTTACATATCACATTGGGGCTTACTGACAAAAATAATACACATATATTGTGATTTGTGCTACTAATTCAATTTAAAAAAGTGTTTGCATGTATTCTTTGTATGTATATGTGGTACTAAAGCAAATATAATTAGTTATAATAAGCCGATTGTATAAATTCTAATACTAGTCCATGAGAGACAACAAAATGTAAACAAACCTTGTAGCACAATTCTCTTGATAATAGCTGCCATTTCGGTATCAGATTCTTCTGAGGAACTTTCTTCATCAAAAATATCTTCTAAGGAATAACTATATTTATCTTCACTATTATAATCTGAATCCAAATCCATGATAACAATGTTTTTGTCCGTAACAACAAGCTACTTGTGTGTACAAAACGCCAGGAAGATGGCGGAAGAAATTTTTTTATTTTTAAACTTTGATACCAGATTTTTCAAAAAATAATAAAGTAAAAGAGTTTTTCTCATTGCCAAATAAAAATTTAACCATTTCATATAGTAGATTTTTAATTTCGCACTTAAGCTTAAATTAATATAAAAGTTATGATTTTTTTATTTCATGTGACAGATATGCACCATTTTTCAATCTCTCGTCTTTTGAGAGTTAATGGCGAAAGTCTCCGATGTTTCTAAAATATTCAATTATTTTGACTTTTAACATTACAATATTTTATAATTGAACTTTTAAGATGATCTAATATAGAATTAGTTCAATAATATACTTAATTTAAACTGCTAAACCCTGCCGAGTTGTTATTATGAAATTTCATAATGTACTGAGTGCAGACTATCTTATCTTATCTTAGATATACAGACGCTCCTTCTATGCAGAAGATAATTGCGTCCACAGACCATGAGAGATGATCTGTTGGCAAGTGATGCAGCGGTCTCAGGCCACGGCTATAGGGGTTCCACGCATTACCCCAGCCGCCTAACTATTGTCTAGTTAGGTACCCATTCGGAGCTGGGTGACTCGGGGACTCCTGAGGCCCCGAGAACAAATCCTCACCCTCGTGTGGATTCGAACTCGTGACCATAGGTATGACAGTCGAGAGCGCTACCTCTCGACCACCACGTCCCACTAGTTGTCAGACTAGTTGTCCATGGCAACCATTACTATCTGTAGTAGTAGGAGTCAAAATGAGGTTCAGTCTGAACCTCATTTTGACTCCTACTATTGTAGTATCTATACTAGTTTCATTCATTAGTTGTGGCCGTGTGCAAAAACTATTTAACCATTGGTCAGGGTTAAATTAATTAGTCAAGAGCCAAAGTTGAAGGTTCAAAAGGAGTTCCTAATATTATTTGCTCAATTTTATGAGGACATTTCATTTTGTTAAATGTAGGTCATGATAGTGGGTGATTTGCCTTGGAACTTGTAAACACAACACAATCTTTGTTTAAAGATAAATTGTACTGTTATAAGTAGGGATGTGACGAAAATCGAATTCGAATCCGACGACATTCGAACTTCGACACTTTTTTGGGCAAATTCGAATCTGACGTAGAAATCTTAACTAAAATTTAAAACCTAGAGACTTTCGAAAACCCTAAATAGAGAAAACAGATAAAACTTAATTCCTAGACCCTTACTCAGCTGTCCATGGATTAGACGTTGTATTTAATCAAGAACGTATTTTAGATACACCCCTCTCACGAAATTGTTTTCATCCGAGTTTTCTTAACCTCGGAATAGATGACCGTCGCAGCAGACTACTGCCAGATAATGCAGAGAAACAGGTGTTCTTGAAGTCTAATCTTCCATTAAGTCATTTCAAGTACTGAGGCTTCATGTGTATGTGACAATAAATAGTATTTTTAATTTTGTTTAATGCTCTCATAACTCTCCAATTTTAAGAACGTAGTTTTTAACCCTAGAACTGTCCAGTGAATTTTTCTGTAGCGTCCTGCCATTTTAGCCTTTTTCACTGGCTTTTTGAAAATGACAAGATCCCATACTAAATGAACTCAGAGACCCTAACATGTATACATTTTCTGA
>MUZC01004183.1:266907-321016 GCA_002072015.1 Radix auricularia | reverse complement strand
ATGAATGAGGTGAGGCTTGCGCGTGGCACTCAACTTTGCGAGCAGGACACCAGTGTCATTTCTGTTTTTGTCTTTGATTCTATCACTGCAAACAAAGGCAAAGCTGTTCTTTTTGCCTTCCAATAACAACAGCTGATGCACAGATGTATCTGTGTATAGTATTGTATAGCAAGACACATTGAATCCCAGAAGGTTGAACACTTTGCTTTCACCAACGCCAACATTCAACTTTGAGACTTAATAGTTCATCATCAAAAATTAAACTTTAGAAATTAGTAGGCTCTGAACACATGTCCAAATTTATATTCTGACAGCAAACAGGATTTCTGACAATATGATCTTTTCTTAGTCTGTTCTGCTCTATATCAATGAAGTATCAAACAAATTTGTCAGTAAAATCTCATCACTATGACCGAGAGGTGCAGTGCTAACTTCGTCAATATATTTGACTCTAATGACTCTATGTCGACCTCACTGCTACTACTACTACTACTACTATCACTATCATGGAAAGTCCATGAAATTATTATTCTAAATTGGTCTACGATTAAAATAATATGAAGATATCCAATGTTAATTTCCCGATCCGTATGGACCCTCTCCAGCGCCAGACATTTTGGCAGACAGAAAAAATCCGAAAATTTTCACTCGGCTTTATTCACTAAATAACACTCCATAAGTATACGTTGTAAGAACGACAACATAAGAAAACAGGAAGGAAATTCATTTCTTAACAGTGACCTCCCTTTACTAAACGCAAATAAAATCATTCGCATTTTTAATGACAATTTTACTAACGGCCGATTTAATCGGCCGGGACACCACAGAACGGGGGATAACGGCCGACCATCGGCCGTAAGGACAGTTCTAGGGTTAATTGTGCTAAACGGTGTTTGTCAAATTGTTTTAATTTTATTACTAGATTTTAAGCATTTTTAAAAATTTATGTTCAAATTACTTAATTACTTTGGTGGAATTAAATTCATTTATTTTGATTATCTTTTTAAACTGCAATATGCATTGATTTTGAATTACTTATTTTTGTGATTAAAAATCCTTCGTTATGGGGGGCACGGGACTGACACCTTGGTATACTCCCTTTTTTAGCCAAGTGTTGACCAAATCCACATCCATCGGATTTATATTTTCCAAATCCGAATTCGACAGATGCGGATTTTCATCAGCTCCGTCACATCACTAATTATAAAGTTATAAGGTATGCAAAGTAAAATGATTTATTAATAAAGAATATTGTAAAAACATAATAAAGCACTAATTATTTTATATATAGCATTGATCCTGAAAATAAAATCATTATTAATATTATTAAAACAAAAAAGTAAGTTTTAGTAAGTCTGAAACTAAAATTAAAAATTGTAGAAATAAAATAGCTGATACTGATTTTTTTGTTAATTTATAACAGCTTGTTTGATATCATATAAGAAATTAAATTAAATAGACTTTGTTTTCCCATATACATAAATGTATATACTAAAATTAAACCAAATATACATTGTTATGGTGAAAAACACGTTTGTTGTTATAGTAGTTGTTAGTAGGTCGGCTATCGATAACACTTCATCTTGATTCAAAATAAATAGTATGATTACGGCCCACAAATGTAAATGGCACAAACCTCTTAAATCTAATTCCCAATCCCTCACTGGATTATGTTTCTGAGCAGACATGTTAATAAGTTGGGCACTTAATCGGACCATTCTTTCAAATTAAATTTATTAGACTGCTAATTTAACTTCGTAATACAACTATAAATGTGTTAGAGTTGTCGTAACAGGATAGAGTTCATCATGCCCAACGAAAACGTGGATCGGAGTAAATTGTGTTTGTTTTTAAATGCACTTAATAAAAAAATGTTCTGTGTCTTGTTTAATGTATTAATGTTTAACATAACAACTGACAAAATAATTAAAATGATCTGCTAGCCTTCTTAAAATCACTGACATAACTAGCCAGACATGTTCATTAACTTATAATTTAAAGACTACCGTTACTAAAATGGTAAAATTAATTACATTCCCTCTAAATCACATAATAATTACAGAACAATTTGTTACGAAACAGTTCCAACTGTGAGTTTAACTCTAGCCCGCCTTCTCCCAGTGGCGTAGCTAGGGGGGTGGAGGGGGCAATCCGCCCCGGGCGTCACTCATTCAGATGGTGGCTTTTGTGGGCATTTGAAAATCTAAGCCATTTCCGAAAAAAAACAACTTCTCTTTTGAAGGGGGAAAACCAAGATGAAACAAAAATATTCTTAATTTTGAGTCTTAATTAACGGATTCGAGCAACATTTGTTTTATTACACAGTGGTTGTCATAACTAACGCAAAATGTTTAAAAATTTAAAATTGCTCAAAAAGGTAAGGTGAAAAATTAAGTGGTATACGTCACCGATGGCGCTTTTAAAAGAAAACTGTAACAAAAAATATTTTAAAAAATAATAAAAATCACCGCTGGCTCGAAAATATGTAACATTAATATCGCCATGACAATTTTTGCGTAACTTATATTACTTTTCAGGTTTCATAACGTTATTGTAAGGTAACTTATTAACTTATGAAAAATGACATCTGAAGTAGCTAGTAAAACGAGATCAGATGCTGGAATTTTACTCAGTTCAATGCAATCTTTTTCTTTTCTGTGTTATCTCAATTTATGTGAACTCGTATCTGTTTTAAATTAATGCAAACATATTTCATGGAACAAAGATATTTGTATTGTACTGATACAGAACGCTGTTACAGAGAGTTGGAGATATCAATTGAGCACCGGGTTATAAGGAGAAAAATATGAGTGGGGAAAATTCAGTAGACGTGGTTCTATTTTTCGAGCAAGAAGTGCAATGAGAAGTGTTTTTATCCATAGATGTAATTATAAAAGAAAATAAGAGAACGCGCTGATGAGTTACGTGTCCATGCAAAGAAATATTCGTGTATAATACCATTTAACCTCCTAAATGAATAATTTGAATAAAAAGAATTTTTTAATTTACAATGATAAAGAATTTTTCGATATCGAAAGAGAAAGGATCCAGGTTTTCATGGCATTCCACAGGGCGGTCTTAGCATTTGCGGGGCGCTATGTAGCTTAGTATGCGAAAAGGATTGCGCGGGGCCCAGTTCGGGTAGGGATAATGTATTAATGAGGATTATTACTGAAAATTAAGATAGGTGGGACCTATGAAAGCGCGGGGCCCACTCCGACTGCATAGGTTGCAGTAGCCTAAACCAGCCCCAGCTGTACCCACACTACAAGAAGAGGCATTATGTTAAAAAACGGGGGGACATCCCCTTTGATCTATTAAAATATATTCAACAGTATAGATTGGAAAATTCTTTACCCAAAATTAATATTTGGCTAAGAGTTTTTTCAAGAATTGCTATCAATGTATCTAGTTGAAGAAGAAATTATATTCGTTCCACAATAAGTTATTTAAGACTATAAAATCGTGCAATATTGTCCATAGAATAAGATATTACAAATAATTTAAATTTGATAACATAATACACGATTTTTCTACTATGGAAGCTAGGTAAGTAAGTAAATGTATAAATAATAAGAAATGTGTTTACTCACTGATGTATACAATGTCTTGGTTTATTAAAAAAAAAAAAACAAAAAAAAACAGCAACATCTATTTAAAAATAAAAGCATATTAATGTAAATGTTTTGGGGCATGCATTTGGAATATGTTTTGTCTCATTTGAGGGTTGGGGGGACCTACGACCTTAAATAACTTTCTTGTGGCCTTCAAAACAATTATCTTGTATTTTTATAAATGTGTATTTATAGGTAAATCATCTCATGAGAGACCCCTTTTATTTAATACTTACATAAATAGGGCATGCTGTGGTAAAATTATCCCCCACCTCATACAATGGGCATCGTTTCAATTACAATTATTTATTCATGTTTATTAATTTATAAAAACCATCATATGATTGTCTTAAGGGGCCGTCCATAAATGACGTCATGTGATTTTGGCTGATTTTTTACCCACAGCCCCCTCGTCACACGGAGTTACGAAACGAAAACTTAGACTCCTTCCTCAATGTGACCTCACAAAGACCCCCCTCCCTGCATAAAAGCCGTATTTTCTTTTTGAAATGTGCATGTTTTAAATCATTTTTTTGGTGGTCATTTAAATGTTTTTTAGTGTAATGCTGCACTCACTCTAATATCGTAATACGCGTGAAACCACGTAAAACATCATTAAATAAAGTGTTGATAATTATATATTTAAGTGGAAATTTTATTTAAAGTTGCGCGTTTTGAATGACGTCACATGTGTGACTCTCCTCTCCCCCCACCCGTTGCGTGACGTCATTTATGGGTGTCTCCTAAAAGGGCGGCATTTTGGAGTCCGCCCCGGGCGGCAAAAGCTCTAGCTACGCCACTGCCTTCTCCCCATCACATTCCAAACACTACTCATAAATATGTTACCCAGAGGCGTCACTTGGTTTGGTGTCACCCGGGGTGGTAGCTCATGGTGTCACCCCCTCACGATTTACCCATAGAACTTCTCCGAGTTTTCCAGTGCTAAATAACTGGAATATATAGTTTTTACGGTATGGTGTCACCCCCTAATGGTGTCACCCGGGGCAGCCCACCGCCACCGCACCCTCTAGCGACACCACTGATGTTACCATCACTTACTTCGGCACAGTGAAACCTGGAAATCACGAACCCAAGAAAAGCAATTCCAATGCACATGACTATGACTTCACGAGACTGCACCAGAGCCGCATCTAAAATTGTCGTGTATATTTAAACTATCCTGTAAAATAACATATTTTTTGCACTGAGCGTTATGTTAAAAGAAATTATTGGTTTTAATATACGACAACCTTTACCACCAAATAGGAGCGTTTTGGATTCAACCAGTGAGTGTTGTCAGCTGTGCAGGGACGACAATGGCCACCAATTTGAAAACTCGATAAATGGCTGGTTTCTTCATTTGTTCACGGTATTTTGAATTATGAAATTTTTCCTGTATTACTATAAATATTGGTGTTAAGAGCGTATTCATTTAAGTAGGGCTGCGGAAATTAACGTTTAATTAATCAATTATTCGTTAAAAATTTTATGACGATTAAAATTCGATGAAAATTTAAGAAAATGTTTATATTTTTTCCCTACAATTTATTATTAATTTATATGTTTTGCTACTTGCATACTTTTACCTGGTTTTATTATTATTGTTTAGTTAGTTTAGACATGCACACGTAAACAAAAAGGTTTTTCTTCTTTATTTCTTGCATAGCAGAATGAATTTGCCGTGTTACGTCACAAAATATGGGAGCTATGAAATTACCGAGACTGAATCGATATCGTGAAATAATGAATCGTGACTTAATGCTTTATACAAATATAATTATTCGAAAATATTCTTTCCCCATCGCCACATGTGGACACAAAAACTTACCCCCCCCTATTTTTTTCAATATGACGTCACATAGCTTTGAACACCCCCCCCCCCCACACAAGAAGCCATATTTTCTACTGGTGGTCTAGCATTAGCGCGCCGGACTGTCGAGCCGAGACAGATGAGAGTCACGGGTTCTATTCTGGGTGCCGACAAGGCCCCCGGGCATTGTGCTAGCCACACAATCCCGTGCTGGTTAATGGTTGCTAAATTAAACTTCTGAACGCTTCTTTACTGCTCCATAGGCTGGCATGGTCTGAAAGGGGTTATTACTATTATTTTAAGTCTGCATTTAGTGTAAGGCTGAACTCAAATATCGTAAAACGCTTGAAGCAATGTTAAACGTTAATAAATAAATTGCAGGCAATCAAATAATTAAGTGGAAATTTTATATTAAGTTCCAAGTTTGTATGTGACGTCACAGTTCTTAACCCCCGCCCCTATGGCGGATTAAGGGGGGGGGGGGCTGAGCGGGCTAAAGCCACGGGCCCCCGACAATTTGGGGCCCCCAAACTTTTTATATTTTATAATAAAAGTGTACAAATGTTTGCACGAATCCTTGAAAATATATTAAATTAAATAAATTTATAAACATTATCTATCAAACTGATTGCGATTCCAGAGTTGCGAAGTCTTAAGTGCCAGATTTTCCCAGCCAGGGGTAAAAAAATTCCCAAATTGGGCTAAAAATTCCGAAATGCATTAAAAATTTGGGGGAAAATCTGAAAAGTGGCAACTTCAATTAAATGCTTTCGCATTCATTTTAATGACTTTTGGCTTCCAAATTAAAAAATAATAAATATTTTTGCATTTTTAAGGCAATTTTTAATAGGGTACTTTCAATTTTTATTTAATCTGTACGTTTTTTTAACAACTTGGCTACAAAGCCAAAATATAGATTATACTTTTAAATTTTAACATCATGAAGTTTAAAAAAGTTATTTGGATACTCTTGTAATTTAAATTTGTCTGTGAATTATAAAAAATATATTTTAAAAAATGAATGTTTTGAAATTTATTAATAATGAATCAATCATACATGGCTACATAGATTGCTATATGTTTACATATTATTAATGATTTGGTCCTTTATATGTAACAAACATTTTATGATGATTCGGGCTCAGACTAATTAATTACATTATTTAATAGTAATACATCTACACAATCTGACTGTAAACTGTCTGCAGACTACTGTCACTGTACTGGGGACGTGGTGGTCGAGAGGTAGCGCGCTCGACTGTCATACCGATGGTCACGAGCTCGAATCCACGCGAAGGCGAGGATTTGTTCCCGGGGCCTGAATGGGTACCTAACTGGACAATGGTTAGGCGGCTGGGGCAATGCGTGGAACCCCTATAGCCGTGGCCTGTGACCACTGCATCACAGATCATCTCTCAAGGTCTGTGGACGCAATTATCTTCTGCATAGAAGGAGCGTATGTATATCTAAGATAAGATACTGTCAGTGACAATGTTGGGAAAAACCTAGCAAAAACGTCAGGAAAAAAAAACTAGATCTGAAATAAAAAACCTAGACACGCTAAAAATAAACAAATATGACGTCCAAGAGCCTCGCACCAACACAAAAAAAAAAAATTTCTTATTTGAAAATGAGCATGTTTCAAATTATTTTATTTTATTTTCATCCAAGAATGTAATTATTTTCTTTTAAATTGTGAATCTAAAAAATTCCCATATGTAATGTTAGGCAAAATCCTTATAAATTCCTAAATTCCCATTTTAAAAAGTTTGGCTAAAAAAAAACACGATTCGGGAAATTTCTTTCGATTCTTAAAACTGCGCGATTCAGACCTGACAGTCTTAATAATCTATAAAACTTGGCTCACTTAGAGAATATAGTATAAAATATAGTTTATATTTTTAAAATTTCTCGATTTAGGCAAGCTCCGCTGGTCGTGTGGAAAGGGCATAGGCTTGTGATGCAAATGGTGTCGGGTTCGATTTCTTTTTTCATTATTAATATTTAGTTACAGTCTTATATTAGCTGTTAGCAATCATATTTTAAGGGACGCTGGCTGGATAGGGCCCCCGTTTGATTGCAGCCAGGGGCCCCGTGCAGTCTTAATCCGCCCCTGCCCCCCTCCCTCGGTCAGACATCGTCACAAATGGTCGACCCACTGCGCATTAAACCATGTTATTGTAATATTAGAGTAAATTTTAATAAATTTGATGCTAACAATTAGAATAAACATACACACAAGACACAATTGTTAATATTTATTTTTAAAAAAAAATTAATTAAAAATAACGTGAAAAGTTTAAATTCCGTTTTATTTTTTTAAAATGTGTGATAAAAATAATATTTTTATAATTAATATATAGCGCTGTACCCAAGCAAGCAACTGGGCTCACAGCGTTTCACAGAAAGATATTTAGACTATACACATGTACTAATCCTTGCATTCAATGTAAAACATACTTATCATAAACACAGCATATGACGACATTAAGCGGTACATAAGCTATAATACATTTATCATTTAAAGAAATGTTTGATTGCTATTAGATTTTTAAAAAGTAAAGTTTGGTGATTTTTTAGTGCCGTCTTGAAGGCTGTATCTAGTAGTTTGAATACTGCGAATGTGTGTAAATGGTAGAGAATTCCATTGTTTTGGAGCACAAACAGAGAAGTACATTTAGCCAAATGTGTTAGTGCGTGTCTTAGAAACAGAGAGAATACTTGTGTCTGAACTCTGAAGAAGAGCGTAGCTGACGATAGAGTGAGTAGACAGATATAAGTTCAGTAAGATAGGAAGGGCATTAATCAGCATAGAAACTGAGACAGAGAACGGACAATTTGATTATGAAGTGAATTTAATATGATAGCCAAAATCAAAGTGTAAACATACAAATAAAGCATAGTCAAAAAGATATACAAAAATGTCTGGCGATTAAGACTTGTAGTAAGTAATAACAATGGCACACGATAAAACAAAGTAGACTATATTGTTAGTTTTTTAAAAATTCTATTTTTATAATTTAGTTTTCGTAATAACAGAGCTCCAGTCTTATGTCATTAATGGTGCCGTCAGGATAGACACCAGCGCGTGCGTCACTGTTTTTCTCGTTTTCGGTATCGAAATGGACAAATTCTTCCGTAACTTTCATCCCATGAACCTGCTGACACTTCCCTCCATAACGGTACAAATAGAACGGATCGCCCTTAGGGAGAAATATCGGTATGTCTGGATTATTGTCTCCTCGGCAACAGAAGTACAACACACTGTAATTATCTTCATTGTCTGGCAGTATGCCTCCGAACGATTTCGTTATGTTTTCCCCATCATCCTCTTCGTCCCATTTTAGAGATCCTTGGCTGAAACCGGAAGGGCAGTTTCCTTTCTTATTGATACAAAATGAGCCACTCGGCCAAAAGGGTGATGTGCTGTTCACATCGGACTTAACACAGAAATGTAGGCTCAGAAAATTCTGTCTCGTGATCCTCGTCATAGCGGATTCAGCGAGGTGAGAATTCTTCGATATTTCATCTTTGTTTCGGTCCGTTGATTCCGTGTGGATTCGGAGCCAGCCATCTTGCCAAATATTTCCACCTTGCATGGGACAACCTGAACTTGGTTGAAGCAGCCCATACGAGCCCCGAGGCCATATCATAAGAAATCCGCTGTCAATCAGAAGCTTAATGTTGGCGTCAATTACTTCCGACCTGTTGGTTAGTTCATTTCTTACTTCCGTTATGTACATCTTCATGTCCGATTCAATTTTTTGAAGTTTCGATACCTGTTCTTGAAGTGTCGATTCTAATGAAGACAATGATGACAAAGTGCGATTCTCATTTTCAAGAACACGCCTTTGCAGTAGGTAAGTTTGATTGTCAGCCAAAAGATGTCCGTGAACTAATTCATTTAACCTTTTATTAGTTACCTCGTTTTCGTGAGCCATCAGCCTTAATATTGCTAGACTATCCAGCTCATTGCCAATTTTTAAACGACCAGAACTTGAAAAAATATTTCCCTGTGGAAAAAAGAAATAGTTCATCATTGTTCAGAAAAAAAAGAAAGATTTTTTGCGAGTTTGACCTTTCGGAGACCTTTTCAGGCGCTTTCGGACTGCAAAAGTTGTGAAAATAACTAATTTTAAACTTTTACTGTGGAATTTGTATTTTTATGAGTATTTTATATTTTGATTAGGCAATAAAAAAGACACACACACACACAAACAGAACAACTTAGTTTTAAAAATGTAAAGTTATTGCGTTTCGGTAATCTGTACAAAATTAAATTGTAAATAGGAAAGATGGAATGTTATGTTTCAACCACGTCCACGTTTCTTCTGAATTGTCACTTAAAAGAAAATGTTTTAAATTTCAACAGTTAATATTATATACTTTTCGATCTTCTTAAATAAACACATTCTCGTAAGTTTGAAATGGAGTTGATCATAGTTGATGTAAAATTTCAATTATATTTATTTTCCTTGCTATTTTTATTTACACAACATCATTAAAAATTATTCTCAATAGTATTTACTAATAGACAAAAAGTAACGATATAATTACGTATCCGTTGTCATCAATGCTTTCCAACAACATGCTGCATGGGTGACGTAAACTCAGAACGTCATTATTAGTAAATTATCATAATTAAATGAGCTCCTGACGTCACTGTTCACCCCCATCCCTAGTCCTGCTCCATTCCATCCCCGTTACCCCCCCCCCCCCCAGCAAATCACCCGGGTTACTGCACTGCCCCATTGAATCTTCAAGTATACCAGTGGTTCTCAAACTTTTTAGAAAGGTGTACCGGCAGCTATTTTCTCAATGTACCGGTGCACTATTTTCACTAAACTGACGTATTAAGCGAAATGTAATTTATTTCATTTTATTTGTTTGATTTTATATGCTTATTGCACCGGTCCGCCGACCAACACTTTGAGAAGCACTGATGTAAACAACACAATAACAGTTGCCTCCCCTTAACGACAAGTTTGAATCTTTATTTACTAAGGTCAGGTCGTGAAGATCCCCCCATCCTTTTTTTTACTCGGCGCTAGTGAAGTTGGGGGTGAGTACTGTGAGTGGGGGAGGGGATGGCTCTAACGCTAACCATTCCTTCTTATTTTGAAAATGTCCAACCAAGAGTAAATTAGTAATTATACATAAAGTCATAAAGCAATTAATTATAATTTAGACATACAACACAGAGATAACTTAATACAACCCTCAGATAGATATTTAAGGATAAAAACACATTTCCTATCCCGTATACAAGAACAAACACATACAAGTTTTCTTTCTTCCCGTCCGGAATTCGGGGGTGGAATGAGTTGCCTGAGGAAACTTTAAGTAACATCAACACCGAAACGTACCTCTTGATTGGTGTGGATACCAATGACGTCACATCTATACTCTCCGTAAATCTCCATGCTAGGCTTGGCCCAAACAATCTTCAAATGGCTGCGTAAGTTTTCCACGTTGACTGCACCGCTTGACCACGTGACAGTGTTGTCAAATATGTCCACTTGATTTGGAAACGCTGCAGACATCTGGGCGATGGTGTGCCACTTGTCCTGCAACAATCACGTTAAGGGAGTACTATATACGGCTAGTGAGTACCCTGGTGTCACGTTAAGGGAATACTAACTACGACTAGTGAGTACCTTGGTTTCACGTTAAGTGAATACTATATAAGGCTAGTGAGTACCTTGGTGTCACGTTAAGGGAGTACTATATAAGGCTAGTGAGTACCTTGGTGTCACGTTAAAGGAATACTAACGATGACTAGTGAGTACCTTGGTTTCACGTTAAGTGAATACTATATACGGCTAGTGAGTACCTTGGTGTCACGTTAAGGGAATACTATATACGGCTAGTGAGTACCCTGGTGTCACGTTAAGGGAATACTATATACGGCTAGTGAGTACCCTGGTGTCACGTTAAGGGAATACTAACTACGGCCAGTGAGTACCCTGGTGTCACGTTAAGGGAATACAAACTACGGCTAGTGAGTACCTTGATGTCACGTTAAGGGAATACTATATACGGCTAGTGAGTACCCTGGTGTCACGTTAAAGGAATACTAACTACGGCCAGTGAGTACCCTGGTGTCACGTTAAGGGAATATAAACTACGGCTAGTGAGTACTTTGGTGTCACGTTAAGGGAATACTATATACGGCTAGTGAGTACCCTGGTGTCACATTAAGGGAATACTAACTACGGCCAGTGAGTACCCTGGTGTCACGTTAAGGGAATGCTATATACGGCTAGTGAGTACCTTGGTGTCAAGTTAAGGGAATACTAATTATGAGGCTTCCTCAAGGGGGGCTCGTTTTACCTCAGCAGTGTACTTATAACAATTTAATAGACAAATGATACTATTTACAGTCACGCGAGGGGGGCCGAAATGTTTTCTTCTTCCTGGGGGGGGGGGAGTATAACCGAAAATAATTGAGAAGCTCTGCTTTAAGGGAATACTAAATACGGCGTGACAATACTCTGGTACAAGTGTGAGACTTCTGAATGAAGACTTGTCTTGAATCAAAGCCTACTGTGAGCAATGGAGTCTGAGACTGAGGGCAACGAATACCAGGGCAGTTAACATCAGTCAATGAGATAGCGATAAAGATCCCTAGAACATGTTCTCCAAGACAACACACCTCAAATGAAGACAGCCCTATACACCTAAGTGTACATTTAGTTAAAAAATTCATTCCGTAAAAGTATGTTAGAAAAAGTAATTGCTTACAAAATTACATGTATGCGTATATTAGAAGAGGCATTGTTTAAAAGTATGAGTATTTTAGAAAAGGCATTGTTTACAAGTATGAGTATGTTAGAAAAGGCATTGTTTACAAGAATGAGTATGTTAGAAAAGGCAAGACCGTGAGTCTAAAGACGATGAAGGAAGACACTTGCTAAGAGTAACATTTGTATTGTATTAAACATTTTACTGACATTTTACGGGACAGGAACTGAAATCTTGGGTTATAGATTTTGGTACCTGTTTATTTTTGATTATCTGGATCCAGGAGATCTTTTTATTACTGTGATGATGATGATAATAATGGTAATCCCCCAACGAACAGGTCAAGGTTACATTGGTTGAGGCCTGTGGATCTACAACTGATGGCGTGACCCGGAAATCAACGTTTGACCCAAGTGCTTGGCAGCTCAGTAAAACGACGAAGACAACAGTACCATACGTCATTGTGGAATTAGCCAGTCTGGAAAACACATTCATTTTCTTCACATTTTATGGATATAAAAAAAAAAGAAAAACGCCCAAAGCTTGTGATGTCTCTTGTATTTTTCTAGCCATGGGAAGACTTCGAAGACCTTGTTACACCAGTGTACGAGCGCTGGATTTGCCATCAGGGACGGGGCGTAACAACGGCTTGGCAGAGGAGCAGTTGGCAAGGACGCCGGCCTTCGCCAGTACAAAAAGGTGCCGCTAAATATCTGTTTCTGTCTTAATTTTTCAATTATATCAAGGACGCCAAAAATAAAATAGTCAAGGGCGTCAAAAGTTCACTCACGCCGCTGCTTGATAGTATTGCTAGGAAAACTCAATAAGATTTTTCTGGGATTCTGTACGTCAGAGATTTTATACCCCACCCACGCAACGTCTCGCCAACAATTATAAAAAATAAATTTTGAATAATTAAATAAATAATAATTTTAAAATAAATAAATAATATTAATGAAGAGTTATTTCGAGTGTGCATTCCCCTCCCCCTCCCCCATAATTAGTGTATTGATTGTGGCAATGTTCTCTTTTAGCTTTGCGAACGCGCAGATATTTGACTGACACCTTACAATTACCGCGCAGCAAATTTGGTAAAATACTACACATAAATATGGATGCTGTGCAACTTTGCACACGGTCCAACGAACCTTAGTGTCCTTAGAGGAGACACTGGACTGTGGAAGACGTTTTTGGTGGCGGGCATGGTGGTGGGTGATAGAGAGATAATGAACCCGAATTATCAACATAATCAAATAGACACCACATACCGTGGTTATGATGCAGGCTAGGGGAGCGTAGGGGGGACAACCAGCATCAACATAATCAAATAGACACCACATACCGAGGTTGTGATGCAGGCTAGGGGAGCGTAGGGGGGACAACCAGCATCAACATAATCAAATAGACACCACATACCGTGGGGCTAGGGGAGCGTAGGGGGGACAACCAGCATCAACATAATCAAATAGACACCACATACCGTGGTTGTGATGAAGGCTAGGGGAGCGTAGGGGGGACAACCAGCATCAACATAATCAAATAGACACCACATACCGTGGTTGATGAAGGCTAGGGGAGCGTAGGGGGGACAACCAGCATCAACATAATCAAATAGACACCACATACCGTGGTTGTGATGAAGGCTAGGGAAGCGTAGGGGGGACAACCATCATACTTATCATTTCTATCAACTTAAACAGCTTTGATATAGGTCAGTGATAGCGAACCTATGGCACGCGTGCCACAGTTGGCACGCAGAGCCTCATCACCCAGCATGCAACTAAAAGATTACATCCTTAATCAAACCAGCTAAACCAAACTGCAATTTTCGGGTAGCGTAGTAGTGTTGGCACTTTGATATTAAAATAAGTGAGTTTTGGTTTAATTTTGGGTACGCTGTCACAAAAAGGTTTGCCATCACTAAAATATGAGATTTAAATGGATCAAGAGAAAATCGCTGTCAGTTAATCAGTAACTCCTTTTTCGACAATAAGCACATTAATTAAAAACAATAAAATAAAATAAATTACATTTCGCTACCAGGTCAGTAAAAGGAAAATAGTGCACTGGTGGAATAGAAAACTTCCTGCCGGTAGCCATACAAAAAAGTTTGAGAAGCACTGCTATAGTCGATGTATTTCGTGTTATATTGCCAGGTTGCGCTCTTTCCTTTTCTGTGCCCACGTACCTACATTGAACTTTATTGATCTTTAAATATTACTATTAAAGAGTGCTAATAAATATTATTATTAACAAAAATTACTAATAAACAGTACCAATAAATAGTACTAACAAACACTACTAATAAATCCTGAAAAAAAAACTTTATAATTTATGGTTGAAAACACGAACTAAATTTAAAATGCATACCGAGATCACAAGATTTACAATTCAAAGGATGTTGTCCAAACTTGTAGTAATCACAACTTGTGGAGTTTTAGTTTTTTCCATTTATAATTATTGATAGACTTTAAAGAGCCGACCATAAATGATGTCAAGCACAACGGGGGGGGGGGGGCACACATTTGTGACGAGGGGGAAGGGATGAGTTTAAGAAATGTGTCGTCACATAAAAATAACATCAAGAGTGAAAAACAAAGTAAAAACAACGACAACAACTGTGCAACTTTAATTAAAAGTTCCCCTTAAATACAATTTATTTAATTAATGACGCTTGAATGGTCTGAAGAGTAGCATTACATTAGATACATTACATACTATACATGACCACAAATTGATGCTTTGTGACGTCATATTGCGGGGGTTTGGGGGAGGGTCTAGGTTCTAAAACTTTTTGTTACGACGTGTGACGAAGGGGCGAGATAAAAATCGGCCAAAGTCGCGTGACGTCATTTACGGACGGTAGCAAATACGTTTTAAGTATTTTGAATCCATTTGAAATATACATTTTAAAATGACCAACAAATACACGTTTATTCAACATTACGTCCAAAAAATGACAAAAATTAGAGATGAAGAACTTATAATAGGCCTACTTATATAGATAAGGAGTAGAAATATTAGTAACCTACATCAGCCTGGAATAGAACAATTTAGAACAAAAAAATTAATTAATTAATTAAAAAAAAAAATAAAATAAATAAATAATAAATACGAATAAATGTTTAGCGCTATTTACCCGTTTGACGGTACAGCTGTTACACAAGTCAATCAGCTCAACGCTCAGATTACTTGGAATGAGATTTTACTCAATAACTAGGACCTATCACTACTATCAGAGGCGACACTTGATTTCTTAGTATCTTAGCTCAAGTGTTTTAACCGTTGATAAACACAAGAGATAACAAAATTATAGGATAGAAAACCGCAACTAGTAACTCAAGGGCAGTCCATAAAGTACGTCACGCTATTTTTGACCATTTTTAACTCCCCTCTCCCCCGTCATGGATCTCGGACACACCCCCCCCCCCTAAGTACGTCACACTTTCGTACAAAAATATATTTTTAAATTAACAAAATAATTACAATTTAACATAAAACACCGTGACGTCACACATGGCCGGACACCCCCTCCCCCGTCACAAACTGTTACACTTTCTTACACACCGCCCCCCCTTCCCCTCTGAAGCGTGACGCACTTTATGGACGGCCATTATGAGATATCTTTTCATTTGTAAATAGTCAGCATTTAGATCTAGTTAGCAATTAAACGTTTTTGATATTTAAAAAAAAAGTATTATTAATTTTCTTTTAAGATGTCTGTTCAATTTTATTAAAACTGGTTTCTCGTTTACAAATCAGATTTGAGGTAGTTAAAAGCTTTGCGTAATGTTATTGATTGATAATTTATATATAGAAAAGATAAAACTATATTTTCATTATGGCTATAAAACTCTGGATGTATTTGTCATTTTTAACAGTACCTAAGCATGTTGGCCAATTGGTTGAATATTAGATTAACAGGTGTCACAATTAATTAAAAATTACTGAGCATGATTTGTCAAATCTCATAGGGGCCGTCCATAAAGCACGTCACGCTTCAGAAGGGGGGGAGGGGTGTAAGAAAGTGTGACAGAGTGTGATAGGTGGGTGTCCGGCCATGTGTGACGTCACGGTGTTTTATGTTAAATTTTAATTATTTTGTTAATAAAAAATATGTTTTTGTACGAAAGTGTGACGTACTTCGGTTGGGGGGGGGGGGATTCCGATATTTGTAACAGGGGGGAGTTGTTAAAAATGATCAAAAATAGCGTGACGTACTTTATGGACGGCCCCATATTAGATTTATGAGGAATAAAACTGGGAAAACGTACACTTTTATTTAAATTTAAGTATATTTACACACTTTTTATATTAACTTGCTTTGGAAGCTTGTATTTTTGTAATAGAATCTAGTGTTGCAGTTTGAACTAACTTCCTGATATCCAATTATTGTGAACTCTTGTAATTTGTCCAAGCCCTCTGTACCTCACCAAGGACATTCACTTAAATGAGTTCATTGATGTACAATCAATCAAACTTGTAGTTTTATCAGACAAAAAAACAAAAACATTACATCAAATGATATTTGAGATAACAAGAGATAGATGATAACAAAGACAAGGGTTGCCAGCAACTCAAGACTGTCAAGGTATGAGAATCACTGCGTTTTTAAGTTGTATTTTTGCCTGGTCACAAGCTCATGTTTTGAGCTTTGAACGAAGTTTCACGGGGGAGCGGTGTTCAGTCCATGCAAGGTCTGTCCAGGCCCACGGTATATAACTCGGGTGTGTCTCGGCTGTAGGGGACACAGGAGAGATAGGTTACGGAGACCAGTGGCGTAGCGACAGGTCGCCGGGTGTCCGGAACACGAGAATACCCCAGCTGTTAGAGTTGCCATGTTAGTCTGTAGGACTGTACGGCGGGCTAGATTATAACTAAGAGACACGGAGATATGTGATAGTGAGAAGACCAGAAGTTGTACATAGTTGATAAGTGTCTATGAATATAATAAAGATTGCTGTTGAGAAAAGGACTTGAGTTGAATTATTGTACAGCAGTTGTTGGTGTGTGAGCCTCGGGACTGAACCCTAGACAACGATACCCGACAAAGACAATAACAAAGATAATCTTGGGTTGACAGTTTGACTTTATTATATAACCACTTGTTTACAGCACAGCATCTATCATACATAATAAATATATCAATACAAGACCCAGGAATGTTGCATGGAACAATAATTACATACAATTTATTTTATTTAAATTCAAGAATATCAGTAGTGCAGCCAATCCAATAACTCATTGCAGTGCATCTTGATTCTAGAAAGGTATTTGTTTACATTGTTTTCCTATTGATATTTTAAGAAATGTGTTCACATATCAACTAGTTCAGGCCAATTATCTTAAGCTCATCTCTGCAGAAGGCTTGAAAATGGGACGACCACCACATTAATGTACCATTTGGGACGACCACCTCATTAATGTACTAAAGACTTGTAATGAAAAGTTTCTCCTATTATAAGGGTTACATAGTGATAGGATCAAGTGTTTTATTGTACAAATATTTGCTGATGGATTCCTTATTCAATTTTAAATTATCAATATTTTCTATAATTGACTTCACACAAAAGATGATCTCTGGAAAACACAACCTTGCAATTATTGCAACCCACCCTCAAACAAAACAACTGTAAATAAAGCAAAAGGTTTGAGAACCACTAACATTGGTTCTCAAAAAGAACTTCTTGATGGTTTTTAAGGCTTTAATTGGCCTGGCACAAAAACATATAACATAATATCAATAAAAACATAAAAATGAAATAAAGAGGATAATATGCTAGTTATTTACAAGACATAGATAAAACAAATAATTTTAAATGGAAAAACATTGGATAAAAAAATGTTATACTGACAAAACTATCCCCAGAAAATAATAAAATTAAGTGATTAGGTGAGTTCTTTGATTTGCTAGGGAGCTAAATTTGTCGATATCACCAAGTTTCCTAGGAACAAAATGAGCTGATAGAACATATGTCCATGGCATTTGATGTTGGCTGCTCTTAGTCTTACACCAGATCACAATAGTTCAGACCAATACACTTGCGGCTCTATCTATAGTAAAGGTGGGTAAACTTTTTAGGGTGAGGGCTGCATTAGTAAGAAATGAAACATCCAGGGGCCGCACCTAACCAAAAATTAGATTCAAGTACAAACAACCGTCTTTAACATATACTTATTGATTATTTTGACATTACCCCAGGCTTCTGCGGGCCGCAAAGAACTCTGTAGCAGGTCGCATGCAGCCCACAGGCCGTAGTTTGCCCAACCCTGGTCTATACAATGAAAACTCTTACAACAGACTCCCATCAACTCAAGCACAGCATGTCCCGAGTGCTACAAGTTATCACAGAATTTGTAACCGAAGCCCTTTTACTTGTAGACTGTTATCTTTTTTTAATTTACCCTAACGAGATTCTCAGAACGGATAAGCATTTACTTTTAAAGCAAATTTCATGAAAGTTCCTTTCCAGGACATATATAATTCCTAAGCTAAAATGAAATATTGAACAAATTTATCAAGATTTAAAAAGTAATATTTCAAGACTTTTTTCTCTACATTTTGAGTTAGAGGTTTATACAAAACACAGCCAAGATAAATGAACCAAATTATATTTTGTTGGTGATGGAAAATAGTTGTAAGCTGAGAGTGAAGATGGATAATTTATTTGGAACAAAGAACACAAATTAAATAGTTTCAAGGGTTGTGATTAATATAAATATGATTTCACAAGTACAAGAGCAGACTTAAGTGAAGTTTAAGGTGTATCCTGTTCAAACTCACACACATTAGAATTACGGTTATTGGTTAGCTAATCACACTCTCATGGTCACCATGTATTTTACACTTCTCTAATTCTTTGTCTACAATTTACTAGGTCTTTATTGTGTATTCCAGATTTAAAAAATAAGATGGGAGAATATTTTCCTTTCAATCAATGATAATCTGAATTATGATTTAAGATTAAAATAGATTTTAAACCAGAATACCAATATTAGAAAAGCAGAGAAAAGAAATAAGAATGAATAGTGAATCAAGCCTCGGCACTAACGCAAAATGGGTGAGTTTTTCGGCTAATAAAATAGTACCCTAAAATAAATTTTCTAAGAAATTCAGCAATTCAAATCATGTACATATGTATACTGATCTCTTGTACATTTTTTTACATCCATACAGACACATTATGTGTATTGGTAATTATGAACTGAAATTAGACTTATCAAGAAATGAACACAAACTTGAAAATCAGCAGGGACAAAGAAAGGGACAAGACAAGGTGAGACAAGGCAGAAGAGACAAAACAAAGTACAGCTTAAATTTAGTTGTAAAAAAAAAAGATGCATACATCTTATATTAGTTATATAATTTTTTAAAATAAATCCTCAACTCTGCCATGAACAAACCATGTAACAAATGAAGCTACAAGGGCGACAGTATGTACAATCTCATAAGATGCATAATAGTATTTATCACATTTATTATAAAATATTCACCAACCAACAGCACTAGACCTTACACTTACATTACCCCACAGGCTGCAATATCTAACTCTAACCAAAGGGAAATGGCGTGATTGAGCAAAACAGAAGCAACCTGGTCCTCTGTAAATGAAATGGAGCTCTGGTAGTTGAAAACTTGTGTTTTACCAGAGATGCCACCCAAGTAGAAGCAAAGACAATGTCATCAACACAAAGTCACATAATTTAATATTTAGGAATAGTTTTCTGACTCTGATGAACATAATTTCTCAGTACAGGAAGTGACATCAAGCACACATTTTTATGACATAATGAAGGTCTATAAATATCTCAAATATAAGGTTATTTGCTCATTTCTTATTTTATTAATAGAAAAAAATGCAGAATAGTAAAGAGTTTTTTCACCAATCAATTACAATACAATAACTTAAATAATTTAAACAATGCTACTATCAGAAGTATCTGCTATAGTTGAATTTAAAAAAACAAACAAACAATACAATTCTTCAGGTCAATACTTTTTTTTTTGCACTCATTTATTGTTTAGATCTGTAAGGTATTTTTTTTGTTGTGTTTAGGTCTGTAAGGTTTTTTTTGTTGTTTGTTTAGGTCTGTAAGGTTTTTTTTGTTGTTTGTTAAGGTCTGTAAGTTTTTTTTTGTTGTGTTTAGGTCTGTAAGGTTTTTTTTGTTGTTTGTTAAGGTCTCTAAGTTTTTTTTTGTTGTGTTTAGGTCTGTAAGGTTTTTTTTGTTGTTTGTTAAGGTCTGTAAGTTTTTTTTTGTTGTGTTTAGGTCTGTAAGGTTTTTTTTGTGTTGTGTTTAGGTCTGTAAGTTTTTTTTGTTGTGTTTAGGTCTGTAAGGTATTTGGTATCACTTTAAAACTTAGTTATCACAATAGGCTGATCTGATATTTGACACATTAATTGACATCTTCCGTTGTTTACTTGGCCGTGATGCCAAAGCTTGGTCCCAATCTCAGGAAAAACTTGCGGAGTGTTGAAACAATTTCAGGCTTCAAGGGGAACATAATCGTCTCACATAGCAAAGGGAAATAAGCACTGGCGTGAATTTTAAACTGAAATATAACAATAGGAATAGGATACCCCATGAAGTGATAATTTTCTCTAACTCGCCAAAGTGATTCTTAATTTAACAACATTTCAACACAGATAAGAAGATGTTGTATTATTATTTACTTTATTTTAAAAATGATAATGTTAAAAATTATTGAATAAGTGCATTCAGCTAGACATATTCAAAACTTAAAATTAGTGTTGGTAGGAAGCCTAGAGGGCAGTACAGCCGAGTAACTACCCTAAAGTATGTTACTTACAAGTCAAGTCTAAAAGAGTTTTCAACATATGAACACCATAATGGTTATTAACATACTGTGACAGAACTCTTTATAGTTCTAAAAAATTTAATAATAGCGTAATAATATTATTAGACAATACAAGTCCATTTGATAACAAATAATAACATGATATTTTTTTTAAAAAATGTATTCCGTTAAATATAATGACACAGTGGGGACCTAAGTGTGATAGATGTTGTTATACCAACTAATATTGTTAGACTTACCCTATCCTCGGACATCCTCAACAATCGTATGAGTAGCAGCAGTAATAAACTCCCCCAAGCTTCTCTGTGACTGTCAGACTGAAGGTTGAGGAAATACTCCAGGGCTTCTTTACAAACACTGTAGAGTAATGAGAGGTCTATGGATGATTCATTGGACTACTTGTGTAGGAAGGTTTCATAGCTTCTAATGTATTCAACCCTAGTAAACAACCTTTAAAATAAAATTGGTGCTTTTGTATTCTATCTATTAACTGTGGTTATGATATATTATTTATGTAGACCTGTTTTACATAAAATATATATTCTTGCCTATGTGTACAAATTAGATGAGGAATATGAAAGGCTGGCTTATATAAAAAGGCACAATTAAGTTCAGTATGAAAAATTTGGAGGTGTGGTAGGAAGATTCAGTACAATGTTACATTAAACAAGTTTAACAGCACCATAATACCCAAGCAGCACCATATTACCCCAGAGGCACAATATTACCCCAGCGGCACCATATTACCCCAGCGGCACCATATTACCCCAGCGGCACCATATTATCCCCAGTGGAACCATATTACCCCAGTGGAACCATATTACCCCAGCGGCACCATATTACCCCAGCGGCACCATATTACCCCAGCAGCACCATATTACCCCAGGGGCACCATATTACCCCAGGGGCACCATATTACCCCAGGGGCACCATATTACCCTAGCAGTTTCTGCTCCACTTCCGGCCATGATGTCTGTCTATTGCTGTCATCATAGACTCTAAAAAGAATTCTGAAGAGACAGGCCAGGCTCTGAGTTTCTTGTTTTAACAAGTTGGGTTTGGCCTTGCCTTTAAATCCTGGTAAACAATTTCCAAATCGATTAAACTATTCTCCATGATTATATTATAATTATAATTATCACAAACCATTTTTTTTTTTTAAAAAAAGAAATATTTTTAATGGTAGTTTTAACCAGGAAGATACTCTAATCCCCTTGTTAATTATTATTCACTTTAAAAATGTATTTCAGTACAAAATATTCTGATTTTTTCAACTTTTCAGAAACATACACATACACATAAATATATTCAAATGACAATTTTATTCATCAGTTAGGAAAATTAAATACAATCCTCAAATTTTGTTGATTTGAAAAGCAATGACATAATTTCAGTATGTTATGTCTTTGATCACTTGAAGTAGTTGAAGTCTATATTTTAGATATTTATTTGATCCCTTGAAGCAGCAGAAGTCTATGTTTTGGATAATTATTATTTGACCATCTAAAAAGAATGTTTGGCTACTCACCAGCCTTCCAGAGAATGTTCCTCTGCTCATGGTTAGAGTTGAAGGACTTGGCAAATCTGTGAGACTCCAGCAGACAGTCCACAAACAGGAGCAGCTGGCCAGATGACAAGTACTGATACATGCCCTGCTCATCGCCTACGTGTTCATGGTAGGAGTCTGTTAGTGAGTCACTGTCACCTCCCTGGAACAATCAGATGAGTTGGTTTATTGAATAAATCATGATCATGAATTTTGTTGTTTCCTTTCACTTATATCTAGACATTATTTGAGATACATCAAGGAGTTTTATTTGTAAACAATTCTCCTATGCAAAATTGAATGTGAGGAATAATCAATACTAGAGCTGTCGAAATTATCTATTAATTTCTCAATTTAACGTTAAAAATTGTATCTATTAAAAATCAATTATAATAATTTAATTGAGAAAATTTCTATCAAAAATTAAGAAAATATTTATATTGTTTTTCTTCAATTTATTAAAAAATAATTAATAAACAATATAATAGCCCAGATGACAGGATCTGTATCACTGAGGAATTTAGTACAACAGTCCGTAGTAGTTAAAAAAGTTTATGATATTATGTTTCTATGGAAATAACTCAATAAAACAAAACAATGTCAATTACCTGTTTTTGTTACTTTCCTTGACATGTTTTGCTTTAATCGAAATTAACGATTAATTCATGAAATTAAACGTTAATTTTTCAAAAGTTAGCGATTAGATTTAAATTAATATGATGAGGAATAATATTGAAAGTATTCTTGACTCATACTTGAGCTACTGCCAAATTCTCAGCATCCTCCCTCCGACTTGTAGCAGGAAAGAAGACGATGTTGTCTATGGTCTGTATGAGTTCAAGTTGAACGACACAACGAATCAATAGGCCCTGGAAAAGTTGCTGGTCACTGGCCGTCTCTATTGAAATACAAAGCAACCATTTAGGAAATACCACTGGCAGTGGGCCAAAGTTAAAGTTTAAAAGTGTCTTTCCATACACACAACAAGAAATGAGATATCAGCTGGTCTTATGAAAATATTTTCTCACAGGGAAACTTAGATCAATGTTTTTATAAATTAACAGCAGCATGTACCTGTTTAGAAGGATAATTATAGCAGTAATTCCAAACCTGGATCATTTATTAATTCAAAAGCTTGAGTGATTTAAAATATAATTTTCAAATACAGAATAGATTTGAAATACCAAGACATACAAATTAAAATTTAAAAAAAAATCATGTTAAGCCTGGTCCCTATTGGAACTCAGGACGTGTTAGCGCATTTTCGTATTATGTATCAGTACTTATGTTAGATATCAGCATTATGTAGTTGTCAGTAATTGTGTTTAGATTTTAGACATACTTCAAAGAATTTTCCTGTGAAATGAATATACCTGACATTTTTTTTATTTAAAAGTCATTTTTTTACATTTTAAAAAATTTTATTTTTTCTTTAATCTAACTACAAGTCACTACAAATGATGACGTAAAACTCTCTAAACTTTTACACATATTCTAATGACGTCAACTAAAAAAAAACACTAATTCTTTTGCACGCTTTCACACCACTCTTCAATGCTTGAAAAATTATGTATTCGACTTCAAGCAATGGCGGCCGTTCCCTGCGCTAGTGATACTTCTCGATTCGAAATATTTTTTGGTAGTTTTAACGGGGTTTTTTAACGGATCGAGTAACTGAGTTTTGATGCACAAATGGCAGGTCAGGACATACAAAAAACATATATACCTCATGGGTCTAGGACTTATGGATGCTGAGATCAAGGGTGATGACAGACGGACGGACGGACAAAGCGGGTGCAATAGCGCATTCGACTTCTCGAAAATGCGCTAAAAATAATTTGAGTAATCACAGAATTGTACATTAAAAGCACCCATCAGCTGACTGTTCAAAAGCTTTTTCTAAACTTATTCTCTCCTAAGACAAATTGAAACTAAGTATTTGAATTTGTGCACACAATTTTCAGGCTACAAAAAGTATTTTAAATTAAATTTGTTGAATAGTATCATAAGTGAAATTTTATTGTAAAGACAAGAGCTCAATCATAATTGAAATAACTAGAAACAGTTTCAAGATGTTACCTTATAAAGACTTGAAATAACCAGAACCAGTTTGAAGATGCTATTTATACTGACTTACTCTTGATAGGCCTCTGTTCCTGCCACTCCTGTGACACAGCACTATGCACACTTTGTATACTCTCAGCACGACCGATACGACCAGGCTCAGGATGGTAGTCGTCCTAGAGAAAGGACAAAGTTCATGTCAAATAATCTATGAATATTTCCCTCAAGTCCCTATCTGGTTAAATCTTCCCTGTAATATTATCATGTTTCCTTTGGAGGTTAGACCTATTCTATTTGGTTGTGATGCTTGGCAATGTAACCACAAGGCTAAGTTGATGTGAATGTCTTAAAATGATCTCAATGTTACATATTCTCCTACAAAAGTTCAGTTAGTTAAAATAACACCACTAAAAATAATTCCAATAAAATTTTCAAAATCCAGGCTAAATAAGATTTTTTAAAATAACACAAGCACTAATCATGCGAACTATATTTTAAGGTTTTAAAATTTAAAAAAAATGATGATGATGTAATAAAAAATTACAGTATCATCAAAAAGCAGGGATGTAAAAAATTTGGAAGAAAATGGTAGTACTGGTGGCAGCCTCACAAAGTGCTTCTCTTAAATATGTGTTAGTACTGGTGGCAGCCTCAAAAAGTGCTTCTCTTAAATATGTGTTAGTACTGGTGGCTGCCTCACAAAGTGCTTCTCTTAAATACATGTTGTGTCTAGTAGCTATACGAATGTGGAGCTGGCATTTTACTGCCTGGCATTGTGTTGCTGGTTATTTCTAGTTGCCCTTTTATTGGGGGAATATGTTACCAGCTTTTAAATACAAAGCTTAAAAAAACAAAACATTATTTGGGTTGACAATACAAAATCATTGGGAGGACCATTGTCTTTGGTTGGCAATACAAAAACATTGGAGGACCATCGTCTTTGGTTGGCAATACAAAAACACTGAAGGACCATTGTCTTTGGTTGGCAATACAAAAACATTGGAGGACCATTGTCTTTGGTTGGCAATACATAAACATTGGAGGACCACTGTCTATGGCTGGCAATACATAAACATTGGAGGACCATTGTCTTTGGTTGGCAATACATAAACATTGGAGGACCATCGTCTTTGGTTGGCAATACAAAAACACTGAAGGACCATTGTCTTTGGTTGGCAATACAAAAACACTGAAGGACCATTGTCTTTACACCATCCAAAAGGTCAATAAAAATGATTGACAAGAAGAAAAAAAGATGTTAAGTACTAACATGATTGTCTAAGATGACTGGTTGGTCATGTCGAACAGGTGATGTGATATCTGAGATACACTCAGGTTGCCAACTCAACAATCTGAAATAGGAGAAAAATAATGTCACATAGTCTATTTCATGATAGATAGTTTGAAACAATCATCTGTTAAAAAAAAAATCCTGCTTTTATTATTATAATTATCAACCTCTCTCCCCCCATATTTGAGATTCTCAGTTCATAAGATCCATGTCTAATATATCAGAGTATTTCAATTAGCTTGATTTTTTTTATCTACAATAAATCAACTCAAGGGCTAAGTATACAATTGTAGGCCAATCATAGCATTTCAGAGCATGATTAGAAACAATGTTTTACTTACTTGTGCGGTATGGTAGACTTGAAAATGTCCAGCATACAGCTACATGTTTGGTCCCAGGCATCAGAAGAAAATTTACCTCCGTTAGAAATGACAAGGTTCTCTAAGCAGTTGGTGCCAGACCTAACAGGATCAAATAGAAACTCTTGTCAATCAAAACTTCTTCATTACCACTGAAGTGTATTATGAAAGAGAGAAAAAATATGGAGGTCAGACAATTTTATTTTTTTATAAAACCAACAAAATGTCGAGTTAATAATTTTATCTATGACAGCTAATATTTGGGTTGATAAATTTAGAAAATAAATCGTCACTTAAAAACTATTGCCGTTACCTGGCCAGCTGTTCATTATCCTGAGCCACACACCATTGCAACATCTGATACAGGTCTGTCAACAAGAGGGGTGATAACTGCTCATAATACTGTGTGAAAACATCGACTATAGCGTACAGGGCGTGGTTGCAAGTGGTTGTCATCCATTCAGCTTTCTGTTAGAAGGAAAAGAACTGAACATTGGTGCATGTACAAACAGGAGCTTCTTCCAGCTTCTAGGTTGCTTCCAGGGTCACATAATTTTAAAAATTACAAATAAATCATCAAATTTGAATCAGTAAGTATTGAAATGCTACTATTTGATAAATTGATTTATATCTAATTTTTTTTTCTTCTTAATAGTACATTTTACTTGGTTTTAGAGTTGAAAAGTTTAAAATTATTTGTCATTGACCTCACAAAAATTTGCTCTGATAAATAATTTTTTATTGTACAGACAAAAAATGTATGTAAATTTATCAAAATAATTATGGGGGCAATGTATAGTATATCTCCTATGAAAGTTATTTAAAAGATGGGTTATTTAAAATCTTTAGAGATGTCGGGAAAAAACACCAAAAAAGGTAAAATTTTGTTTAGAATTAATTTAAATCTTACTTTTTTCCCTAATAGAAAAGATCAGAAATAAGTATGCTACTGATGGTTAAGTTTTTTCCCTTTTATTCAAAATCAATATATATAACATCAATTTACACAAAATTAAATCCTAGAATGCCTCACTAACACTAAATAATTTACATTTTTTTAAAAATGAGTAAGTTACATGTCCTCTTTTATTAAAATACTTCTTCTTCGTTCTCAATATTGAGTATTGAGTTTTGCGTGCCACGAGTTTTGCGCCAATAGGCCCGTGGTCTCTGACTTCAGCCTGCTGTATTTTCTGGATTTGCTTCCATAGCCTTTGGTCAGCCAAGACCATCTGCAAGGCAGCAGTTGTTTTTTGGCAAGTGATGCAGCGATCACATGCCACGGCAAAGGGGTCCACGCATTACCCCGCCGCTTTTCACCCATTTGGAGCTGCGTGGAACTCGGTGACGCCCTAGGCCCCGGGAACAAGTCCTTGGCTTCCCATGGATTCGAACTCGTAACAAGAAATTTCACAAAGGTCTAGGACATTGAAAAAGCGTTTAAAAACAAACCTCATTCTGTTGTTCAGGAAGCTTCATGACGTCAAAGATACGGAAAACTATTTTGAACAAATCCTTCCACCAATGGGATTGAAAGCTTTCTCCATAAGTCTTCATAATCTCAAACATGACAGTCAGGCCTCTGCATGATATTAAGCAATAATTTAAAATCTGCCAGTGGTTATTTGAAACAATAATTTTAAAAAATTTAAGTGAGATTTTATTTTTAAAATAGTCTATAATTTGAAATGCATAATTGAAAATACAGTATATTAATCTGCACTGCATTAAAATAGGTATATTTAATTAAATCTGCTATAATTCTTACAAAATTGCTCAATTACAAAAAAACTATAGAAATAAGAATTTTTAAGATTAAAAATTCACAGAACAAAAGCAAATGAAAAGACCACACACAATAACATCTGAACAAATTCATTGCTTTTTTGCTTACACACATCTTGCTTGCCTAAGAAGTGGCTACTCATAATGAGTGGCATATTCTTTTAAATCAAAAAAAAAAAAACTTGAGACATACAAGACAAGTTTCAGGAGTAAAAGTTTGTCTACCTAGTCCTGACATCAAGCTTACACCTGTTGATGACACACGACAACTCAAACAAGACAGGGAACCATCCTTTGACCCAAACTCTGTCTTCTTCAGGCACAGAGATCTCTTCTCCTGCATGTTCTTTGAACATCTGTTAAAAAAACAAAACAAGTTTATATAATATCAAAATAAGAGTAACTTAAATACCAATGGCCTAAAACTGCCAAACTCAAACTGCTAAGTACAAAGAAAAAAAAGTGTAATTCATGGAAGAGTCAACATGGTATGGGATCACTAAGATAAACAATAAAATAAGCCACATCCCTGAGCTTGAGTTGCATACTCACATTAGGTTTTTCTGCCACATACTTGGCACAGTTTCTGATTAACCTAATGGCCTCCATGCTGGTGTCAGGAAAAGCAGCATTGCAGGCAAACTCTGACAGACACTTGACTGCATCTTGGAATGAATCAATGATGGCAGCAAAATGTTTCTCAAATACATTCACTGAAATTAGAACCATACAAGTGAATGATTATATAACATTACGAAAGCAGATTATTATATAAAAAATATCTAACTTAAACCCAAAAGTACAAAAAAACAACACATCCTTGAGATACTAAGCAAAGGGAGATTACTCTCAAGAACATGCACCCCCATGTTAAATAAAAATATTTTTTAACACCTAAATAAAAATTTAAAATAACAAAACATGCACCACAAAACAGAAAATTTGATGAGCTTTTAAAAAATGTATAGGTTGATGCACTTTAACTCTTAATGTGCCATAAGGTTTTCGGAAAACTTCCGCCCTCAGTACCGTAAGAATTTCCTGAATTGAGATCAACCGGTTATAAAATTAAAAAAATTGCATTAAATCCATTTTTATTATTATGGTCATACTGACGTCATCTTTTAGAATAAGAATGGTTATTTTATGTATCCGAAAGATCGTTTTGAGTTTAAAACTATTTTTACCTGTAGTTTAGTACTATTATTTTAGTAATAAAGTATAGCGAAATCGCATCTTCGAAAAAAAAACACGTAAAAACTTATAAAAAACATCGCGAATCGAGCGATAACACTAGCGAGGTAGACAGCCGCCATTGCCGGAAGTCGAAAACATCGTTCATCCCGCACTGAATAGTTTTTATTTTCGGTAATTTCGTTTCTAAAGAGAGCTCTATCGAGTCGCGCATTACCGCTCTTTGGTACTAAGCGGTAAACCGCGGATTACCGCGCTTTGGTACATTAAGAGTTAATTCACAAATATATTTCATATAAATCTGGAAAAGTGTTTTTTTAAAATTTATATCGCTGTTTTTGGGCATCAACCTCCGTTGTTTGTCCCCTTTTGCTTTATTTTATCGTCTCATGAAACTTTGAGAAACTTCTTATCCACTGACAAATACAATTTGGTACTTGGTTACTTGAGTCTAATCATGATATTATGTAGATAAATTTTAATATGTCCTCATTAGTAACCTCCTTCCACTGTGTGTCTTTCTGGCTATTTGCTGCGGTTCAGCGTATTTGTTTGTTTCATCAGTTAACAACCCTTTCATAAAAAGCTTGAAGTAGTCTTTGTTCAAATTTTACAAAATAGAGTACAACTTCTAAGCAAACAAGCTTTTGAACCGTAAATGATATGAGCATCTGTTTTTTAAAAATAAAATCAGCGATGTTTCTACTTTTTAAAATGCCGAGAGCTATTCGAACTGTGACAATGCTTCTAGCGAGGTTGCATGATGTATGCGTGTTGCTAGGTGTCATGTCACATTTGGGTGCATTAGTAGCCATGGGGATAGGTCGCATTTGTAGCGATTGGGTTAAAGATGGATACTGATCCTTGCGTAAATAAAATATAAAGTGATTATTCTTTGCATGATTCTCTTTAAAGAAATTCCTAATTCATAATTTAATGTTTAAAATATTTTTTTTTACTGACAAATAATTTTTCCTGTTGTCTGGAATGATAGATCAACAATTCCCTCATCATGATCAGATGCAGCAAGGTGGAACACACTGAAGATGTTCTTCCAGCCAGACTTGATGTTTGCAGCCTGTGAATTGACCATTTGGGCAACACACCTCACAACCATATCACGAATAGCTGGCGATCTAAGGGGAAAACAGGAAAAAAAAACATGGAACCAATCGATATTTTAACATAATAAATACATTTTAAAAAATAATTACCAAATAAATCTATCAAGTCATTTTTGAACAAGAATTCGACTTGAAAATTAACTTACTTTAAATGAGCAAGAGTTAAATTTAGACCAACAATACAGCAGTAACAACACACTAAAGTAATTTAAACACCACTACATGTTTCTATCACTCACTAAAGTCATTTGAACATCACTACATGTTACTATCACTCACTAAATTCATTTAAACACCACTACATGTTTCTATCACTCACTAAAGTCATTTGAACACCACTACCTGTTTCTATCACTCACTAAAGTCATTTGAACATAACTACGTTTCTATCACTCACTAAAGTCATTTAAACACCACTACATGTTTCTATCACCCACTAAAGTCATTTGAACACCACTACATGTTTCTATCACTCACTAAAGTCATTTGAACATCACTACATGTTTCTATCACTCACTTGTTTCTTTTCATGATATGCTCGAATGGACGCAAGAAATCTTTCTGAAATCTGAAGTTGGCAAACTCTCCTTTCTCAATGAATTTCATGGACAGCTGTCGTAAGGAATCCACAGCAAAGAAAGCAATCTCTTCACTTGGATTACAGCCAACCTAAAAACAAGTATGGAACATTCAATTAGAACTGTCTTCTATATCACTATTGTAGTCATAACCAAGGAATATTCAGTTTGACATTGTTTTCAATTACAAGAAACCTTAAGTGTCAATGTCATTTGTAAGGATCAATTTGAAAAAAAGTTAACTAAGATAAATTCATAATTTGATTTGGCCTTCACCTTGTTAAAATGTTCACTGAGATAGTGCCAGATACGTGACCATTGCAGACGGATACGGCCCATGTTGNGTTTCTATCACTCACTAAAGTCATTTAAACACCACTACATGTTTCTATCACTCACTAAAGTCATTTAAACACCACTACATGTTTCTATCACTCACTAAAGTCATTTAAACACCACTACATGTTTCTATCACTCACTAAAGTCATTTAAACACCACTACATGTTTCTATCACTCACTAAAGTCATTTGAACACCACTACATGTTTCTATCACTCACTAAAGTCATTTAAACACCACTACATGTTTCTATCACTCACTAAAGTCATTTGAACACCACTACATGTTTCAATCACTCACTAAAGTCATTTAAACATCACTACATGTTTCTATCACTCACTTGTTTCTTTTCATGATATGCTCGAATGGACGCAAGAAATCTTTCTGAAATCTGAAGTTGGCAAACTCTCCTTTCTCAATGAATTTCATGGACAGCTGTCGTAAGGAATCCACAGCAAAGAAAGCAATCTCTTCACTTGGATTACAGCCAACCTAAAAACAAGTATGGAACATTCAATTAGAACTGTCTTCTATATCACTATTGTAGTCATAACCAAGGAATATTCAGTTTGACATTGTTTTCAATTACAAGAAACCTTAAGTGTCAATGTCATTTGTAAGGATCAATTTGAAAAAAAGTTAACTAAGATAAATTCATAATTTGATTTGGCCTTCACCTTGTTAAAATGTTCACTGAGATAGTGCCAGATACGTGACCATTGCAGACGGATACGGCCCATGTTGTAGTAAGAGATTTCCACAATTTTCTGCAAGCTGAACATACGTGGGTGAGCTGTACTTGCGAGCTCATCCATTGACACTTGACATAATGCTCGGGTAAACTCCACTGTCAGAGGCAAAGTTGTGATACATGTTACAGAAAAAAGGTCATCATTACCTAAGTCTTTCTAACATCAATAATATTAAAGATTTACAAAACAAATTTTCTCACATCACCAGAAAAAAAAATACAGAAATCATAGAAATGTGTTGACGTAAACGTTTCTCAAATGAAGATGATATTATTAAAACAATCTCCAAAGCTATAAGTACGAGCTTTTTTGTGATGATGTTTGTTTACAAGGTTTATAAAACACGTGACCCACCTATAGCATCACCATCAAGTTTTACGGAGCCAGTGAATATTCTGTCCACTGCCACGACAACACTCTGTGAACTTGTCTCCCCTACTGTTTCCTGGAAATTGGCCAGTCTTTGCCTGTCCATGTGACCCATATTTCCTTTAACAATGGCTGAAGGTTAACAAAGGATGATTTTAAAAAAATAATTTTTTTTCGGAGAAGCCTTAAAATGAAAACACATTAGAACTGTACACAAAATAAACAGGGGGATAAGTCTAGTATTTGTTTTAACTCGATAGGTAATCAAATTCCATACAAGCTTAATGAGTTTCTCTTATAACTCAATATTTCTGTCTAGTTTCAAATTAAACTCATTTCCACCAATGAATATGTGTAAAATATGTTAATATTATCCTCAACACTTCCTCACGCCCCATATCACTTAAGAAATCAAAGATTACCTTCAGGATCATGTGCCTCCACTGGATTACTAGAGTGAGGACCACTGGCAATGTATTTAGTTTTCACCCCTGTACCTATTAACTGAGCCAGTTCAAGTTGGGAAATGCACCGGAGAATCTAATAAATGAAATGTATTTTTGTTAAGACTTTGATGTCTTTCATAGTATGAAAGAGAATAAACTAGGTTTTAATTTTACGTTTTAAAATTCCCTGGCCCCTGACTGGCAAAATTAAACTATTTGTTACAACGTGGTGTCTGGGCAACAGAAAAAGGCAACAATTAGCTTTGAGTGTGTTGGTGTTGGCAACTCTCATTAACAACACCATGATGCTTTTATAGCTAGCTTTCCTGTATTTCTGACACAGGCCTTCCATCAATGTTTGGATATTAGAGCGTACGTGTTCAAACAAAATCATTCCTAGAAATAAACAATAATCCTGATTTTAACTTATAATTTTACCGAAAAAATAATAATTGTGCCCTTTACCTCAAGCCAAGACTTTCCCAGGTAATTGCCATCGGTGTGGGCAACTGATATCAATGTCTTGATGGTATCAATGTTTTTAGTCTTCATCTCTGTGATGGGTGTCGCACATGTCAACAATGTGAATCTTGCCAAAGCCTGCACATACGCATCTCTTTCAAGCTGAAAAATTTGGTTGAAAATGGAATTAAAAAATGACCCAAATAGTTTTAATAAGTGATTTTCATAATTTTTATTCATTAAAAAAAACTCCATTAAATGACTCCAAAAACCAAACAAACAAGTCACCCTAGGACTTGTGCACTTTATGTAATAAAATAAATAATTGGTGAAATTTTAATGTGGAAACTTTGCTGTCACCTCCATATGAAAGATGCACGCAATCCTAATAGCACAACGTATTCCATCCAAACATAGCAGAGCTATCTCATTGTCATCACAGTCCTGTAAACCAACACTGAAGGCTGCTAGGAAAGGTGTCCAGGCAAGCTGCAATCAAAGGAAGATGTTACAGATATTCTAGTTATGATACAATGATTTGGTGAGTATGTTGATGCTTGGAGCATTACGCTGTTAAGAGGACACTGGATAATTACCAACAAAACATCTGGGCATTTAATGAAGTCTAAACTATCACTTTAAAATATGATTTACAAATAAATTGAAGCTCATTCGCTAACAACAATTTAAAGAGAGATTTATATATATATGCAACCTTCCCCAAATATTAATAAAAATGCTGACATATTTGTGTTAAAGAGCTACATGTCATGGGGATACCGTGGGATGTTAAAGTAAGTTTTAGTGGGAGTGAACATAGGTTGCTGGCCACGGGATCCCTGGGTAAGCTATGAACTCTGTGAAAGAGATGAAATTTGAGTGGAGGGGGGGGGGGGAAGAAATATAAGGGCAGATGGTGTGTAGTTGACAGAGAGTGAGGATGAAGGAACAGATCACTATGCCCATTGTGGATGTACAGAAGAGAGAGAGACTAAGTCAGGATAGATTATGAAGGATGTTGTAAATATACTGACACTTGTTATAACTCTAAGTATATATGATAATGCTGATGTCCTTATCATATGATTAAAATATTGAACTGAAATGATCGAGTGTTGTTCAAGTGTTTATTTTGTGTTACCTTAAACAGCCAAAGCTCTAGCTGAGCTAAAACTATTTGTTGATATCTGTGTCAAAGAGAGTATCCAGACCCCCAACCACCACCCCAGACAACGAATCAGCAATTTTTAACATCCCAATGAATGACATTTGAAAATTATTTTCAATATACAAAGTGCTTAAGTAAATAGTATTTACCTTAAACATTGGCCTGACGTGTTCCAGATGGGTGGCACTGGTAAAGCTGACCTGGCAATGGCTGACACTTTCCATCAGAGCCTTTGCCGTCTGCGCCATGTGCTCCATCTCCAAATTGTACAGCAGACGTCTTTGCTTGTCAGATGTGATGTCTTCTAGAAAATAGACAAACTATTTACTGACACAGGTATAAGAAACAGTTCTATTTATTTTTTGTTGAAAATAGATAGTGGCACAAGATATATTTGGGCTGGAACAAAACTATAACCAACAGAAATAAAAATCCTGTTCAAATTTCATTCAGTAGTTCTCACTCTTCCAGATTAGAATCCAGTTTATCATATGCTATCCATTATATTATTAAATGATTATAGGTTTATCAAATGCTATTTTGGTTTCAGTTTGCTCAATTTTTAAATGGGGTGCAAATATAAAAATATTTGAATTTAAATTTAAAACATCAATCCTTTGTTGGGCCAAAAGAAAACAAAAAATTCTTTAGCTTGAAAAAATAACATACAGATTTTTTAAAAAATCTTATTTTATGATAATTTTAAAAAGTCTAAAAAAAGCACCTGTCCTATATTGTAAAATAGAGACATAAAATGTGTTTTAATTAGTTATAGATGTAAAAAAACAAAAACAAAATGAAGAAAAAAATAAATGCCCTTCGAAAACTTAGTAGAAAAAAATCAATGTCCTACAATAACTTGGTAGAATAAAATCAATGTCCTACAATAACTAAATGTCCTACAATAACAAAGTAGAGTAAAATCAAAGTCCTACAATAACTTAGTAGAGTAAAATCAAAGTCCTACAATAACTTAGTAGATCCTACAATAACTTAGTAGAATAAAATCAAAGTTCTACAATAACTTATTAGCAATAACTTAGTATCTTACTGGCTGATGTATTGGGTTTGATGCCACCACTGTGAGCTTTCATTTTAATTTCCTTCCCTGCTATCTGGTCGTAGATGGCTGAGAGATAATCAGGAGGCAGGTCCTTGCTGTCGTTAATGCCCCGATTCATTCGAATGTATTGTTCCTTTGTCATCTTAGAGCTAGCTTTTACCTATAGGGATTGTAATGTATTTTAAGATTTTAACTGGATCTGGTTAAAAATTTATGTTTATCACAATCATTATTGATTAACTTAATAAAATATTGCATCTGTGTGAGGTAAACATAATTTTATCAATATTTTGTCAATAATAGAATTCAATAACATCTTGTTAAAAAAGAAAATACAAGTTTTTGCATGGTCAACTTTTTATTATCTTAATTGTATAAACCAAATGTAAAATATCAGTAACAGTATTGCATAAATCATATAATTAGCATTGGGGTATATTAAGATACCTTTTTTAAACACAAAAAAAATTCAACATAACATGCACCATGTCAATATCCTTATTGTATGAAAAAAAAACATGAACACATATATAAAAACAAGAACACCTTATTCTTCATTGAAATTGACTTATTGAAACCACATGTTAACAAACTGACATAATTCAAATGAGGATCATCTGCTGATATTTACCTGAGGATTATGGAGGTCAGTGGTCAACATTATAACAGAGAATGCTAAAACATAGGCAGTGTCAGCACTGGCGAAAATCTCTAATCTGTAAAATGAAAATAGTTCAATCATAATTTGAAACTAATCAGCCACCTAACATTTGACCCTATTAGTAAACTGTCATATAGACAAGATAATCATATAAACTAAAAATAAAAATATTTAAAAAAAAGTTTTAAAGATACCACGTTTTGTGAACTAAAAAGAAGAAAATAAACTAAAAACGTCAGGCGCATTCGGCTGAAATTTGGTCTATTAATGCTTTTACATTAAACTTTTCAGTTTCAAATTCCTCCACAGTCTATATATGATACTTCATTTAATTTCAGCCAAATGCGCCCCACGTTTTTAGTTTATTTTCTTCTTTTTAGTTCACAAAACGTGGTATCTTTAAAACTTTTTTTTAAATATTTTTATTTTTATACTTTTTAGTTTTCATTTAAGTAGAATTGAGTACTATAATTAATGAAATATTAAATTGTCATGTGAATCAAGTATGCATGCAAAATTTCATCAAAATTGGATGATCAGAAGTGGTTCAAAAAAGGAATTCAATTTTTGCCCCGGACAAACATCCAGACAAGAAAGCGACCTAATAAAAACGTGGTAAAAAAAATATTCTTACTGCTTTCACAATTTATTTTTAAAAAAAGTATGCTTAATTTCTTTCCTGCATAGAGACACATTTCCCACCCAAGCTGTTAAATATTCTTTATTGCAAATTTTAGTTTACTCCATTAAAAGAGGCATGTATATCAACCGCATCTTGTTCACATACTATATTTCTTGTTTAAATATGGTACACTAAAACAATTGACTAGCACATTATGAATTGGTCAAATATTAAAAAAAAAATAGTGTTGACGTATATCATTCAAAAATATTTTAAGTTTACAACTAAGTCTACAGAAAGATTTTAAATGGCACCCCCCCCCCCCCCAAAAAAATGAAATTTACAAGGTAAAGGGTATTTGTTTATTTACAGGCTCAATAAAGTAATTATCCTACTATGGAGCATAAAGTACCCAAAAGGTTGCTGGAAAATGGTATCAAAATAACTTTAAATGACCAGTTATATCTCTTAAAAATAAGCTTTACATAACATACCCTTGATTACATTCGTAGTATCTTGAAGCAAATTTTTCCATGAGCCTGTCAATTTTCTGTGATTCACCAGGTAGTCTAAAGCCTTCTAAAAATTTCCTTAATGCAGACACGATATCTAAGTCTGCAAAGTCCATCTGGTCAATATATGCATACATCACTTCTTTGTGCAACCTAAACAATACAAGTTTAACAAACATTAGTAATGATTTCACAGTGTAAAGCAAATATTTAATAGAAATAATTATGACAACATGACAAAAAAGTGAAATATTCAATGGAGAAATCTCCAAAAAATTCTAATTTAATGGAACAATAATGGTAAATTATAGAATGGTAAATTTCTTTATAGAAGCTTACTTTTCATTTTCTCCAAGAAAATCCCCAACTGCTGTCTGAAATGAAAGAAGAAATTTTAAAAATATTTATTTCAACTTAAACAAATCAACATAAGATATGACACCTTTAGATTATCATGATGGTGGTATTCTATTAGACTTATACCTTGTCCAATCTCTCCTCATTATGGAAAAATTCAGCAATATCTTCAGGTGACTTCCCCAGCATCTCCTGCTCCTGTAGGTACTGAATACCTTTCAGGGGTTTCTTGTTAAATCTGTGTAAGTGGATATAGATATCAAAACATTTGTAGGAAAACAAAACAAGACCTCAAACCTTGACCAAAAAAAATCATAGAAAAAAATTATGTTATTACCTGTTGTTCACGCAGATTAATAATATTGATAATAATTTTTTTATACTTGTTAATATACACCTTGTGGTTTGTTACTGTACCCTAATGAAATAAGAATGTTTTAAAGTGTACAATGTGTACAAATCAAAGGTTTCCAAATACAGTGAGATTTAAAAATAACATAATAGTTGTGTGAAAAATAACTGTTTGAACTTTCAGATCAATACTAATCTCCATGACTGTTTTAATTACAGATCACTACCAATCTCCATGACTTCTTTACTTACAGATCAATACCAATCTCCATGAATGTTTTACTTACAGTTCAATACCAATCTCCATGAATGTTTTACTTACAGTTCAATACCAATCTCCATGACTTCTTTACTTACAGATCACTACCAATCTCCATGACTTCTTTACTTACAGATCACTACCAATCTCCATGACTGTTTTACTTACAGATCAATACCAATCTCCATGACTTCTTTACTTACAGATCAATACCAATCTCCATGACTTCTTTCTGTTGTTTAAGAACTTCAAACTGCTCCGGATTATCAGCAGGAACATTGCCAGGAGCTGAGCTGCTGCCAAGGGTTGCTGTAGTGGGAGCACTGGAGTTTGAGCTCAGGGAGTTAGTGCTCCCATAGCTGGTCATGGTCCCACTACCTGAATCATTGTCTGTCTCTGTGAATGGTTTGCTGTCCTGGCCTAAAGTACAAACAGTATTGATAAAGAAATAAAAACAACGGTTCAAACATATGATACTGAAAATTCAGAAAAATTCTTAAAATTCAAATAAACCCAGGGAAGTTAAAAAGAAAACAATCTACAATAAAAATAAGGTTTTAAATATGTTAACAATTAAAAAAGGGTTTTTTTTTTTTTGCTATGGAATGCACTAAATAACCCCATAAATTTCTAAAAATGCAGAACAGAAAGAAAGATAGGGCAGCTGTGGTTAAACTAGAAAAAATAACTTAAGGATTTGAGGATGTGGTAAAGTTAGCAATGTAATTTTTGAAATAACTTTCTGCATAGATCTTTTTGTGGCCAAATGCATTTTCAAAATTTTTATTTTATTTTGATTTTCTAGAGTGATATTTAAAAAAAAAAAACATATTCATTATATTCCTTATAATAGTTTTTAAGTTTTAACCTTAAAATTATTATTTCATTAACTGTTTCTGCTGATGACATTTAATAGATATGATGAGAACAAAGAAGACTCGCAGAAGACTGAGGCTTAGATTCCATAAATAGGAAGGGAAACCAGTGGCTATGGGAGGGGGAGTCCAAATTCAAAATTCCCGCTAGTCCCCTTTTGAAGGGGCCCCCCCTAATTAGCGTCCAATTTTTTAAAAACATTTAAATAATGCCACCACCATGAATGTGGGGCCCCTCAATTAAGTTAAGCCCCCTGGGCCACCAAACCCCCACAAATTCCTAGCTATGCCACTGAGGGCAGCATCCTTACCCCTCCATGGTAACAACAAGACAATGTATGAAAACTGCTAACCTAGTTATGTTGGACTGTTGGTGTAAGCATGCAAGATTGTTACTGTACCTAAGTTGGACTGTGAATGGGGATTTATGTACAGATCTTTGCTCCACTCCACCATACATTTTAAGATGGACACCAAGCAGTGAAGGCCTTTGATTCTCATGCTCTTTTCTTGGTTTAGTGTAGCACCTGCGGGAAATAAGTCAATAAAAAGTTAAAATATTTCTTAGCTTATCGACCTTATATAAAATGAATAGGTAATGAGGAGAATTAAAAATGATAAGTACAAACTGATGAGTATAAAACTAAAGTTAAACTGATGAGTATAAAACTAATAAGGTTAAACTAAGTATACAACTAATAAGTTTAAACCAAAAAAGTTGTTAATGGTTAACCGGTCCCGTTTAATCAGGACCGGTTAACCGTAATCTAAATTAGTGGGTATATCTTATTACCCGAACTTCAAAATTTGTTGCGTTACGGCAGCATTCAAGAGCCAACACGCGAGAGGTGGTGACATCAAAGTACCTTCTTATTATTACAGTTTAAAAGTAGTATACACATCACCACCGTTACTAAGCTTGAGCTAATGAATGATTTCTTTATTTGCTTAGTTGCTGAGGCATAGTATGAGATCTAAAATGCAGCGCCGCGGTGATGTCAAAATCTGAATAATGGTCAAGACCATGACTGTTTACTATTAATATTACAAGAGAAAAGATACTGGTCCTCAAATTTGATTTAGGTCTCATATTGACAGTGATAGATTTCCTGCTAAGTATGTGCATGTCAAAGGCATTTGACTTTCAATTACCACATTGATTCAAACTTCATATTTTGTAAAAGTTGATTTTATGTGCGCTGTAAGAGTAGTACAGTAGTACTATGAGTATAGTATTTTGCTGAATTGACAGCATCGTCAAAAAAGATAAAGAGTTGCAGTGACATAACAGGTGCTTTGATGTCACTATCAGACAACTCAAGGCGAAAATTTGATACATGACCTTGTCAGTTCTCAAAATATACAGAAAATGCTGCCTGATGGTAAGTGGTCGTTTTTTGAATGGTTAACTGGTCCTAAAAAACTAGCTGTCTTAACAACCTAAGTTTAAACCGTTAAGTATAAAACTGTTAAATGTACCTAATTCTAGTGCATGTCTCCCCTGGGCTATCTTGGAGAGATCGTTTATAAGGCGTTCAAATATGTTGGCTAAAGCCAAATCACAGTCATAATTAAGGTAAATATCCACAACACTTTGGGCATCTAGAGAAGAAACATATGGATAAATGATGAATAACTAAATGAGCTGAACACTAATATTATATTGGTTAACACCTATTAAAATCAATAATTATCTATGATTTAAGATCAATCAATCTGATGTAAAGAAACATGTGCATGTGCAACTGACCGGCACAAATCCTCGTGAGAGCCTGGATGACCATCCACTTGTGCTCAAATGAACTACTGGGTGTCTCCAGAATGTAGAGAAAAATTTCTTTAAAAAACACCTGCAATTGAGACAACAGCATTGAGAAAAAATACATGAGATTTCAACAGACTTAATGATTGGATTAATACATAAAGCACAGAGGAAACTAACAGTACATCATTAACACATAATATAACTACTGAATCTGAAGGAAGCAGTTTAAAAACTGACACAGGAATGGAATTAATGTTGACTTCATTTGATGAAACCTACAATAATTTATCACATCTGGTTCAGAGATTAAAATAAAAATTAGGCTTGGGGAAAAAATGTAAGTGCTAACCTCAATTTGCATTTTGAGATGTTGTTTGAAATTGGCTAGTAAAGTGATAAATATAGCAAGGGAAAGTTCAAAGACTTCTGGCACAGAGCTGACGCCATTCTTGGACAAGGCCACACATAAATACTGCTTGATGGCGTTGATAAACATGGAATTGGTGCGAAAAACTGGACCTGCACTTTGTAAGATGGAGAGCAGGAGCTGTAAGGACAAGACTTTTGAACGCAGTTCATGAGATCTGAAACAAAATAAAACAATTGGTTGAATGATATCCCAGTGTATGGAGTAACACTGACAGGACTATAAAAATAATTAAAATCTTCAACATTATCATGTTTATTTTTTTAAAAAAATGATTGCATTCAACAGTGAACTACTTAATATTGCAGGGAGGTAGTGCTATATATGCCTACTGGCAAATGATCAAGGTTTTTTTGTAAGAAAAATGCACGCCAATCAAGTGGCAAGGTCTTTTTTCATCTTTGGACAATTGATCAATGCGAGATGGGGAGGGGGAAAAGTGAACAGATGTTCATGCCATACAACACTACTAGTGAACAGATGTTCATGCCATACAACACTACTAGTTCTATTGGATCAGTTCAAATTCAACAAGTCTATTGGTCCAATTTACCACAGTTAAATATGATATTGGCACTGGTATTAGTTGTTTTAAGTCAAGTCTCATCTACCTCACTTTGGGTCAGGTGGTCCCAATACAATAACTACAGTTGAATCTAAGAAATGTCAAGTCATGTGTCCATCTCTTACTTTGGGTCAGCTGGTCACACCACTATATCAATGTAAGAAATGTTGTCAAGTCATGTGTCCATCTCTTACTTTGGGTCAGCTGGTCACACCACTATATCAATATAAGAAATGTCAAGTCATGTGTCCATCTCTTACTTTGGGTTAGGTGGTCACACCACTATATCAATATAAGAAATGTTGTCATGTGTCCATCTCTTACTTTGGGTCAGGTGGTCACACCACTAAATCAATATAAGAAATGTTGTCATGTGTCCATCTCTTACTTTGGGTCAGGTGGTCCATCTCCCAGTGGTTTCATGGAAAGTTTACATAGACTTCTAAAGACGAGAAATGCATCTTTCTGTAGTATGTGACTAAATGCTCCGTGGAACTGTTCTCCACCTTCAGAAGTGTCATCAGGGGATGTTACTGTTCCTGAACAAAACAATGTGACTCAATATCTAAGAAGAACACAACTATATATAGCAATACATGGACACAAAATATTTTAATTTATACAGCTCTGAAAGATGATAAATAAAGTTAATCCCTTAAAAATAATTTTATAGGTAGAAGATGAAAATTCTATGTTTAGTTTTTTTAGATTAAAGCATTGTCATCCCTTTGAGAAATATAAAAGCCTTTTATTAAATAGATTACAAGTTTTTAGCTTTGAGATTCAGCAATTATAGATTGTGTTTTAAAATTCACAATTGTGCTTTTAGATGATAGTTTATAAATAAGTTTTAAAAAATTTTTTAAACACATCTGTTGCTTTTTGTAACATTGTTTCATATTGATTTTTTGGAAATATTGTTCAAACAAATTTATGTTTGTTTATTGTTGGAAGTCTTATTTATTACTAGATTGTGCCGGGGCGCCGTGGCGCCTGCGGCGCCCCCTTTTTTTGGGCGCCTACGGCACCAACCTTTTTTTAAAGACCAACTAACTTGTCCTTTTTTGATAAATACGAATTATTAAACTTTATGAAATGTACGCAAAGTATTTAATAATAATAGGGGTTGTATTTTGCGCACCGATGCACACCAAACAATGACGTCATCATATTAAATATTTTTACAGCGCTCATCAAAACACGATTTTTTAACTAAACTAACTGCTGTAGACTGTCGTACATCGCTGCTCAGCGTTACAGATCCAGTGACTTGGACTATTATATTATTTATGATCCATATTTACTTTACAGCAGGGCATCATGACAGTAGACAGAGATCAAAGAGTAAATAAATTCAGTGTTTCAAACATGCTCAAAATGAAAGTGACCATTCCATAGAAATACATAAAGATGCAGGACCTTAGCAGCAGTTAAGAAATCACCTTCTGTAGAGTTAGTCAGCACAGGTGAGGGTTGTGGTTCTTGGGACCTCTCTTCTTCAACTGTGTTGTTGGATGGAGTCAACTCTTTGGGTTTTTTTAATTCAGCCTCTTCGCTGACAGGCTGACCATTGGGACTAGCCTCTTCGCTGACAGGCTGACCATTGGGACTAACAGTTTGTGACTCACAGTAAGTGCTTTCAGGCTTATCACCATCAAGATCTAATTGAAAACAAAGTGTTGGTGCCAAAAGTAAAATAAAAATAAAAAGGAGGGAAAAAAAGAAAAAGGCAATGGTTAAAAAAAGAAAAGGCATTCCATATGATTCAAAGAAACATCCACGATCTGTCTGAAGTTTGCTTGTGTTGCTACGAGTAATTATTGGATTCCTGTGTCACCAAGCTAAAGTATTCTTTATTGGGACTAAAACCCACACCAAGTGGTAAAAAAAGAAACATAAATATAACTGCAGATTATGACAAAATGGAAAACACATCTTTTCACTAGGTTGTTGAGTCAACTTCTAAGATCACAACTGTTTAGGGTTAAATCACCCATGTTAGGATTGTCCTTCAGTCAGCATATGGTAGCAGTGTTCTCTAATGATTATTGTACTATCTGACTGGAGACTATGTAATTAACAGTATATGTATAAACCCCGTTAGGAGTGAAAGCATATACAAATGAAAATCATATGTTTTACAGAAAAATCTCATTTTTTGCTAAAGTATTCATTTAAATACAGAACTCAGATTTATTTCTAACATTAGTATCTTTCCTTTTCATGTATATCTTATAGTACAGTATAGCATAATGAATAATGCTGATTTACAATGTGTGAGTAGGTGAGAGTCACGTGCACATATTCATGTATAGCTAGAAGGAATTGGTTTGAATATTTTTAAAAAGATGTATAAAAAAACAAGCAAAAATGCAAGGATGCAATGGACCTTTATTCCAACTAACTGGACTATATTTGAGGTGAACATCATATTTGCCTAGACCACTTGTGTCAAACTGAATGCTCAAGGACCGTACCAGGTACAATTAAATCAGATAAAATTTAATGAAAATTCATTTTGAAGGCCTTATGATATAAAAATCAAATCTAGTTCCCTAATTAGCAGCCTTGCTGAATGATAAGCTAGCATGCTTGGTAGTACATAACACCATGAGCAGATGTTTTCTGTGATGCCTGTGATGAAGATTAATCACGCTGGAGTCGTTTCACTGATCAACACTTGCTGTCCATAGAAACTTAATGACACAGAACTGTACTCAAAGCAAACAAAAACTTTCATTCATATTTCCAAAGAAAAGTTTTTTTTTCTGATTATTGAATGTTCACACTAGTTGTTGGTGTGTAACCATAATAGAAATTTAACTTTTGACCAGATGAGAAATTAAGTTTGACAACTTAGACCTAAACTAATAAATTAATGGTAAATGCACACACAAAAAATCCAGTGTAAGTACAAAAAAATGAAAAGGATTTGATTGTTAAGTCTTGTCACTATCCAAGACAAGGAACACATTACTCAGGAGGGTTAGTTTAAAATAGAAACACATGCACATTTCTGATGAAGGAAGACATTAATATTTTTTAAACATTCATTCCTCTAATGTCACCAAAACCTCATTTGACAAAGTTATTTTCAAACTAACCTTGCAAATGATAAGCAAACTAAAGGGCCAAATTGATGCATTTAAATAAAAGTAATCTTAAAGAGATGTTTAAGAAAGATGCCAAAACCATTTCCGGTCAAATAATAAAAACTGAAGCTGCAAAATAAATGACCTACCCTTGGCCACATTTTGGACAATCTCACTCAGTATGCTGGACACAATTGTTTCTGCTGCCTGTGATTCTGTTGTCACAGACTCAGAGTCCACCGAGTCTTCACTTCTAGCAGACGCCGCCGTCTCATTTGTGGCTGTGGAGTCAACTTGGCACGCTTCCTCTACAATAATTTGAAAACAAATTGGAATGAGTTAAACAAATAGCAGAATATAGCATGTTTTTTTAAACCACTGAACCATGTAGATTGAATCATCTGAAAATTTCCGTCAACTTGAAATTGGTTTAAAATACATCAAAGAGTGGGAATTTCATTTTTAAATCACTTTAAAATTTTATTTTTTTAAAAGTCTAGTGGAATTTGATTTAACATTTTTTCTGTTTTAAAAAATACATTTGTCTCTTTGAATAATCTTAACATAATATGGTATTACCTTGCTGAGGTCCATCTATTCCATCAATACCATTCTCTTCATGGTTGACTGAGACTCCCTCATCAACACTTTCCTTCTTCTCCTGAAACCACATAGACCTTTAATGTAATGGTCATGCCATCTTTTTAAAAACTAAAAATCAGGTAACTTATCCTTGTAAATATGTCAGGATGACGAGAGACAAGTTTTATTGGTTACAACTAACCTCTGTTTCAAGTTTCTTGCTATTTTCTATCTCTGTGCGTTCGTGTGACTTTTGATCTTGTGACTAAGAATAATCATAAAAATGGAAATTTTTAAAAATTTAAATATCCCACTAAAATGAATGTAACATGGCACTTTTATATCCAATCCTTCAATATGAGACTGCGTTAAAATTGTTATTAATGTAAAATGGTATCCCAGACCACATATTTATATATGCTTTGAAAACAATAGGTACAATTTAATTTTTAAATATTTAAATAAACAAAACATGTCCATTCATTTGGCTTAAAAAAAAAACAGTTTGTCTAAGGGTTTGTATCACAGAATGACTGTTTAATAAAACTCAAGCCTCTATAAGGAGCTGGATAGCAAAGTCTCACAAGCTTCACAAAGCTTGAGATTGTGGGATTTCACCCATGTGAAGACAGAATAAAAATATTGATGAATGACTATTGCTTAAAAAAAAAATCCACCGCTGACTTGGAGAGGAGATGGGCGCCACCAGATCTAACCAAGCCCCAAGACAAGTTTTAATGGAAACATTAGAACCCCACGAGATGTTGGGGAAAATAATGCCTCTATGAGGCTGGCCTGTTAAGAAAAAAGAATGTAATATATCTGTTACTCAACAGCTCGCCCTCAATGCTGTCTGTTTCTTAAAATCTCTGTCATAGCATATCACCATAATTAGATTGTAGATCATTTTTGGATAAATATTTAAATTAAAAATAATCATTCACACATTTTATTTACTTTTCTGCAAGTCCACCTCTCCAGTAATTTGTGTTACGCTACTTACATTAGGTGCAATAATGATGCCCAAGTCAATATTAATTGCAAAGCCATTCAGTGACATGACATGAATCTTATCTTATAAAAAACAATAATTTTTTACTTTAATTAATTGCAAAAATTTCAGAGTTTAAATATAATTACTATTAAATAGTAGGGTAAAACTCACTGCCTGGGCTTCCATGCGACTGAAGATGACATTGAGCATCTGGGTTAGGGTCGCCTTCGCCGTCAGCCTGTTGACTAGGTTTCTACTGGCCAAGTAAATATTGTAGCATGTGCGAACTGTCTGAAGCACAGTGCCCTCATGGATTTCACATGTTGTAGAAGTCACTACAGTCAGGAGTGCCTTCAAAGTCCCATATTAATAATAATAATTAGGGTAGCTGTTCCTTTGATAACAGACTTTCAACAAAGTAAAGTTCAATTTTTGGTAAAGAAAATTTGTGTGTGACTAAAGATATTCATACAAGTAAACGCCAGGGAAAACAGTGAGTCACATCTCAATTACCAATCAGAATAAAGATATTATACTTTGTCAAAGGCATATGTGACTAAAGACATTAATAGACTTTGTCAAAGGCATATGTGACTAAAGACATTGATAGACTTTGTCAAAGGCATATGTGACTAAAGGCATTAATAAACTTTGTCAAAGGCATATGTGGCTAAAGACTTTAATAAAGTTAAGAGGGGGATAAGTCAAGGCTTGGGGCTAACAACCCATAATCATTAAAACATGACGAGTGCAAATATTCAAGCTATAGAAAAACAGGAAATGGAGCAAAAAATGAACTATAAACTATCACCTGGACCAAAATATTTGTAAAGTTAAATACAATTAACTAATTAAATAATTTGTTTAATTCCCATGGAGTTACCTATGATAACTTTGTCATTATCATTATAAATATATAATAAAACATCTGAAAATACAATTGCTCAACATAAAGGAAATACATATTATAATGGATCACAACCTTTATTATCTGTAATTGAACACCCTCATCCGTCTGTGGCCCATTGAAGCACCCACATATTGTTTCTACTATACGGTCTATCAGGCGTTTACCTGGGGCTGTTGAGTCTGGGGTATTGCCTGTCAAGTGACCATAGGCTATAAGTTTCTGTAAAAAAAAACATGTTCTATTAGTCAGTGAAGCTTCAAATAAAGTTAATTGACTCAGTATTGAAACATGTTCTTCTACATTCTAAATTTGTAGGATAAGCATGGTAATGTTTTAAGCTAGCAATATTAGAACAACTAGAAACACTGGTAATTCTGAATAAGTTTGAGATTCTATTTTTAAGAAGGAAGTTACCTGAAGACAGTCTAATGCTATGTTTACTATTCGTGGACATTTTGATTGACAAGCTAACTCAAATGGAAGGAAGTATTTATCTGCCTCTACAAAACCGGCTTGCTTTGGAACTGGCAGAGCTGATGAAGATTCTTTAGGCTCTTCAACACTAAACATTGAAGTAGAAAGGTAAATGTTCAGGTGAAAGTCATCCTAAAAAATAAAAATCAATTTTCTGTCCAGTCATCGGTAGCGATTGGTCACTCAAACTCCCACAGCCAATCAGAAAAATTAAATCTCATTTACATATTGAACAAGTTTACTCAGACGTTCAAAGCGAGCTATTATTTGTGCAGTATTTTTTTCCAAGACTTTATTTTGAGCGATACGCGGTGGGATTTTAAGTCAAAAACTTTGTTTTTAAGGTTATTTATTATAACTATAATGAATAGTATTTTTAATGTGATTAACATTTATGGCCGATCAAGACACCTGTTGATTAATCGTTAATTTCGCACCTGTTGAAAATCAAAATAACACTGTAATTTCTTTATATGACTTCTTTTAACTAACGAAAACAGACAAGTTTATTGACATTATTTGGTTCAAGTGATGGGCGGGTCTTATGGACACAATAAACAGCCGAACTGAACAATCGTTCACATAGCTTTAGATTGTCTCAGCTGAAGTTTCTGATACTGATGTGGATGTTTGGTTTGCAGTTGATATGATTTTAAGTGAAGTGTTAGAACTATGGTAGCAATGTTCTCTTTAGGTAGCGCGGCTGCACAGATATTTGACAGACTTTGACAGACGCCATGCAAATTTTATAAAATATTGCATAAAAAATGGACGGTGTGCAACTTTGCACACAAGATAATTTTTAAACTTTGCACACAGACCAACAAAGCTTAGACTTGGTGGGAACATTGCATGGTAGACAAAAGATTTCTCTCAATGGACACAATCACTTTATCAACGTTTTAAACATTTACGTCAGTCAGTTTAAAATCAAACGGTTCTTTTAATCGTCCGGAAATTAGTTTATGTTTATCGGCCGAATTATTATTATTTTTTTCTGTCAGTGGTGGGTCGATTAATTGTTAATTTTTTTTAACGATAAATCGAGAAATTAATCGTTAATTTCTGCAGCCCTATTTAAAATATGTGTCAAGTTAATTAAATGATAAAATATTTCTTTAAGCGATTTGTTGAAATACCAAATACAGAAGATCCTCTCATAATGAGCATAATGCGGTCCAAAGATCTTACTAATTAACCAAAACAATTTTTCCAATACAAATCAATTAAAAATATTGAGCAATGCATTTCAATGCTGAAAAATACCGAATTTTAAAAACTTTGTAAAACCTTTATTCAAATAAAATTATTCATAAATTGTTAAGGAGAGTCTGCTTAACGAGGTCAGCGAAAATAAGTTTAGCCTTTACATAAAATCGAATAAGAGTTAAAAAATCAAAATAAATCACTCACCTTTTCTTATTCTCATTTTTGAGCTCACCTTAAAAGAAAAATAAAACATTTTTATATTTCAGCCAGTAATTATACCCCCTAAATATCAACTAAGCAGCACGCACCTATCTTGAAAAAAGTTTGTAAAACGTTAATAAAATGAATATTTATCAATATACATATATATATATATATATATATATATATATATAAGTAAAACTATTTGAGCATATTGATTGAATGCACTGAAAAGTTTATTATGTTTAAATTTATGGCGCTAAATGACAATGTTCAATGAATTTGTAAATGTGAACCTTAAGTTATAAGAACCAAATTTAGCTTTTTCTTCCTCATAGGTGGCCGTAGAAGAATAGAAATGGCCAGAGATTTGAGTGCAAAAGATGCATCATAGGTGACAGTAGAGGAATAGCAATAGAGTGCCCAGAGATTTGATTCCTTTACAACCTCTTGAACACATTATTTCAAAATTATTAAATAGTACTTAATTGCATACATTCATTAGAAATTTTGGTGCAGCCTCTACACACCACCCCCCTCATTAAGTTAATTAACTGCATCCTTTCCATAAGACATATTTCCTATGTGGATCTTCTTATACTACTTATAGAGTAGGTTTATTAGAGAAATACAAAGGAGAAAAATAGTATGATGGACTTAAATGATGCATGATACCTATTAAAGTTTTGATGCAGTTATTTTGAAGCTACAAAATTTGGTTATGGTCTAATTGTCATATGCTGTACTCCTTTTCCAACGCACACGAAATAAATTTTTAGAAAACATCAAATTTTATATCAATGTGGTAATTTTAAGTCAAATGCCTTTGAAAACTGTCAATATAAGACCGAATTGAATTTGAAGACTGGTAAGCACTTTGTTCGTAGCACTGTTAGGCATATCTTTCCTCTTGTAATATAAATAGTAACACTCGCAGCCTTGATCGTTGTTCACTTTTGACATTACAGCCCTTCTGTGTGTTAATGTTAATACTTGTACTTGTACTATGCTTTGTCAACTAAGCGAATTAAAACAAAAATCGTTAACTAGCCAAAATCCACTAACAGTGTTGATGTGTATTTTTATATTATTTATGTATCATAATATTAAGAAAACGCGTTGATGTCACTGTCGCTCGCATATTGGATCTGTTATACTGCTTTAACACAACAAAAAATTAACTCCCGGTAATAAGCTTTGAAGTTACGGTTAACCGGTTCTGTTCTGAGGACCGGTTAACCACTAATCTTAGTATTTACCTATATTATTATAATGGGGGAAGGGTCGTTGGAAAACAACATGCTCTTAACTTTGAAAAAAGAAATTAGCTTGTCAATAAGACATACAGATAATCTAATACTAATACAACCCTTTTGTTAGACACAGATAATCATAGTAATGGTGACAGAAACAACTTTCCGTATGCAAGAACAAACTCATACCAATTCTTGTTTCCTTTTGGAATTGGGGCATAAAATTGGTAACCTGAACTAACTACGAAAGCCTACACGCAATCAACATTTTAAATTTAAGACTCCAACAAAAATGAAAGACTAAAAATAAAGCCGTTACATAGATTTAGTAAAACATTCATAAGGTTAAAACTGATAAGATATAGAAGGAGAGCCTGTAACACAACAATTCAACAGATAAGTAAGACATGCTTCATGGAAACTTGATTTTTTAAACGTAGTATTAAACACTTTTTGCAAGCACCCTCATTGTGGTTTAAAAATAAATCATACATGTAACGCCAAAGTTGTAGCTAAGTATAGCGCGGCTGTTTATGTATAGTATAAGCAAGCAACAGACGATGGTTTAGCTGGGTGTACCGCTACGTTGTTTTACAGTACTCTTGCTAAGTTTACTGTAAGACACCTCATCATAATCATACACAGTTACTTGAGTTACATACTACTACATACTAATAATAATCATTTTTTTAAAAATTTGTAACTGATGTTACTGTTACTATTTAAATTTGGGGTGCATCTGATACGAGTATTTTTCTGGCAATCCTCCAAATTCCGGTCCCAAATTATTTTACGCCTATAACAGACGACAGTACATGAAAGTATGTTATTTATATTAATTTATATTTATGTTATTTATTGATTAAAAAATAGACAAGTGATATATATTAATATTGTCCAAAAGCCATTCATTAAATACTAAATATTGTAATTGTCACACAGAATTTCCAAATAGCTGCCGAAAAAATTCTGCTTGTGACTGTTGCACCACTGAAAGGCCGACAGCCGACAAGTAGCTTGCAAACAGAGCTTGATTGACTTGAACCACTCTGACTCTGATACCAGAGTTTACATTTGCCTTTGCTGGTTTGCTTGCATCTATAGACTATAGTCCTTCGGTAGTTTGAGTTCAATTCCTGCAAGCTGCACTGAGGGTAAAACATTGGGAGTAATATTTATCGGAGCGGCTGGTCTACCTCCCATAATTTGATTTTATTTATGAAATTATGCTGAGCTGAATTATGTACGGATTAACTAAACTAAATTGACTAAAACTAAATAATATAGGGCTCCTAAACTAAATAGTAATCAATAACACACAAAACATAATTTGGGACCAGAATTCGGAGGATTGCCATTTTTCTTATCTATTTGCCTCAGAATCATAGACTAAAAAAATCTTGCTTTATTTTATATGAAATAAACTGTCTTACCTAATGCACCTTCGCAAGCTTTCTTCAACTGAGAGTGATACGCCTTTTTTATTTCTTTATCGGAAAGAATTTTTTCCAATGCTCTAGTAAGAAACATTGCTCTTACATGCAAAACTTTTCGGCCTTAGCCGACCGGAGTCTTGATGTTACTAAAAGTGTAACTACTATAATTCCCTTTTATTTAAACGTACAAACAGAAAAATAGTAAGTGATAATAAAAAATCAATCAGTTCAGTAGTTCAATAAGATTTAGTGACTAAAGAAACATCCGGATCCGCCATGCTGGCGTCACGTGACATCTAATATTAAATTTTTGATTCGCTTTTAAGTTTCTCTTTCAAGATATCATGCCAGTATAAATTTTATTTTTAAAGATAATGGGATACATATATTCCATAATATTATACATTTTAACTATGAACTTTTTTTTATTATGTTACACATTTGTGCTGCTATTTCTAAATTGCGAAAAGTTTTTTAATCAATTTTTTTTTTTTAAATTCTACGCACAATAGAAAGCTATTTATATAGAAATTAATGTCTCTGTTGGTGAAAAGATAATTCTACGTTGTTTCTTTTCGTACAGGAAGTACATGTACATTGCTTGCTGCATTATCTTTGATTATTTATACGTGTGGTGTTATCATAAATTGTTGCTCAGTGTTTATTTACTCGCAAACAAATTTTTACAAATAGTAGCATAATATTCATACGATGGGATCAGAAAAAGAGGATGATCGTCTTACTGTACCAGAAGGTTGGAAAGACAAACCATTTACAAAAGAAGATAACCCAAGAGGATTATTAGCAGGTGCAAATTAAATATTAATTATTAAAGAACATAGTATTTGTAACATAGTCATAGGCACATAGACATAGTATAGTTAAGTATAGTGATGAAAGTTACATTTAAAAGTTACTATGGCTAATTATTGTTGTACGGATCCAAGATGGTGGCCGCGTCGAGGACGGTAATATTGCTAGGTCGAAAACTCTATTTATTCACCGCCCAAATTAAGAGAAATTTGCTAAGTAACAGTTAAGTTTGGCAGTGGCTATTGAGACGCTAGCGTCTTAATAGCCCACAGGCTATTGAGACGCAAACAAAATAATAAGCCAATGAAAATTAAGTAGTCGTCCTTGACTGACATCACGCACCAAGTGGGGTAAGGGAGGGGGTCATGCATTTGTGACGGTGTGTTAAATATGATGTCACATGTAAATTAGCAACTTAAAATAAAACTTCTACAAAAATGTTCGATAGCTTGCTATTTCTTAAAAAAAACAAATTACACAAACTATTTGGGTAAGAAGACATAAATTTAAGCTTTATTCATGAACTAATACTAATAAAAGTAGACGTTTCGGCTAATGCCTTCATCAGTACAATAACATATATAATTACTTACATAAATCTTAAAACATATTATATGATAAAAAATGAAAAGAAATGAAAAACGAAAACAAAGAAGGACACAGAATATAGGAAAAAGGAGGAAGTTAAAAGTATCTAAAGTAACAGTGAAAGCCACAACGGGAAAACGATTATGCGTATGGATGCGTACGGAGGAAGGGGGAGGGGTGTCTCCACTGAATGGGTACTTACGCACAACAAATATAATTTGCATAATACCAAGCCTAGTAACGTAAACCGCGCAGACTCTAACGGCATTTGTAACTGACTGACAGAGTCAAGACTGATATGCAATAATGTTTTATAAATTATATTTAAATGAAAACGAAATTCTGAACTTTTACATTCAGACCCAACGGAAACGTTGACACATTGCTAAAATATATCCGTCTGATTTATATTTCCATTTCTTGAAATTAGTAGATGTTTCTCTTTCTCCCAGTGTTTCAGCCGTTAAGTTATATAACATAACGGGATGGCGATTTCACTGCTTATATCTTTATATTTTATAAGTTTTTACGCCGTCCATGAATGACGCCATGTGATTTTTACCCCCTTTCCCCATTGTCACAAAACGTATACCCCCCTCTCCACAATATGACGACACAAAGCTCTGACCCCCCCCCC
>MUZC01004183.1:209521-251710 GCA_002072015.1 Radix auricularia | reverse complement strand
TCGACTTCCGGCAATGGCGGCCGTTCCCTGAGTTAGTGCTACTTCTCGATTCGAAATATTTTTTGGTAGTTTTAACGGGTTTTTTAAACGGATCGAGTAACTGAGTGTTGATGCACCAATGGCAGGTCAGGACATACAAAAAACATATATACCTCATGGGTCTAGGAATTATGGATGCTGAGATCAAGGGTGATGACGGACGGACGGACGGACGGACAAAACGGGTGCAATAGCGCATTCGACTTTTCGAAAATGCGCTAAAAAAAAATCCTTCAAATTGTATTTGTATTTGTTGTAACACTCTTCCAAAGTGTTCCGAAGACTGTTCATCAATTTTATGTGCCACCCATTCAAATGAGCACACGCCAAGGGACTTCCTCGTGTTTCCATGCACTCCGGGAACTTTCAGAAAGGACTACTTACAATTGGACTCATCCGCCACTTCTGCCCATTAAAATACTGAGATCCACCTAAGCAAGTAATTAAGAAAGTAATAAATGCCCGGGAATTCTGTGATGTGCCGCCATTTAATCTCCAAATAAAAATTAAATTTAAAAAAAATATTTTTTTTCCCACCAGATGTTAACATTGTTGGCTCAATTTAACGTAAGCAGTGAACCGAATATCCCATGTCAAGGAATGCGTGACGTAATCCTCTTCACATCTTAGCATTGTGTCTAATGGAACGCCAAACGATTCGCCGAAAGTAACGTAACAGGATATATAATATTTTTAAGAAATCTATCAGTCACAAGTCACGAGGTCAGGTTATTGTCGCATCATCTCTTTTTTTCTTCTAATGGCGCTGCATCATTTCAAGAACGATAAACACCGGAAACCGACATTTTGATTGTGCTTCACATTTCTGCTCTTTGTGTGTGTGTTAATATATTACCGTAAAAACTCTCAAATTCATGGGGAGATTTATTTTACTCTGATAGTTTTTAAACCGTTCGCTGTCGTTTGGGGTGTGTAGAAAAAGGATCGTTATAATTATGTACTGAAAAATCTTATAAGATGAGGCAAGGAAGACAGCTAGAAGAAAAGAAGAACAATGGGCTCGGGAAGAGACCATTTTTACTATAAAATATAAAATTCCTACAGAATTGAGCCCAAATCGTAAAAAAGATTTTTTTTTTTTTTAAAAAGGCATCTTTAACAAATAAAGAAAAATAAAATAAATAAAATTTTCGAGGATGAATATGATAAATTTGTACATTTAGAGAAACTAAAACATCTATATTGGGGCCGTCCATAAAGTACGTGATGCTCCGAGGGGGGAAGGGGTGTAAGAAAGTGTGACAGTTTGTGATAAGGGGAGGGGGGTGTCCGACCATGTGTGACGCCACGGTGTTTTTTGTTAATTTTTAATATTTTGTTAATAAAAGATATATTTTTGTATGAAAGTGTGACGTACTTTAGAAAGGGGGGGGGGGTGTCCGAGAATAGTGACAGTTTGTGACAGGTGGGAGGGGGGAAGTTTAAAATGGTCAAAAATAGCGTGACGTACTTAATGGACGACCCCTAACGGATTTAGAGAAGCTAAAACATCTATAACAAAAATATATATAATAAAAACTACAACATCTCTGCCGAAGTATATCGAGCTATAACATCTATAAGGAAATTTAGAGAAACTATGACATCTATAAAGAAATTTAGAGAAACTATAACATCTATAAGGAAATTTAGAGAAACTTTAACACCTATAAGAAAATTTAGAGAAACTATAACATCTATACCTAAATTTAGAGAAACTATAATATATGTAACGAAATTTAAAGAAAATATAAATATGTAGCGCTATTAAGACACTATTACGTATAATTAAATGAAAGAAAGATTTTTTTTTTGAAAGGTAAATCTGCTTTAAAAATATAAACAAAAAATTCGTTAGAAAAGTTCATGCATTTAATATTTGTAATAAATAAACGATCAAGAGTCTCTCACGTGACATTGTATGGTGTCAACAAAACCAGATTTAGCAGTTGGTTTTGTATCACTATTTTTTTTAATATCCCCAGATTTACACGACCACGTCCCGATAAACGACGTCACTCCCGGATGTTAAGATTAAAAAAAAACAAAAAATATTAACAGCTCGAAATGTCTAGTATGTTGTAATTTAAATAAATAAATGATTGATAAACACATTTGATTAATGTACCTCCTATTGTTCCCTCTAAGCGGCGCGCACCGCGTGCAGTCCCCGAGAAGTTTGGGTGCTCCGTAAATAAATTTATAACAACATAGAATGCAAGATTGTGTCAGTGTCAGGTAAGGTGTCAAACTCAATCTAACGATGGGAAGAAAGCCAAATGAAACATAAAGTTTTGGCTTGATCAGGATTAACATTAAGCAAGTAGAAAATAAACCTTAACAATCGAACACAGTTTAAGTAGACACATATACATCTGGAAAATCACTCGTTTTAGAATCAACTTCGCTCTTAGCCGTTTTAAGAACAACAGTTTCTACGTAAAAGAAATTAAATTTTGTATCTACATTCACGTGCTTGATTTAAATTACGTTAGCAATACCAGAAAGGGCAAGGAACAGTCCAAGTACTCCATTTATGTCATTTCTTGTGCGCCAGTCCAAAACGAGCTAGTAAAGTTGTGAGTTTAAGTTAGCAAAGAAAGTCTGCTCAGTGCACAACTTTCATTTTCGTTATTCTGATCACAGTGAGAACGTTCTGTCTTTTTACAAAGTTGATAAAAGGATATTGTATTTTCACTTTAAATCACAGTGCCTTCAAAAAGCTTTGCCTTAAATTCTTACTCGGGCCAGATTTAGTTGCAAGATGGTCATGCCATGCAATGCGGGCCTGATTTTGCCGTGGGCCTTGAGTTTGACAAGTATGATCCATATTTTCAATGTAGTTTTTGTTAAGTTCAAAATAAACTAAGAATAAAATGATTATGAGAGGATAATTCAAATTGAAATATATGACTGAATTTACTAAAACTAAATGAAGTGAAGTGTTCAATTTTGCATTATATTATAATATCGATTATAAATACTTTTCTTAAATTTGGTGAATCAAAAATGTCTGATTTTAGGCTTTTAAAAAATGAGATACTGATAACTGTGTTGGACACGGGCTATAAAACAACACTATGTACTTACTTTGTTGAATCTCTGTCAACTTGTAGCGGCCTCTGTCTCTAGTCTCTAGTCTGTGACTCTGACTGCAGTCCTAAGCTAATGACAGGAAACCCCGAAGACACTGACTGTTATGTCAACACGTTGGTTAACCTCCGCTATACACAGAACGGGAATTCCCAGACCAACTCACGTGACAAACATTCAATAGCCCCGCAGGTCCAATAGTTCGTTAAAACAGGACCTGAAAAGTGGGTCTCAATCATTTCAAGGGTTGGACCCCCAGAACGTGTCCATTACTAATGAAGCCTTTTCGTTTGAATTTGAAAGAAAAGTCACCAGTCTATCTGTCCATCAGCCTATCATTCTATCTGTATAACAGGTTTTTAGTCAATCTATAATCTATATAGTTATCTGTTTATCACTCTGATCGTCTATTCAGAGGCGTCACAGGGGTTGGTGTCACCCGGGGCGGTAGCTCGTGGTGTCACCCCCCCTAACGACTTAAACCATAGAAATCCTGTGAGTTTTCCAGTGCTAAATAACGGGAACATACAGAAATTTGCATTTTGGTGTCAACCCCCTGATGGTGTCACCCGGGGCGGCCCGCCCCTCCGCACCCCTAGTGACGCCACTGCGTCTATTAACTATTAGTCTACAAGTCACTCTGGGTTAATGCGAAGTATATATACCGTGACGTCACGGTCATTACCGGCGGCCATCTTTGTTGTTATAGCACGTCCTTTAAAAAGCTTTAAAATTAAAATTCTATAGCTATACCTAACCAAAACCCTAAAACCTTCAATTTTTGGAAAATCCTTTTAGAATTTATAGAACTCTCTTTTCCAGCAATCGGTAGCGTCGTGACGTCACGTCGACATACTTCGCTTCAGCCGTCACTCTGTTTATCAGTCTATCTATATTTGAGTTCGTATGCCTGTGTTTAATAATAATAATAAATTGATAATTTATATAGCGTTGTATCAAAGCAAGGGAACGGCTCATAGCGCTTTACATTTACATGGAGATAATAGCATACACATATTAATTAAATAACCATTCATATCATAATAACCACATAAATGACAGTACGGTACACATAAGCTACGTTAATCATTAAAAAAATGTTGTTTCATTAATTGCGTAAATACATTTTGAAATATACGTCTTAATTAAGTTGCAGTCTTGAAGGACTTGCTAGTTGAAATCCAACGGATGTGTAATGGTTGAGAATTATGTACTGTAGCGGAGTAACATGGTCATGTTTTTGTTTTTTTATATAATTATTTTTTATTTTTTTATTTTTCCTTAGCATCTAGGCAGGCAGCTGAATTTTGAACTCTCTGAAGATTTTCAATGTATTGTTTTTCAGTCTGTTTATGAGTCTCACTACCCGCTGCGTAAAAGAATCAGCTACACCCGGGGCAGTCAGTGGGCCGGTACTGCTGAAACCTCCATTGTGAAAAGGACCCCCACCCCCAACTTTCCGACGACACTGGTTTATTTTAAGACACAGACATACGCACCCCAAAACACTAACAAAGACACAGACATACGCACACAGTCACAAGAAGACTCACCCAAAACACTAGCAAAGACATAGACGTACGCACACAATCACAAGAAGACTCACCCAAAACACTAACAAAGACACAGTCACTTTCCCACAAATAATGCTAATATTCTACAAAAATTGACATTCAGTTTAGGAAAACTTAAAAGGACGATTACAGTTTGGTGTGACAGGGACCACTCTCTACATCATATGTGCTATGACAGGAGAAAGTCTTTACATCATATGTTCTGTGACAGGGACCATTCTTTACATCCTATCTATGTGCTGTGACAGGGACCATTCTCTACATCCTATTTATGTGCTGTGACAGGGACCATTCTTTAGGTCCTATCTATATGCTGTGACAGGGTCCATTCTTTACATCCTATCTATGTGCTGTGACAGTTTGGTGTGAAAGGGACCAGTTTCTACATCCTATCTATGTGCTGTGACAGTTGGATGTGAAAGGGACCATTTTCTACATCCTATCTATGTGCTGTGACAGTTTGGTGTGAAAGGGACCATTTTCTACATCCTATCTATGTGCTGTGACAGTTTGGTGTAAAAGGGACCATTTTCTACATCCTATCTATGTGCTGTGACAGTTTGGTGTGAAAGGGACCATTTTCTACATCATATCTATGTGCTGTGACAGTTTGGTGTGAAAGGGACCATTTTCTACATCCTATCTATGTGCTGTGAAAGTTTGGTGTGAAAGGGACTATTTTGTACATCCTATAGATGTGATGTGACAATTTGGTGTGACAGAGACCATTCTCTACATGATGTGTGCAATGTTCTGACGACGCCCCACGCAGCAGTTAGAATTAACGCGCAGAAAATTTGGTAAAATATTGGCAAAAAAAAATGGAAGCTTTCAAGGACCAATAAATCTAAGAGGGAACATAACCTAGATTTATGTGCTGCAGACAAGGTTCGGTCTCCACATTACATCCTATGTGGTGTGATAAAATTTAAAACAATTTACATAACATTTCCAGCTTTTCTTTTTGTTTCTCAAGACTCGATACACGTCATCTCTAATGATAGCCACAGCGCGTGGGCCGTCTTGAACCAATACAAAGACACATTAGTGGCCAACGTCACAGCATTACAGCCAATCAAAACTATCGTGCAAATAATATTTCCCGTTGGAAGGCATCAATAGTCAGAATGCAATGAAAGTTCATGTTACGGCTACGGTGTCTGGTTAACATTCATACAGGGACATCTTAAGAACTGGCTGCGTTGCTACATATCCTATTATAACTGTTGGACTTTTAAAAAAATCATCGCCCCCCACAAGGAAACAAAAAAATTAAATAAATATTAGAAAATAAATTAAATACATAAAAACGCTTTTTAACAATGGTGTGCACAGCTCAAGGCAACACGGTTCCTCATTGTGTGTAGCTGCTGATCAGGTTAAGATTATAAGATTGACAGATGAGGTTAAGATTATAAGGTTGACAGATTAGGTTAAGATTATAAGGTTGACAGATGATGTTAAGATCATAAGGTTGACAGATAAGGTTAAGATTAAAAGATTGACAGATGAGGTTAAGATTATAAGGTTGACGGATGAGTTTAAGATTGGAAGATTGACAAATGAGGTTAAAATTATAAGATTGACAGATGAGGTTAAGATTGGAAGATTGACAGATGAGGTTAAGACTAAAAGACTGAACGACATCACACTCTCATGAATAAATTACATTTCGTCCTCATTGGTTATAAAGATCCTTGCTTCGCTGCTGAAAATTTTCATTTACCGTTAAACATAATTTGCGTATATAGGGAGACTGTAGATGTGTGGTAAACCATCATATCGTGAATATGCCTTAATTCTTCTTTAAATGTATGATGTCTTGACAGTTCATGAATGTCACGTGATAATTTGCATATGAGTAATTGAGAGAGAGATCACGTGGCGCGAGAGAAGATGCTAGAGGGCGCAAGTGAGAATGAAGCAATCAGTTGTGTGTTAGTGGCCGAATAAACGTGTATATGAAAATGGCAAGAAGCCAGACATATAATCTTGATGTATAAAGTGTACATATTTCGTTTGGATTAAAGTTATTAAATTATCAAAGTCTGATGTGTTATTAATATAAGTTGCTACTCGTCTGTACACGCCTACATAAGTGAGAAGGCCTAATTAGAAATATTAGTTAAAGACAAATAGTAACAATTAATTAATAATATAAATTGTGACACTGAGAGGAGTTAAATTGACAAACGTTTAATCGCGCATTTCATGGATGACGTTTTGTACAGAATGATGTGGCAGACTGCTTTGTTTTCAAAAAAAGTGGTATGAAATTCATTGATGACGTATCAATGGTCCCGTGTGACGTATGGATGGCCCCGTGTGACGTATGGATGGCCCCTTGCGACGTATGGATGGTCCCGTGTGACGTATGGATGGTCCCGTGTGACGTATGGATGGTCCAGTGTGACGTATGGAAGGTCCAGTGTGACGTATGGAAGGTCCAGTGTGACGTATGGATGGTCCCGTGTGACGTATGGATGGTCCCGTGTGACGTATGGATGGTCCAGTGTGACGTATGGAAGGTCCAGTGTGACGTATGGATGGTCCAGTGTGACGTATGGATGGTCCAGTGTGATGTATCGATGGTCCAGTGTGATGTATCGATGGCCCAGTGTGATGTATCGATGGTCCAGTGTGAAGTATCGATCGTCAAGTGTGATGTATCGATGGTCAAGTGTGATGTATCGATGGTCAAGTGTGATGTATCGATGGTCCAGTGTAATGTATCGATGGTCCAGTGTGAAGTATGGATGGTCCAGTGTGACGTATGGATGGTGCCGTGTGACGTATGGATGGTGCCGTGTGACGTATGGATGGTCCCGTGTGACGTATGGATGGTCCCGTGTGACGTATGGATGGTCCAGTGTGACGTATGGATGGTGCCGTGTGGCGTATGGATGGTGCCGTGTGACGTATAGATGGTCCCGTGTGACGTATGGATGGTGCCGTGTGACGTATGGATGGTGCCGTGTGACGTATGGATGGTGCCGTGTGACGTATGGATGGTGCCGTGTGACGTATGGATGGTCCCGTGTGACGTATGGATGGTGCCGTGTTACGTATGGTTGGTCCCGTGTGACGTATGGATGGTGCCGTGTGACGTATGGATGGTGCCGTGTGACGTATGGTTGGCCCCTAAAGACAGTGTTTCTCAAACTTTTTAGTATGGTGGACCGGCGGGAAGTTTTTCTTTGCTCTAAGGAAGGTTGCACTATTCTCCCTACTCCCTATACTGACGTAGTAACGAAATGTAATTATTTATTTTCTTTTATTTCTCTTATTTTATGTAGTTATGACGAAATATGACATATTCTATGTGGTAAGTATTAATGGTTGCAAATGAAGGAATTTTTTTCCCTTTACTTTCTTCATAAATTCTGCGGACCGGTGGCGGATGGCCCACGGACCACCACTTTGAGAAGCACTGCCTTAAGCGACATTAACATGTGAAATGGCTTTTTAGTGTCAACAATTAAATAAATTTCAACCTCAACAAACCGTGACAAAAATCAGCTGAAGATGGGACCTGGGAACTATTGCCGCTTGTGTGAGGAGGAGGGGGGGGCGCTGGAGTTGTTGACCCATGCTACTAATTTGAGATCCTGCTAGAAACCAAACATATTTACAACCTTTCCAAGTGATCACGTGATATTCACAGCAATGGAAAACTTCGCTCTTTTGAAAAGTCGATACCCGGATACGAAAAATTATAGAAACATACAAGTCCAAGGTTACTGAATTAACCTATGACCTTGCATGATCAAACGCCCGCAAGCCACAAGGAATGCACTATATTCAAATATTGGAGTCCTGGTTGAACCACCAGTACAGGCCAATACTCTGTGTGTGTAGTGGTGCGTGGGCTTTGGTTCGAACACAGTATTCAACCAGCACCATACAAGTTTCTGTGTACGTGGTCACGTGGATGTCATGGTTCAAGTACTCGGTACAGTATCTAGAGCCCCACCAAACCATCTTTGATGATATTATCATTGATAATACGCTTTCAGGTCCTTTGTTTGGAATCCGATAAATGTATCTCCGCCTCTTTTTTTAACTAGATCAATAATTATTGGAAGTTTTAAATTTAAAGAGGGAACATCTTTACTTTTGACCAGGAATGGGCAAATGTTTGGGAGATGCCCGCATGGTTGATCATGAAATGTCAACAAAAGGGCCGAACAGAATGCCGTAGCGGGCCGCATATTGTAGATCAGCCACAGTTTAACCCATTCAACCCCCTCCCTCTGCTCGAGACTAGTGCATGTGTAAGTAGCTAGCTCTTAAAGTGTTTGCTAGTTACTGTGTGTTATCCCCAACACTTTCAAGGTCTGCTACATGTTATCCCCAACACTTCCAAGGTTTCTTCATGTATCCCCAACACTTCCAATGTTTTCTACATGTTATCCCCAACATTATCCCCAACACTTCCAAGGTTTCTTCATGTATCCCCAACACTTCCAATGTTTTCTACATGTTATCCCCAACACTTCCAAGGTTTCACATGCTACCCACATTACTTCCAAGGTTTCCTACATGTTACCCACAACACTTGCATGGCTCTATTGATACAAGTAAATGAAATGATTCCAATAGTTTTGTTACAGGAATTTTTTTTTTGAGTACTATTGTAGAATATTGATAACGTTTTAAAATACAGTATTCCAATAATTCCATTTAATTCGAGGGGAGACTGTTAGCACATATAAATATGCGCCATTACGAAATCATTAAAACGTAGGAATAGTTAGAAACTTCTTAAAAATCAATACGCAGAGAGTTGTATATAGTCCCCAGATCTACTAAAATGATTGAAATAACTATAGACGAAAGTCAAATATCTTAAATATATCAAATCACGTCTTGTCCCGTCACGTCACTTCATATCACATCACGTCAACTCACGCCACATTTAATCACATCACATCAATTACATCACGTCCTGTCATGTCACATCACGTCACGTCATATCACGTCACGTCATGCCACGTCACATCACGTCACGTCATATCAAATCACATCACGCCACATTACATCACATCACGTCACATCAATCACGTCACGTCACGTCAAGTCACATCACGACACGTCATATCACATCACGTTACATCTCGTCACATCAATCACATGACATCACGTTACGTCATGTCACATCACATCATATCACATCACGTCACATCACATTACGTCCCAATCACTCACATCACGTTTCGTCATGTCTCATCATGTCACATCACATCACGTCACATCATATCAAACCACTCACATCACATCAGGTCACATCACATGAACGTCAAATCACATCACGTCACATCAAATGACGTCACGTCACATCATATCAAACCACATCACATCAAATGACGTCACATCACGTCAAACATTCTTAGGAGTAGGGCATGCGATAAATTTACTTTCATAAAACATTTGTAAAAGTGAAAAACATTACATGTATCTTAGTTATAGGATCATCATTACAATTCTGTTTTTGCAATGTGTTGACAGCATTGGGGGTGTCTTTTGATCACATCATTGTTGGTATTTATTGAACACATCATTGTTCGTGTATATTGAACACATCATTGTTGTTGTTGGCTATTGAACACATCATTGTTGGTGTCTATAAAATACATCATTGTTGTTGTCTATTGAACACATCATATTCGTGTCTATAACTCACATCGCTACAGTCATTTTTACGCATAGCTTGAGAATAACTACGTTTGCGCTTATTCGTTGCTAAGAAACATTGCGTCAGTAACTGGAATATCTTTCTGCTCACTGGACCCCATTGCTTTTGATACATGCATATTCTTTTCAAGAACACGGAATAACACAATGACTTGTAATTCTCCCCCCCCCCGCCCCCAACCAGACACAAAAGTAACAATTTATCACAGTATGAAACTCCATGCGTAAAAATTCCAGCCCATTCAGCGTAATTTTAAAGGTTCAAATTCAAATGAAGCTAAATGAAACATGTAGAATTTCAGATTCACCCCGATCAAGTCCGTATTAAGTGCCGTTTTGGCATTAAGTCATTAAGTGATAGCTGTCCTGCGTCGTGAATTGTAACTCGTATTGCATTTGAAAGAACCTACATGTGGAAGAAAGACCGCAGCTCCGAGCCTAGTGCTTACCTAGGGCAAGGTTTCTCTAGGTCTACCTAGGGTAAGGTTTCTCTGGGCCTGCCTAGGGTTAAGTTTCCACAGGCCTACCTAGGGTTAAGTTTCCACAGGCCTACCTAGGGTAAGGTTTCCTCAGGCCTACCTAGGGTAAGGTTTCCTCAGGCCTACCTAGGGTAAGATTTCCTCAGGCCTATCTAGGGTAAGGTTTCTCTAGGCCTACCTAGGCTAAGGTTTCTCTAGGCCTATCTAGGGTAAGGTTTCCTCAGGCCTATCTAGGGTAAGGTTTCCTCAGGCCTATCTAGGGTAAGGTTTCCTCAGGCCTACCTAGGGTAAGGTTTCCTCAGGCCTACCTAGTGTAAGGTTTCCCCAGAGCTGGGAAGAAGAAAACATTTCCCACATTGTTCAATAAGATACAACGAATTCTACGACACTTTGTCTTAAAGAAAGTACATAGCCTCCTTCAACCGACTTCATGAAACAGGCCAATGGTGAGATGAAGCATTGGCTGGACACCGGACTAGAAATGGCGTTGTACATAAACCCGTGGACAGAGAGGTTACAGCTCGTGTTACAGACCTCACGCAGCAAACGAGACTTGGAACATGACCACATGTTTTTGTGATATACCTGAAAAATTCATTGTCACAAGCAATTTTGATTGTCATCCATTGTCACTGTAAAACACAATGTTGATTCTTAAACACAAAGTTGATTGTGACTGTCACATACATTGTTGATTGTCACACACAATTTTGATTGTCTCATAATGTTGATTGTCACATCACACCACGTCACATCACGTCATATCACGTCACGTCATGTCAAAGATTGGCAGGAGTAGTTCGTACTTTAAATTTACTTTCATAAAACATTTGTTAACGTGAAACACTTTACAGGTATATTAATTTTAAGATAATCATTACAATCCTGTTTTGGCAATTCATTTAATACAACATCATAACATCCCTACTCCTACACCACATTCAGTTAATACAACATCCCAACATCCCTCCTCCTACACCACGTTCAGTTAATACAACATCCCAACATCCCTCCTCCTAAACACATTCAGTTAATACAACATCCCAACGTCCCTCCTCATACACCTCATTCAGTTAATACAACATCCCAACATCCCTCCTTCTACACCACATTCAGTTAATACAACATCCCAACATCCCTCCTCCTACACCTCATTCAGTTAATACAACATCCCTCCTCCTACACCACATTCAGTTAATACAACATCACAACATCCCTCCTCCTACACCACATTCAGTTTATACAACATCCCAACATCCCTCCTCCTACACCACATTCAGCTAATACAACATCCCAACATCCCTCCTCCTACACCACATTCAGTTAATACAACATCCCGACATCCCTCCTCCTACACCACATTCAGTTAATATAACATCCCAACATCCCTCCTCCTACACCACATTCAGTTAATACAACATCCCAACATCCCTCCTCCTACACCACATTCAGTTAATACAACATCCCAACATCCCTCCTCCTACACCTCATTCAGTTAATACAACATCCTAACATCCCTCCTCCTACACCACATTCAGTTAATACAACATCCCCCCAACATCACATTCAGTTATAGGATCATCATTACAATTCTGTTTTTGCAATGTGTTGACCGCATTTTTTGTGTCTATGTCTTATTTATTTATTTTATTATTTTTTGTGGGGCAACTTGACCTAATTTTGTATTACACACTATAAGCTCATACATCTGTACCAACTACCACCTGTATTACACATGTCTTGTAATACTACTGTAATTTGACCCATGAAATTTGGCACACAGTGTTAGGTTCGCTCAAACGTGTATTTAACACCCAACACCTATCTGAGGTCAAACGTGTATTCAACACCCAACACCTATCGGAGGTCAAACGTGTATTTAACACCCAGCACCTATCTGAGGTCAAACGTGCATTCAACACCCAGCACCTATCTGAGGTCAAACGTGTATTTAACACCCAGCACCTATCTGAGGTCAAACATGTATTTAACACTCACCACATATTTTAGGTCAACTGTTATTTCTCATAGACCAGAAATATGCACTTTATCAGCTGTCTACGAATGTTCCATGTAACCGGATCTATCAGGATAAATTTCGTGTACTTACGTCACGATCTACTTAGGTCTTCTACTTCCTTGTTGTGGGTTTATCTTTGTGGGCGGATAATCTCAACTGCTGTATGCGTAAAAGTAGAGATTAACTCCCTTTCTCTTTCTGAATATGATGAGCGTGAGAGAGAGAGAGGGAGAGAGAGAGAGAGAGAGAGAGAGAGAGAGTCGCGGAGGGGTGGGTGTGTAGGGGGGACACATTTATTTGGAGCGCTTAAATATAACTATGACGGAGAGAACTAAATATAACTTGGTGCTGGGGTCTTCAAACAACAACCAACAATAATTCATAGGCAGTCACTTTGAAACTCTTTTGTCTGATCGAATCTGAGTCTGTCCAAAGTCTCGCTTCTACACCAACTGTTGTCAGCTTTTCAATTACCTGGGGTCTATTGAGAGTTTCATATATGTGATGTTTTTTAGACATTTAAAAATTTTACATTGATATCGTCACCTCTAATGTTAATTTTTTAAAGAGGTCGATTGCATTGGTAGCAGTGATCAGTTTCATTAGGAGCAGTGGTCAGTTTTATTAGAAACAGTGGTCATTTTCATAAGGAGCAGTGGTCTGTTTCATTAAGAGCGTGGTCAGCTTCATTAGGAGCAGTGGTCATTTTCATGGTGAGTTACATTGGGTGTAGTGGTCAGTTTCATTGGGAGCAGTAGTCAGATTCATTGGGGGCAGTGTTAAGTTTTATTGGGATAGGTGGTCAGTTTCATTGGGAGCATTGGTCAGTGTCATGGGAGCAGTGGTCAGTTTTATAGGGAGCAGTGATCAATTTTATTGGAAGCCGTGGCCAGTTTCACGGTTGCAGTGATCAGTTTAAATGGGAGCAGTGATCAACTTAATTGTAAGCAGTGGTCAATTTCATGATGGCAGTGATCAGTTTCATGGTGGCAATGGTCAGTTTCCTGGTGGCTGTAACAGGATGACCGGTTCTGACCAGGAGCGGCGTTTGAGGGTGGCAACTGGGGCGACTGCCCCAGGCCCCGCGTTTCGGTCCTGAACATGTCTCGTCCTGGTTAATAGCCTATACATGTAGAACCAAAGAGTGGATGGTAGAACATATGCTGGAAATGATTGTAAAGAAACGAAAGAGGCACTCTTGTAATCCTTTTGCAATTATTTTGCAATATGTCTGCCAATAAATTGCATTTTAAATCACGTCTTAACCGGCACGTCATTTGTCGATAAGAATAAACCGTCGTTTATAGACCAGAGAAAATAATGAACTTGTAATAATTTAATAAAAAGGTGACACGCGGTTTTAAAATTACACAATAATCAAGATATTTCATATTTTTAAATACCATAGCATACTGGTGCTTAGCGATCTTTAATAATACTCTGGCCCCGCGGGGTCATTGCTGGCACTAGGCCCCGCGCTTACCTAACGCCGCCACTGGTTCTGACACCAATTTAATGTAATAGGCCGATGTCCCCGTTTTCTCACTTTCTCGTGATTGACCTCATTTGTGCTTCTTTGTTGGCTTATCTAACAGTATCCACTTTCACACGATAATTCAATTCACAAATCAAGTCTCTTTAATAATGCAATAGGAAATATGTACACTTATTTTACAATATGCGACAATGTTCCTTATTCTTCTAGATTCTACTAAGTACATCTCTGTCTCTCAACTCTTCATTTCTCACTCTCCGTGTTCTACCAGTGACCACACACTCGTGACTATTTCACTGGCCTCCTTTTGACCCTGACACACCACCGCACTTTTCTCACGTGACAGTGGCAGTGGTCAGTTTCATTGAGCTTATAGGTCAGTTTCATTGGGGCAGTGGTCAGTTTCATGGTGACAGTGGTCAGTTTCCATTGGGAGCAGTGATCAATTTTATTGGGAGCAGTGGTCAGTTTCATGGTGGCAGTGGTCAGTTTCATGGTGGCAGTGGTCAGTTTCATGGCGGCAGTAGTCAGTTTCATTGAGGTTATTGGTCATTTTCATTGTGACAGGGGTCAGTTTCATTGGGAGTAGTGGGCAGTTTCATTGGGAGCAGTGATCAATTTTATTGGGAGCAGTGGTCAGTTTCATGATAGCATTTTTCATTAAGGCTATTGGTCAGTTTCATTGGGGCAGTGGTCAGTTTATTGTGACATTGGTCCGTTTCGTTGGAAGCAGTGGTCCGTTTCATTTGGAGCTGTGGTCAGTTTCATAGGGAGCAGTGGTCAATTTTATTGGGAGCAGCGGTCAGTTTCATTGTTGCAGTTGTCAGTTTCATGGTGACAGTGGTCAGTTTCATTGAGGTTATTGGTCAGTTTCATTGGGGCATTGGTCAGTTTATGGAAAAAGTAGTCATTTTCATTGGAAGCAGTGGTCAGTTTCATTGGGAGCAGTGGTCAGTTTCATGGTGGCACAGGTCAGTTTTATTGAGGGCAGTGGTTAGTTTTATTTGGTGCAGTTGTCAGTTTCATTGGGAGCAGTGGTCAGTTTCATTGAGCAGGGGTCAGTTTTATTGAGCAGAGGTCAGTTTCATCAAAAGCAGTTAAAAATTTATTGTGAATTATGAAATAATTTTAAAGTAGGGCCGCGGAAATTACCGATTAAATTCTCGATTAATCGGTAAATTATTTTATCGATTAAAATTATTTTAATCGGTAAAATAGTGATTAAAATTTAATAAATGTTTTACTTTTTTTTTCAATTTATTAATAAAAAATTAAAAATAGTTTTAATTTTTTTTTTTGCACAAAAACTTCTCCGTTAAAAGAAGCCGATAAGTGTATACTTTAAAATAACCTGTTTTATAAGGACAATGATATAAAAAAACATTGTTTTTAATTATTTAACACTAACAAATTTTAATTCATAGATTTTATATTGAACTACTTATATTTAAATATATCTCCAAACAATATTATATCTTTGAAATTAAATTAAATTAAATTAAATACTTAAGTTATGGGCATTTTAAAATTGTGAAGGAAAACAACCTAGTGAAAATAGTGATTATGAGGTCTTAGAAAAAAATCATAACTTTTGAACCACTTGGGATAAAAAGATCATTTTGATCTTTTTGTTAAACATCAAACAATTTCTATATGGCTGTATTACTTTTATATTTTAAAATTAATCAGAAATTTTCATTTAAGTGCCTAAACTTTAATACGTTATTTAACTTATTTTCATTAACTATGTTTTAAAAATAGCTTAATAAAAATATCAATTGCCTGTTTTTATTACTTCCCTTGAAATTTTCAGTTTAATGACGTAATACATCTTTATTTCTAGTTTTAACAAACTTATCAATTAATTGATTGGTAATTTTTCAAAAGTTAACGATTAAATTTAATTTAATCGATAACAGCCCTATTTTAAAGATTTCTGGTTGATCAAAAAAAACAAAACCATCAGCAATGTTTCAGCAATGACTCTGCAATAACATATCTAAAAAAGCAAATAAGATAAGCTAGTTAATAATTGTTTGGATAATGGTTTATTATATTAAATTAATGTTAAGACAAATAAATAAACAATTTTTTGTTCAAAATTTAAAATAATACATAAAATACACTCTCCGATACAAGGTTACAACGTACGATTGCAAAACTTGCTAGTTAAAAATACATTTTAAAAATGCAACAAAATTTATTGAAAAAAAAAAACTGGATGTAGGTCTTAACATTTTATTTAAAAAATTGTTTAGCTTATTTTGTCTAAAAAATGCTGTTTGTGACATGTGAACAATTTGTGATGCATTATGGGTGATAGGAATGAAATATAAATATTAAAAAAACCTCAACGCATCTGAAGGTCAAAATCAATATTTAAAATCATAAAAATAAAACAAAAGAACTTATACATACAATTACAATGAATGTATAAAATAAATGTAAGAAAATATTTACTTCAATGTATATATATATATATATAGTCAATTTTTTGTTGTAATTTTGATGTATTTTACAGATGTGAAAAAAAAATTGCGCTACAATGCAGACAAATACTCGTATTGTTAACCATTAGTTAGAGAACTGATTTACGGTAATTAAAATGTTGCACACACACAGGGCACTGCTCAGAGGTTGTAGTGTAAATCAGGAAATTAACATAATTCATGGCCGCTTCTCCTAAGATTTGTTAGGTAGACAAAAAGGGACGTAACAAAACCACGCCATGGCCATGACCTGATTTCAGATTGTTTGTTACATACAAGGACACTCAGAGAAGTAACTAAGCCACGCCATGGTCTGATAACAGATTGTTACATACAAGGACACTCGGAGAAGTAACTAAACCATGCCATGGTTTGATTTCAGATTGTGTGTTACATACAAGGACACTCGAAAGAGTAACTAAACCACGCCATGGTTTGATTTCAGATTGTGTGTTACATACAAGGACACTCGGAGAAGTAACTAAACCATGCCATGGTTTGATTTCAGATTGTGTGTTACATACAAGGACACTCGGAGAAGTAACTAAGCCATGCCATGGTTTGATTTCAGATTGTGTGTAACATTGACACCCCGAGAAGTAACAATAGCATGGCCTGCTCCCTTGTTATGTGTAACATGGACACAAAGGGAAATAATAAAACCATGGCTTGTTCTCATGAGATGTCTTACATGGACACAAAGGGGAGTAATAAAACCATGGCTTGTTCTCATGAGATGTGTTACATGGACACAAAGGGGAGTAATAAAACCATGGCTTGTTCTCATGAGATGTGTTACATTGACACAAGGGGAAGTAACAAAACCATGGCTTGTTCTCATGAGATGTGTTACGTGGACACCAGGAGAAGTAACAAATCCATGGCCTTTTTCTCAGCTTATGTGTTACAAGGGAAGTAACAAAACCATGTTCGATCCTTGTGTGAGAGGATGTGTAACTAGGACATCATTGAAGAATTTGCTATCTCTTCTTCAGGCGTGACGTGTTGCTAGGACACCAGGTGAAATAACCCGATGTGTTCATAAACTCTGAAACAAAAGAAAATAAATCATTCTTTACCTGATGGTGTAATTGCTTATATTTTATTAAATAGAAACCATCCGTTTTATTGTATTTCTTAGAAATTACATTGTTTAGTGTTTACGTATTCTTTTTTGAATTTTTAATTTTAGATTAAATGCCATTGCTTTTTTTAATAAAAAAAGTATTATTATTATTATTATTATTTTTTACAAAAATTGCTTGGCTATAAATGTGCTTTGGGTACAAGAAATTATTTATCTTATTTACCTGAAAGTATTGATTCATTGGAGTTGAAGATTTTTGTAGCTCCGCCCACCATGGGGTTGGGGTTGATGCACTGAAGGCAACTTGAACAAATGGGTGTGTCTTGTGTGACAGCAAATCTGCCAACTCTTTGGACCTTAATGTTGTCATTTTGGGTTGAACCGACCTCAGGGTTGTTGTCATTTTGGGTTGAACCGACCTCAGGGTTGTTGTCATTTTGGGTTGAACTGACCTCTGTGTTGTCATTTTGGGTTGAACTGACCTCAGGGTTGTTGTCATTTTGGGTTGAACTGACCTCAGGGTTGTTGTCATTTTGGGTTGAACTGCCCTCAGGGTTGTTGTCATTTCGGGTTGAACTGACCTCAAGGTTGTTGTCATTTTGGGTTGAACTGCCCTCAGGGTTGTTGTCATGTTGGGTTGAACTGACCTCAGGGTTGTTGTCATTTTGGGTTGAACTGACCTCAGTGTTGTCATTTTGGGTTGAACTGCCCTCAGGGTTGTTGTCATTTTGGGTTGAACTGCCCTCAGGGTTGTTGTCATTTTGGGTTGAACTGCCCTCAGGGTTTTTTTCTTCCGACTTACGAATCCTAATCTGTATTAAAAGTTTTGTACAATTATATTGCTCAGAGTGCATGCCACTTTGCTGTCACAATAATTTGCAAAATCTATAAGTATTTTCACCTTTGAAATTTTTATCAAATTATTCTTAATTTATAACTGATATGACAGAGTGAACATAAAATGACACTTTTTTGTTTCTTATCCAACTTAAAAAATTCGGAAAAAGATTTTCTATTATGCATTCATTTACTCATTTCGAGTATATTCAAAATGCCTTGGTTTCTTTTTTTATTATATACATCTACTTTGAATTGAGATCCATGTTCACCTGAACAATCTAATTCTTTATGACTGGTAAAGGTTACTAAATGTTCAGGCATTAAAGGCTTTGTTTAAAAAATTTGTTATTGTTAAGTCCTAAGAATGAAGACATACTTTATTTCTGTGGTCGAAAGATCACAGCAGGCATGTGGAGTGGCATGAAAAGAAAAAAAGGTGGGGTGGCAAAGTAACAACAATGCTTCTTGCGTTCACTTGCGTTATTCCTTCACAGAATAACATATGATTGGTAGTGTAGTAGTTACCACGTCCGCCTTAAACACGGAAGGTCCTGGGTTCAATTGCCAGATGGAACAATTATTTTAAAACAAAATTATTTTATTTTCTGCCTGTTCTTTTCCCCATTTTTTTTTTTTTTTTTTTTGCGAACATGACCAACCCTAGAGTCACAGTTTATAGTTGACAAGGAATGGTAGTCAAGGGTGAGGGGGGGCAGGTAACAACAACTGCTGTGCACATGTCGCTTTTTTCCATTACTTTGTGCTCCTGTTTGTGTCCGTTCTCTCACATCCCCTCTGTTCTTTGCACTATCTATGATGAGCAAGTCTGCGGTTTATGCTACGCCGCGGATAATCTTGTATTCCTTATTTCTCTCGTTTGCGTAAATTCACAAGTCAACCAATCAACTTACGATTTTTCGTTTCATTTCCTCTTGTTTCCTTTTACTCTCCTGATCACGTGTTTTGATGTTCATCTCTATGTACTTTTTCTTCAGGTCAATAAATTTTCTCTCCACTTCCTCCCGAATTTGTTGATTCTCCTGAAAATAACAATTTAAAGGTATGTTATTGTTCCATTCATGAATGGTATAAAGCAGCTGTGATATCTAAGAGAGGTGTCTCAGTCGTGTGTATTTAATTATTAATATTAATATAAAATTCTGAAAGTAAAAATATTGGTCAATAACATTATTTAAAATTTAGACCACAGAGACAGACATTTTTAAACACAGCTTTATTTGAAGTACTGAATTATTCTTATTTAATAGTAAGATATTAAGTGTTCCAGACATATTCATCGGTATTGTGTTTTAAATAGGAGGTCTGGCGAATTTTTGTCCTCATGCATTTATTTTCAAATGCCTGCAGCTTGCATTCAGTGGTAGCCCTTAGTGTCCAGGTTTCACATCATAAAGGACAATGGTTTTAATCTGTGAAACCTTAGCTTTGTTGGCAGGCTAATGTTTTTGTTGTGCTATATTTCGGTTAACTTCGTCATTGCTGTCATTGCAACCCAATTCTAGTTCAAATTCAGCTACGCAGGTACCATCTCTAGATATAATGGTTCCTAGATATTTAAAGTTATGTAATTCCTCCAGTTTTTGTTGGTTTATACTATATTTGCCTTACTGGCATCTGAGGTTTTAACCTATATATTACTTTTTTCTGAGCTGATGTCCATGACATATGCACATGCTCTGTCTGAAAATTTGTCAGTGAGCTCTTTACTGCTCCCAACCAAAAGATCTATATCATCACCAAATCTAGGTTGCATTGGGTCTTCCGCTTATAAAGATGGACGTGTTGTGATCACCCAGTGTTTCTTGCATGATTTTTCAAGGAAGATATTGAACAGGACAAGTGAGAGAATGCAGACCTGACGGACTCTAATCTCCTACGCAGCCTTTTAATACAACTGCCCTGCTTAACTGATTGTAGAGTTCTTCTATCACCTTTACCAGCCCTTCTTCAATGTTGAAAGTTCTCATAACTTGCCAAAGTCCCTCGTGCCATACTCGATCAAAGGCTTTCTTGAAGTCTTTAAAGTTGTGATGGAGTTCGCGTTTTTGCTGTAGATGTTTTTCTATGAGCAGGTGACAGTTGAAGAACTGCTGGATTTTAAGATGGCATGGTTTAGTCATGTACTATGATACCCTGACAAAAATTATCCCTCAAGGCAGCCGGCTAAGAGGGCGACAACGGAAAAAGGGGTGGACAGGGATGGGATTGAGTGAACTACTGGCCACCGCTCATGATAGGCAACTGTGAAGATCGTTATCTGGTGATTGGTCAATGTGCTCCCAACAACGACCGCAAAGTCACGGGACTTAGGATGACAATGATGAGAAAGTGCATGTCACCACACGTGAATGTGGGTTGCTGCCACCATTGGTGAATATGGCCATAGGTTGTCAAGGCAATTGGCACCATTGACTGCACACTAATAAAATGCTAAGGTCAAAAGTCAAATACTACCCCCCCCGGTTAAAAAGAGAAACGACCAGTCTTTAAGTGCTGTAGTGAGGTGGCCATCAAAATGGCTCTAAGACCAGGTCTTTGTATGCTGTCGTAAAGAATGGCTATCAATATGGCTCTACAATCAACCCAGTAAAAGCATGAATTTACCTATGAGACACAAGGATAGTCTTTGGGGCTAGTGCCAAAAAAAAAAGCATTCTTATGATAAACAAATTGCGTAATCCCCTGCTTTGTATGCAGACAATAGATTTAGGAAGCGAAAGAGAATTTTATATTTTTAGTGCTTTAATGAACAATTTCGAAATCCCGTATCTGTTAATATTTTGGATTTTGATTTTCACATAGATATAAGGTTTGTTAATAACTTACAATTTGTAACTTCAAGATCTCATTTTCCTGCTCCAAACGTTTTTTGTCTAAATGTGTGTCAGTGATCTTCTGATTCAAAGTTTTTATTTGTTCTTCCAATTGTACAATTTTGTTAGTTTTAGATTGGACCTCATCTATTAACTTATGATTAATGTCACACGCTTCTGAAATGATTTTCCCAATAGAATGTCGATTTGGGTGAAGATCTATATCGGGGTCGTCTGCATACATCTCAATTGACTCGTGGACCCTAAACCACGCCCACAAATGCTGAAAGGAAAAAAAAGGCGTTGGTTTACTGGTTGAGTCCGTATATTACATCTTATTTTCTCGTTGAATACAATATTTAGAACACAGTCGTGTTCCAGCAAAAGATATGACGTGTAATACTTGTATTTAATCAACAAATATGATGGTTGCATGTTACTGTAACAACAAATATGATGGTTTCATGTAACTGTATCAACAAATACGATGGTTGCATGTAACTGTAGCAACAAATACGATGGTTGCATGTAACTGTAACAACAAATATTATGGTTGCATGATGCATGTAACTGTAATACAAAGCTCAAGCACAAAACGTCTTCATATCAACCACAAAAAGATATTATAGAACTATAAAAAGATATTATATAGGACTATAAAAAATCTTATAGAAATATAAAAAATATTATAGAACTATAACGAGATACCATAGATCTATAAATCTTTACACCCCCTACAGTTCACAAAGGGCCACATCGCAACTCCAGATATATAATATAATGATGTCAACAGCGAGTTGCGATTGATTCAGGCCAACTGCCAGATACTGCCCTTAGGGAGGACGGGAAGGGGGGCATTAGGGAGTCAAGGTAATGGCGCCACATTCACAAAACCCTAGATGTCAATTTTCTGTTAAATTTTTATGGAAGACACATTTACATTCTTTTTGTTGTTTTTAGACTTTGGGCGTTAATTTACTGATCCGAAATGCTGCACAGCTTCTACACATAATAATACAACATATTGAATGGAGTATCAGATTACTGTTAACAGCGAAACTCAGCAAGATTAATACTCGCAGTCATCAAAATACAAAACTCAAAATGTCTTCCTGTAAACCACAAAGAGATATTATTGTTGAAACATGACTTTACTCTACTTTACAAATGGTGGTCCACGCGCTTACAACCGGTGTTTTTTAACCCCGCAAACTTTTTAGCGCATTTTCGAGAAGTCGAATGCGCTATTGCACCCGTTTTGTCCGTCCGTCCGTCCGTCCGTCATCACCCTTGATCTCAGCATCCATAAGTCCTAGACCCATGAGGTATATATGTTTTTTGTATGTCCTGACCTGCCATTTGTGCATCAACACTCAGTTACTCGATCCGTTAAAAAACCCCGTTAAAACTACCAAAAAATATTTCGAATCGAGAGGTAACACTAGCGCAGGGAACGGCCGCCATTGCCGGAAGTCGAATGCATAATCCTTCAGGCATTGAAGAGTGGTGCGAAAGCGTGCAAAAGAATTAGTTTTTTTTTTTAGTTGACGTCATTAGAATATGTGTAAAAGTTTAGAGAGTTTTACGTCATCATTTGTGGTGACTTGTAGTTAGATTAAAGAGAAAATAATTTTTTTTTTAAATGTAAAGAAATGACTTTTAAATAAAAAAAATGTCAGGTATATTCATTACACAAGAAAATTCATAAAAATATGTCTAAAATCTAAACACAATTACTGATAACTACATAATTCTGATATCTAACATAAGTACTGATACATAATACGAAAATGCGCTAACACGTCCTGAATTCCAATAGGGACCAGGCTTAACATGATTTTTTTTTCTTTGTGACCTTGATCCCTTCCACCTACTCTAAAATGCGTAACAAAATAAACAAGATCAAATGAATATTTACTTAAATCTGTATTCAGTTGATAAAAATGAAACTAAAAAGAGCAATTGCTTCATTGTCTCATTGTTAAATCACTTAGTCAATTCAAATGAACATTTCTTATTTGAAGATAAACCTGAACTAGAATCGGGAGTTATTAACCTACACTACAATAGTCCACATATTTTTTAACTGTGTAGTTTAATTAGAAATTATTTATGCTTAAGGAATAAAAGCAAAGTGACAAGTCGGCAATTAAGAAATACGGAATGTAATGAAAAGTGTAAAATATGATCTTTTTACCCCCCCCCCAACCTTTCCTTCCCTCCTTCCCTAACCAACGTGACGTATTTTATTAGCCAAAAAATTATACATTATCGATACAAATTATCAAATAAAAAGGCCACCACACCACTCTATAAAACAGTAGGAGTGACCGCCTCCCTGACCCTGGTAAAAACTATCTCCTTACTAAGTACTAAGACAGAAAACTTCTTTGACGCCGTTAAAAAAAATATCCCCCCCCGACCCACCCCGATGTATCCGGGTTGTATGTAAATGTTGGTAGACACTTCAACAGTAGATGACACGGTGTCACCTGACATAATGTCAATAATGTGTTTATTTATAGATCCTTAGTAAGATGGTGCCACATCAAAATAATCACGTTATTGAAGAGTGTAATCAAAGAACTCACTATTGACTATCAAACTTTAGAAACATAACAATTTTAATTAAAGCGTTTACCCCCCCCCCCCACTCACCAACCTACACAAATACTAGACGTGGAACTATAGCTCTGCTTCACGCGCTAGTAATCTTAGGTAATCAATCTATTTATAGAACATAACGGCAAGTCATTATACGATCTATTATATATAAAAGAGAACGCCGTAAAACAAAATATCCACAGCTATACCAAAATCTTGACGCCTATTCTAGCCATGTCATATTAATGTTGTTATAAGTTAAAGATAAGTTCGTATCTAGTTTAGTATTTAGGTACCTACCCTTTAAATAAATTGATTACTTGGGCCCGCGTGAAACCTCTCAGTAGAGCACAAATGTAGATATGTTTTTTTTTCTTTTTTTCACTGTTATGAACATCAATCTGAATTATTATTATTTTAACAAATACATTAAATTAAGCCTACTAGTTTTAAATGCAAATTATTGATGAATATCGACACTACTTGACAAATGTTTACCATTAAGAATTAATTATGAATATTTTAAATTAAGCTAGTAATTTTTTTTTTGCATTGTCATTATCATATTCATGAATCATGAATACACTGTCATGTGACAATGACTAAGAATTTAATAAATAAAAATAGAAATAGTATCATATTCATGCTTTCATTTATAACGATAAAATTATTATCATTTAAATATCGATTCCTTTTTCATTTTTGCTTTTACTTTAAAAATATAAATAGATTCTATATAGTTTGAAAAGAAAAATATAGTCTTTACCAGAATATCGCAAACTTCTGAACTCTGCCTTCTCGAGAGCAAACGTTGTTTACTTATGACAAATAACACCGGGGTTTTCCAAATGCCCACACCATCTCTACAGTCACCACAGAAATGAAGTCGCTAGGGCCGTTATTACTTCGTCTTTAATGTGCATGTTCAATTAATAATTTTACCAATGTATACTGTATTTTTATCGTTACTTAATTATATTATATAGCAGAAAGTTTTTAGTTGAGGCTTTTAAAACCAAATTGTAATTTAATTTTATTTTGAATAATTGAGATGAACTTCTGTGACGTCACTTGTGTGGGGCTAAAGGAGACACAACGGAATGTTTTGCTCTTAAGTGCCACAGTTGTCGTCTTTAATGTTCATCAGTGCAGGGATTATTACTGAACGCTGCGTCTGACCTGTCGATCTAAATAAGGCGCCGTCACCAGAGTATGGTCAACGAAATTGGTTAAGTTGGTGAAACAAAAACCCGGTGGGGGTGGGATGGAGGGGTATAAACCAATATCATGTAAAAACCAAACTTTATAAAACGCACATAAAAGTGATGTTAAATGGTTGTTTAATTTGGTAACCAAACAAAATGACAAAAGAAAAAAAAAAGGAGACAAAACGGGAAGGTGAAGAAACGATGAGATTTCAGAGCAACAACATGGCGTCAGCACCCTAGATCAGTGCTTCTCAAAGTGGTGGCCCGTGGACCAGTGCCGGACCGTGTAGGCCTACCATCCGCATCCAGTCCGCAGAAGTTTACAAGAGAGGACATACAAATCTAATTATATTCCTCCATATTCATCCATCAATACTAACCTTGTGGAATAATTCAATTTTTAAGCAATCGGCACATTAAATGAAACAAATAAAATAAAATAAATTACATTTCGCTACCACGTCAGCACAGGGAAATAGTACACCGGTCCCTGGAACAATGGAAAAAAAATCCTGCCGGTCCGTCATTCTAAAAGTTTGAGAAGCATTGCCCTAGGTTCTAGATCCCAGAGACTCATTGGTGCCAGCCTAGTCCACTCTAGACGAGGGGTGTCAGACTCAATAGCTGAGCTGACCGAACTGATATAAATTATGTATATATATATTTTTTTTATTAATGCGAGGGGGTGTGCACTCTTTCTTTGTTCAGGGGCCCAACACTATTTGTTTGCCCGGGAGCCCAAAATGGTGCAAAAACAACAACAACAAAAAAAAACGGCTATGATGACACCCTCATAAGGAGTGACACCATAGTGTAAAATCCTGTACATTCCCGTTATTTGGTACTGACAGAATCGGTGGTATAAGTAAGAAATACTAAGTATAAGCACTCCCCTGTGGGTGGGGGGGGGGTGAAAACTGGAACCTTGGAACCAAAGGATAGGGGGAGGTTAATGATGACGTAATTGGTGATACGCGCGTAGTAGGCAGAGGAATCCGGTTAATTCGAAGAATCTCGACCATGACGTCACGGTCATTACCGGCGGCCATCTTTGTTGCATTAAGGCACGTGCTTAAAGCTAAAATTAAAATTCTAAAGCTATTACTAACCCAAGCCCTAAAACCTTCAATTTCCTGAAAATTCTAAAGCTATACCTATTTTAACCCAAACCCTAAAACCTCCCATTTGTGAAGATCCTTTTAGAATTTGTAGAACTCTTGTTTCCAGCAACCGTTAGCGTCGTGATGTCACGGTCGAGATTAGCCAGGAACCCAAACTACACAGTTGAATTTTGGCCCTAATTTTTCCAGCAGTAGGAATTGTAATATGCCTTACACACTTACACTAAATTAAATGCACGGATAAAAATAGCAACATTGTTTTAAAATAATTTAGATTACTTTGCTAATTAATTAGATCACCTATTTCAGACAGTTAATACTTAAAAACTAAATTTGAGAAAGCTAGGTGATAAATGACGTAACGCACCTGGTGAAAAAAAAAAAGGGGGGGGGGGATCACACTTTCCTGTCGATGTGTGACGAGGGTAATGGGTGTTTAAAAAGCGACGTCACATCAAAAACGCGCAACTCTAAATAAAAGTTCCACTTAAATATTTTATTGCTTACAATTTATTTTATGACGTTTTGAATAGTTTCACGCATGTTACGATATTATTATGCTCATTTTCAAATAGAAAATATGGCTTTTTTGGGAGGTGGGGGTGGCCTGAAAAGCATTCTTTTTTCATTATGGACGTGGATTTTCTGAAGATTAGGGCAGCTCATGGGCATTTCATTTAGGAGTCTCTGACGGTTCAAGAAGTTTGTTACAAGAAGAATCTCGTTGGCTGATTGTTTAACGCAATTTCTCTTGGGAAAAATTGCGTATCAGTATGTGAAATGCCTGCCTGTCTGTTCGAGCAACAACTCCTCTTGAACCATACCAGATAGAGGGTTCGGGTCTTTTGCAAATATGTTAAGAACGTCCCAAGGATGTGCAAGGGACAAATAAATAAAAAATAATAAAATAAAAATAAAGTTTACTGGATTTCCTGGGAAATTAAAAAAAAAAACAACAACATCTTTTTGTCAATTTATTTCCTACCATAATATCTATAGGGTTGAAACAAACGCCAAATGGTAGCTATTAATATTTAGAACATGTTGGAGAAGTAATTTTTGGAAAACTCCCCTTTTTTCGACAAATTGTAGATGGCAATCGTTTTGTTTAGTTTCAAAATTATTGATTTGAAATTACTTTTAATATAATCTAGAATGATAGTTAATGGGCTTAATGGGATTTTCCCGCTTTGTGAATGTATATGTTAGATTGTTGCGGATTTAATTGACACATTCTTGGTGTGATGTAGCTTGAGGGGATATGACGTCATGTTTTTTGTTTCAGAATTACTAATTTTAAATGACTTTTAATGCAATCTAGAATGATTTACCTTTAATTTTAAAAAAAATCGAAATTCTTTGTTGAAAATTGCGTTTAAATATTAATTCGAGTTTTTATTACATGTCTTTATTTATGACTGATATGTGTAATGACCCATGCATACATAACTCACCCCCTCCTCTCATTGCGTTTGTATTGTCAAGGGATATATCTAACATGACCTTCCCCTGAGATGCGGCCTCCGTATGTGGGCGTAGCCGGTGTAAACCACTCCCTTTCACCATTTTATCTCTATACATTGGCCTCCGCGAGCTGACGCCATTGTTTCTAAAGGCGCCTCCGTGTAGAGGCAAGATGTGACATTTGTCGACTCTCATGGCCTTCAAAGGGCTGCCAACAAAGTTAGGAAAGGGTGAGGGTGCTGGTTCCCCCCTACTGCCAGCGAGGATAGCTACAGAACAGACAGATGCCCAGGGGAATAGGTTTAACAGCTATCACGTGCGAGTGTCTATATCTCATTACAATAATACAGTCTTCCTAGATCACCAACTTTCATTTACTCTGAGTCTAATGAGTTTTCTTTTTGTTGTTACACTCTAAATGTTGTTTCATCTTTTTATTAAAGCTTCCACAACTCTGTGTTTTTTATAACCTCATTATCAAGGACACGCCAAAACCCCTCTTTTTATAACATATTTTCATTTTCTAAAATTTCTATCATCTATTTGAGTTGGTTTTTTTTTTTTTTTTATATAGTAACGCTCACATCTTAATTTACCACAGGATGAACCATTGAAATTTATTAAAACATCAACGAAAATGAAGACGAACAATTTAGCGTGAAAATGATAGATGTTTAATTTTTAAAAGATAGTTTGTGTCCAATTGTTCTCAAGTTCTAAATCATGGTCACATCAAATGATGCACGTTTAAAATATAAGGAACATTTACTCCATACATCACTGCAGCCACTAGGATATATTGCAATACACAATATGTAGTTTATTATAGAGCAGAACAACAGTTTCATAACCAAATGAGCAGTCATCAAATAAGTGGGCATATAAATAAAATAAATAGTTCTACGAGAATAAAAACTATTGTTTTAAGACATATTAAAGCATGTTTATTTCCGGAGTTTGACCTGTGTTGAACCAAGAGACGTGGTTAAAAGATCAAATCACAATCTTTGGTTGGACGTTAGCAATCATCAAATTTATCTAACAGAGGAATATATCTAGGAATATGTTGAAAATCCTTGTTGATTTAACCTATTCGTCCCCTTAGAAGGTTCTATGTGGACTTTTGGTCGAACCGAAATATTGGCATTTGAAAATTTGATTTTAATAGGGCTGTAAAGAGCTAGAATATTGATTTTCTGTACTTCCCACAACTTTCATATTGTGTACCATGATAGATTAATACATGAACTATATCCCGGTGGCTATAACTCATTTGGTCACAAATTTGACTTAGAACCTTGTTATTCTAAGGGGGCGTTATGTCAACATACAACACCAACAAATTAATGAATCTAAATCATGACATGAATGAGGATTTAGAATAATTCCTAAATTATCAAATAAAAAAAATGGCTTAAAGTTAAAGCGAATAGAAAATATCCTGTTCAAATATCTTGTTGAATTATAACAGGAGAGACTGGCAAGTAATTACTGGGAGATGGTAGGGATAAAAGCCAGACACAGCAGACTTGCTACCATAGAAGTAGTGTCAAGTGATAATAGTTACATACAGTCATAGATAGAAGTGGCTTCCAGTCATCGCATTAACGCTGATAGAAGTGGCTTCCAGTCATCGCATTAACGCTGATAGAAGTGGCTTCCAGTCATCGCATTAACGCTGATAGAAGTGGCTTCCAAACATAAAAGCTGATAGGAGGGGCACCAAGTAATGAAAGATGATAGAAGTTGTGTCTAGTCCAATCATGGCATAAAGGATGATAGAAGTGGTGTCAATCATGGCATAAGGGATGACAAAAGTGGTGTCCAATCATGGCATGAAGGATGACAGAAGTGGTGTCCAATCACCATAGGAAGGTCAATAGTTGCATTTAGTCAATGCATGTGGGCTGAATGCTAGTGTTAAAAAAAAACATGAGGTGAATCCTCCCCAAACTATTTATATAATTTTAAAAAATGAAACCTGATTATTACAATGAATAGACAGCACAACATAACCATACTTATAGCAACTCAATGATGAAAGAATATGTATGGACTCGGTCATCTATTTACTTCAAATGATAAAGTAGAGGAAACAGCTCACACTATGTGGTTTCCCCCCTGCATGCAGGTAATGTGCAGGTGATTGCAGCAAACAATACCAGCTAACAGTAACCAACAACTATAGCAGCAACAATCTGATGGTATGGAATGTACAATGTTACATGTTAGAAAACATAGTTTATTCTTTGTTTCAAAACTTCTGAAATTGTCAAGCAAGTCCAGTGGCCAGTGGTTGGTTGCACTTGCAATCAAAAAAAGTTTAAAAAGAGCTAATGTTTAATTATACCTAAATTTGCTAGCCCACAGTGAAATAAATAAAACTAATAATTTCTCCCCATATTAAACTACCAGCTAATTTCTCATTTTATTTACCCACTGTTTTAAAATATTGATTTCTTTTAAGAGTTGGGAGTGCAATCTGACAAAAATCAAAAGTAATTGCTAAGAGTAGGGGAAGTAACTGGTGTTGAAATAACTTTATTTCTGTTTAATTCTGTTGCAATAAGAATAAGCCTAAATGGCACACATTATATATAAAGTTAACCATCACAATAAGAACTTTCTGATAGTGAAAGATTCAAGCAACTCGCAATCTTCAGCTTAAGCATCATTAAAATTAAAAGGTTGAATTAAGTTATTTTTGGTAAAAAACAATGATAGCTGTAACCATGGCAAATAGAATTCAATAAAATTTATAGTGAAAAGGCTATGAAAAATCTTAGTATGTATATGCATTGAAAACAAACTTATAAAAATAAGTTCATTTATCTTTATATAACTTAACTTTTTAAAATAGAAACAAGAATAACAAATGGTAGATTTATTTTTAAAAAAATTGGTTGAATTAGTCATTGACCCCCAAACCTAAATAAAATACACAGCAATCAATATGAATATTTTGACCTTATATATATATTTGGAAGTAGAGGCTTCTATCATTGTCAATTTTCAGTTTGTTTACATAAAAATATGATATGACGAGCTAAAAATCTGGTAACAATACATAATTCAAGTTAAAGCTAAAAACATTTAGATGTTTCACACCAATGTGAAAATTATTTATTTAAGCTAAACATTTTAAACATTTAAGAGGAAATAGTTTTATTTTAGAAACTTTTTTTTTCCAGTTTCCCACCCCCTCCTGTCTAATTGTTGTCAGTTTTTAATAATCTTTTTAACAAATTGTATGATAAAGACTAATAAAGACCAATTTAGTTTTAGCTAATTATCCCTTATAACCTCATATTATCATTCTGTTATTTCTCATATTTCCAATAAAATGCCATCAAATTAAAAAGACTATGTACACTACCAGCATATGACGTATAAGGAAGCCCATTTTTGTTTATTATCAGAAGAATTAACTCAAAATAAGAGCCCATTGAAATGCAGTCTTAAGAAGAAAAATAAAGACCTCAAGGGAAGAAACGGCTATGTGACATTTAAAAATTTTTTTAAGAGAATCAAAAATATAATGCTCTGAAACAGATTTCATGTCAAAATTTAGCCTCTGACCTCATTAAAAATACAAATCTATTTACTTAATTTATAAGAAATCTGTATAATTTTGAACTTTGATTCTTCACTTCAACACATCTATCATTCAATACATTGTAATTACTTGTAGCAAAGATCCATAGTTTCAATACTTAAACTTGACCAAACTTCTCTACATGTTTATACATTTGGTCCAAGTACTTGAGGTAGAGCCTACAAAGATATAGACCTTTCTTTGTTTTTCATCTAGTTTATGGAAAGCATTCAGTGTTCAATATATTAACTGTAAAACTAATTATTCGAATTTTTTTTTAAAAAGGATGATTTTGTATTGAGATGTTAAACAAACTACTAAAAATGAGTTAATCCATGAATCCAATGTTCATTTATCACCATTAAATATTTTCCAAGCACCTTTAAAATTTTTTTTTTCAGCAGCATGATAGTGGGCATTGCATTTTTAACTTTAAATTTGTATAATTCAATAGAAATACACCTATATAAATTTTAACTCTGATACACATTTCTTTGTTAAAAACTAACCACATGATATGTCCAGCTAAGAGAAACTAAATCCAACTAATCCCCATGAATGAAGCGGACCACATCCTCAAGGTAATAATAGATATGGAGAGTTTAATAACTTATGTAGACCAACTATAAGAAAAATATGTCAGCAGTGACACAATAGTATGAGAGAGAGCTGAGGTTAATGAATTTTACTTTATTGTCAGTGAGATAAACAAACTTCTATTTATCTCCATCATCACGTAATATGAACATTCTTGATTAACAATATTTTAGATAGAGAGTGAGAAAAAATGAGGTCATATTTATAGATTGTGAATATAAACATAAACAAAAAATTAAATTATGTAAGGGTTTATTAACTTTCTCTAAAATTTTAAGTCAAGACAAGTTTTAAAAATTCATTTAATAAATTTAGAGGATTAAAAATGACTAGATAAAAATAATAGAGTATCTTATACTTATGGTAAGAATCTCCAGTATATTTATTTATATCAGAATTAATTTTACTTTATTACATGAATGACATTGTTTACTTTAGCCTCGGTGGATAATATAACAAAAAAAAGAAAAATCAGGTAAAATGACTCCCTTAGTTTGACATTTAAAAAAAAAAATAAATTGAACACCATTTTTCTTTTTTTTTTAAAGTTCAGCAGCAACAAAAGAATAAAAACAATAGACAAGATAATTTGACTATGTACTGACAAAAAATAGTCACCATTCTCTATTTGTATGGAATCTCACATTGGGTATTTAGTACAGGATAATACATTTAAATGTGAACGTGCAACAGTTGAAAATAAGCTCAAAATCTTATGTTCAATTATTGCATTTTTATTTAAAGAGCCGCCCTAAAAAAGGCATTATGTCTAGCATCAGAAATGTTTTTAAAAAAAAAAGAAATAAAAAAAAGTAGTAATAACAAAAGGGTCCTAAATATTCAATAATAAAAATTACTTACAAATGTACACAGTATGATAACGATAAATTATAAAATGACCATAACCAAAATTACAAAATAATTTCAAAAAAATATATAGACTTTGCAGCTGGCACACATTCAAACAGAGGAAAAACAATATTGGTACTGGAAATTAAGAAGAGAATTAAAATGTCAACAGTCTTGAAAACCAGGTTTGAATATTTTTTAAACAGTTCAAAATGCAGTCTTAAGAACTGTAATATGTAACATATTTTTGAGGCATCCAAGCAAAAAAACAAGGGTGCACCCTAAAGTCAACAACTGTACTTTGTGTTACTGTCTATTTGAATTTTTGTAAGCATGTAATAAAATGTTATTCTAATGTATGTGCTTGTTATTTATTGAAATCTCTCAAAGCGACTTATCTACAGTAGTATAAAGATGTCATAATTAAATCAAATTTACATCAGCTTTAAGTCATGCTTTGCATTACAAATAAATAAAATAAAGTAGACAGAGATTAACAACAACAAACACCGTCACCACTAAAAAACACTAAACAAACTTTCATAATGCTTTTTTTTCTAATATCAAAGCCAGTTTCCCACTTGTCCTCAGGCCATGGAGAATCAAACAGTAAGGAAAACAAACTTTGTCATAATCCAAAAAATTCATTTGTGATTCTAATAAATTATTTTGGCATTGCTGCAATGCATTATGGTTGAGCAACAAGCATGTTTTGGGATGTCACAGCATAATCCAGAAAGATTAATCCTAAATAGGACATATAAGTTCTTAGAGTATCTTTCTAAAGTCTATTTGAATCTAGACATTTTATTATCACGTTTGTCTGTGTGACTCAGATTTCTAACACAGAGTAGGTCAGAGACATCAACAGGTTATGTACATTGTAAAATATATTTTCTACTTCAATAAGGACATTACAAGCACTTGGTTGGAACTTAAAAAAAAAATATTTTGTTGGACTTCCTATTAAAACCGAATTTTGAATTATTGCCCTCTAACAAATATTTTTAGTCTTAACCTTAGCCACTGACTCAAAAATATTACTTTATAATAGGGTATGTAATTCATCATATAAACTTTTTAAAGCATGGATTAAGTCAATTTATATTATTTGGATAAAAAAACTTAATGTATAATCGACCTTTAAAATGAATAAAATTCAAAAATAAATCACAGAGCTAAACAAAAACACACACAAAAAACCAGTACAATTTTTTTTATTATTAGATTTCAAACTGTTGTTTTTATGAGTTACCAAACATTGTGGAACACAATTTCATTTTTAACATCTTCCACCAACAAAGATTAAATACATCAGAGTTATAAGCGAAAAGATAAACAACGTTGCCAGTCTTACTTTATTAAGTCGAGCTTCCATTGCCAGTCTTACTTTATTAATGACAGTCGGGCTTCCAACCTGTTTGAGATGAACATCTTCAAGGCAATTCAATGCAACAAACTATAATCCCTTGTTCTGTGATCTACATGGGAGAGTGGTCTATTTGAACATACAGTTGTCTAACTCCAATCTGTGGATACATGGCAAACTTATTACTGGTCTGTATTAAAAATTTTTAACAATCTATGGGTACATGACAAACTTATTACAGATTTGTTTTCATAAAATTAAACAATCTGTGGATGCATGACAAACTTATTACTGGTCCGTATTGAATTAACTGCTAATAGCTATGCTATATGCATTTCCAGATCCATATAAAACCAGTTCCAAACAAGGTCCAAACACACTTGTCTTTTTTTTAACCAATATCCTAATGTTAATGTTCATGATTTTAAAACCAAGCCAGTGTTACTCAGACAAGAATAAAAGACACTCACCTGTGTAAAAATGTTATGAGTTTGACTGAGAATGTATTTAGTGTCTGCATTTGTGGCTACTTCCAATTTGATAGTCCCTACATATACATCAGTACAGAGAGTCCAGAAGTGAGGTTCTTGTACACTGTACACACCTTCAAGTTGACTTACCTAAACATTTAATAGGTCACCAAATAAAATAATGCTCAACATACAGAAGTATTATTTTCTACAATTGTCCATGCTCATTTTCAGGCTCCAGGGGTTTGACAAATAAATAAAGAATGATTGGAGCTACTTTATAGAAACTATGTCAAATAAATTTACATAGGAAAACTCACTTCAATATCAATTTTAAACAAAAGAAATGTTATAGCTAACAGAATGTAAAATATATTGTTCAGGGAGAAATTAAAAACCTAATAACAAATCAGTGGACTTACTCTTTGGTAACAGCCAGGTAATTGACCCTCTAATGGTCTAGGTGTCCTTTGCATCAAAATACCAATAGAATCACGAAGCAATGGCAGAACACTGTAAAAAGAAATATAAAACATTTGAACTGCTTCTTATTAATTCGTTACACAAAGTCTGCACATCAAATAAAATGAATAATTTCAAGTTTATAAACATGTATTTTAGTTAAGTTCATTTCATTGTATTATGTAATACTTTTATCATCCACACAGCAAAAATTATTAAACAGGGATTGATCCATCAGCACCAGCACCAAGGTCAAGGCTTTCAGTCAGCCATACATGTCACTAACCTTAAATCAGTCTACAATTATGTGCGAGAAGATGATTAACACCCAGACAAGTAGGCCAGATATTAGCTGGACTAGTACCAAGCTTTTATGCCTATTATTAATCAAGTAACATATCGGAATATCAACTCTTACTCATTCTAACAAGATATCTGTTCACTAAAATATTACCCTTTAATTTTTATTACTTCCTGTGAGAGATTCATTTTTTATTATAGCAACTTTATATTTTAAATTTTACAAAATAAACACTGCAATGCCCAATATCAATGCATTTTGTTTTTTTGATATAATACTGACCTCATACCAATGAGGATAGCAATAAACATAGAACACACAGGGTCTGCTATCATCCACCCAAACTGGTGAATGAGCAGGGATGAGATGATAACACCAACACTCCCTAATGTGTCGGCTAATATATGGAGAAAAACACCTGTGAAATTAAAAAAAAAAATAAAATAAATTAGTAACACTTATCACTTTTAATTAAAAAAAACAACAATTTCTAAATACATTCAAATGTGGAGAGTGACAATAAAACAATATTTGAACAATGTGCTAATTTCTAATTGTTTAAAATATCTATTGTTGATGTTATTCTATGTTTAATACATGTACATTGGACAAACCTAAAATGTTACACAATCAATATACTCTTAACTTGTTTACTAACAAATACTTTCATTTAGCACTTCACATATCAGGAACTAAATTATATTTTTTATTAAACACAAGCAGCAATATTGTTTACTTGGCGAAGAATAGTCTTTAAATTCATTTTAAAACTTTGAGCATCACATTTCCATTTGAGTGCATTAACTTTGTTTGACCTCCCTTTTCCCAATTGTGTCAAGCAGCTAACATTGTAAAATTGGTACAGTATCAAAATTAAAAAAGATGTACATAAGTTCAGATCACTATAAACATTGATAAAAAAAAAGTTTCAGACACATTAGTAGCTCATGCTGCATAAATAAATAGTTAAATGAACTCCCCCGTAACTGCCAGTTTGAAGAATGCATTGAGATGTTAAAAAATGAAACTTCATAATATGAATTTAGGGCACCCACTACTTTGTGGTCCATTCCATAACTGCCTCTGTAAGAAAAATGTTTACAATTCTACTACTCACAGGCCGAAGTGATTTGTTGAAATTTTAATGCAATTCCCAAAACTTGTGTATTGGTAGTGTAAGCATAAATAATTCTACTTTTGAAAAGTACAAACCCTGTTGAAAAGTTTAAGACCTTAAAAAATTACATAGCCTGCATGATCTGCAGAAATGATTGTATTTTTAAAAAGTTGAGACATTAACCATCTACTAACCCTGCATGATCTGTGCCTGAGCAACTTTAGCTGTGTTGGAGGGTGTTTTGACCTGAACACCATGGCTGTGTTCACTGTCATGGCTGTGACCATGGCTGTCGTGGCTGTGACCATGGCTGTCATGACTGTGACCATGGCTGTCATGGCTGTGACCATGGCTGTCATGACTGTGACCATGGCTGTCTGAGTCACCAGCTGACTCAAGCCCTAAGAATAAGATTCAAAACTTGATGAGCGTAAAATAATGCAAGAAGTCTGAGATTATAATTTTTTTTACTAAAGCAAAATTTGTTATTAAACACAAAATGTTTACTGTGAAAATTTTATATCCATGAATTAAATCAACCAATCCTGTTCAACTTTACCTAATCCATGGCTGTGTCCGTGGCTATGTCCATGATCTGAGGTAAAGAAGGAAACAAAACTGTGAATACTAATATCAACAATAATCATTGTTTAAACTTAGTCAATGCTTATTGAACCGGGATAAAAAGTTTGACAACGGCAGAAAAAAATTGCAAATAAAGTCTTTATGACAATTAAAACCATGTCATATGTAACTCTGAGGCGGAAATTTTCCGAAAACCTTATGGCACAAGAAGAGTTAATAGACTCCATATAGAAGAAATAGAACATCAGAAATTATGTCATTTTATCACAAGGTGACTTTGACAGATGGATCAACATATAACCATGGTAAATCATTAATATATTTTTTTAATTCTGAGAATTTATTAACAGGTATTTTGTAATCATTAAAATAAGAAAGAAAAAAAAAGTCCAGAAACTAGATAGTAAAAAAATAATAATTAAAAAAAACCTAAAAGTTACCTCCCCCTCCATGAGAATGTCCATGTTGAAAAGCAAAGATGCCTACAAGATTAACAATAAATCCACCAACTGAAACTATAAACAGACGCTCATGCTTAACCTCTGGGGGTTCTACTGCTCTCTGCAAAAAAAAAAATATTTTATAGTAACAAATTATATTTGATTTAAATGGCAAAAACAATTTAATTTTCTGAATTCATCCTTTTACAATAACTCAAAATAGTTTGAAAGAAGTAGTTAAAAAGGGTTTAAAACTAAGGCCAAATCACAATAAACTAACTTCAACAGCCTCGGAGAAGATAAAAAATGCTATGAAAAGTAGAAAAAGTCCATTGACAAAGCCAGCCAGAATTTCAGCTCTCACATATCTGTAATAAAACAATAATTTGTGCAAATAAACTTACTTAAATAAAGTTAACATTTTATATAGACAATTTTAGTATACAATATTTCATCATTTGATAACATAAGAAAATAGTTTGTCATTTAATGTGCAGCAAAATTGCTGACATGAAGAATTTATTGTCTCTCACTAAATTAAACATATTAATATTATCATTTTTTATGGCATATTTTGAATAAAACACCAGAATTAGACCTATTAATATTTATAACATAACAAATTTAATAACCATTGCATATTAAGTTTAAGCATCATACCCATAAGAGAAACTTTCATTGGCCCGCCATCTTGAAATAACTGAAGCCACAAGACCAGCTAAAAGTGCGGTGCAGTCAAAGAACATGTGAAAGGAGTCTGAGATGAGACCCAAGCTGTTTGTCCATATTCCATAAGTTAGCTCCACAAAAGCAAAAGATAAATTTAAAAGGAGAAACCCTAAGAGTCTTCGTGATGTTTTTTCTGAAAATATTAACCTGAAAAATAAATTTTTATTACAATTTAATATTACTTCATAAAAATAAATAAGTGGACATTATTAATGACTAATGAATAGTTTTCCAACACCCAGTCTCCTTACAAAATAGAATTGTATTTGAATTATTTATTAAAATAAATCATTATTTTATTAATCCTGCTCCATTGAAAAAATTAATCAAGTACTAGATCAATCAAGTACTAGATCACATAATAATAATATTAATAATAAATAAGGAATAAAAATTGAATAATAATAATTAATAATAGGTAAATATTGACAATGACAATGCCATTGTCATCATTGTCATTGTTCATTGTAAATTAAATATTCTATTTATTTTATTATTGTAATCATCCAATTAGGAATTGTAAATAAATAATAATAATATTAAACAATCATTTTTCAGGCAGTTCTGAAACAATTACTACAAACAATTAAACAATGTTACAATTACAAGTATAAATCATTAAATCAAGTATTACAAGGTACGTAAGAGTGTAAGTGTAAGAGAAACTTATGTCTACTCAGTCTACTCTAAGTCTAAGTCTAGTCTAAGTGAAGTGACGTGTCTAAGCCTAAGCAAAATAAATATTTCTATAAGTTGTAATGAGCCTATGAATGACATAAATTAGATACCTAATCCAACCAACGAGTTTTTCTTTAATTTTTGATCCGGGCCGATATTTATCACCCGAATGTAAAGGTAACATTTCAAAGTGTATAACTGTCCAAAATCACTTCGGTATGGAACATGCCACGATTTGGTATACCGACACATTCGGCGATTGTCGGTAAAGAAAATAAAGAAAACAACGAAGTTGTGGCTGAGTGCTAGGGATCCTCAACCTGTCGTAAGGGTAAAGTGGTAAAGCAATAATAAAGCAAGGCTTTCACAAACATTTAGGATTTGTCTTGTTGCATCCATAATTTAATTTAAAAAATTTTCTTATGGATTTATATAATAAAACTTACCAAATAATCGACTGAATAAGTCACAATATAATCTATAACAATAAGTTTGCCTTTACTTTATGATTAAATGTCTCAGTTTTTAAAATTTTTATGTTTTCCGAGAAGCACTGTTTTGCGACAATATTTTATGATTTTAAAGAAGCAAACAATAAAACTTCCCTTAGCATTTTGATTTTTTAGAATTATGTTTGTAAAAATTAATTTTGTGTCCATAACACAATTACTTCAATTTAAATTAATTAATAAAATGAAATGAATTCGATGTCAAATATACACAATACATTTACATTGCGTAAACTAATAATCAATGTTATTCGGCCAAAGTTACGTATATATAACATATTGGTACTGAAAATCATTTAGAATGGGAAACGTTCTACTCGCGATTTTTATTCTTGTGCGATGCATGTATTATTATTTTCTTTATTATTATTAGCAGATACTAATAATTTAATACTGTACCAAATATTTTGGGATAGAAGAATACGAAAAATGAGGTTTTATCAAGTTGGATGCATTCCTCTTGACTTATAAAATAAAATTATTTAAGATTCGTAAAAAAAAAAAATTAAATAAAAATTATTTCAAAATTTATATTAAAATTAAAAATTTAAGTCAAATTTTTTTGTTTCATTTGAAATTTCCTTTTTCTTTGATTAATAACTCAAGAGGATAAATTTGTTGTTTGTTTAAAAAAAACAAATGAACGCTACACATACTTTGAACATGCACGGAATCCCATCAATATAAAATGGCTCCCTTTCAAAACAAATCCAACCCTAATCGCAAATACCAGATCTTAATTAGTCAATAACTCGAGAGATTCATATGTAAAGTAGACAATTACTAATAAAATAGATTGTCAATAAGCAATAAAAAAGTACATTGAAAAAGAATAATAATAACAAATTAACTTAGCCTCAGTGAATAGACAAAAAGATATGCGTAGCACACAAATATATAGATTTTTCTATATGTCAAAATGGTCGAATCAAACTCGGAAACCATCTTTTCGTCGTCAATCTGACCTGCTTACAATTGTTTCCCCAAATCGTCTGCAATTAAATTTGTTTTCAAGATTATGCTCAGAAGTACGGTGCAGAAGCACATATGGATTTAATTTGGCACCAACTAAAACTAAAAGTAATCACCCAGGCCCAGGGGAAGATAATGAACCCCAGTTCCAGCCAAGAAGAGCAGTTATTCTTACAAAAATGACAAGATATGAGTATGAGAGAAAATTGTGCTATGCCATGACAGATTCAGAATTCAAAGAATATGTAAGTAGGATATAATATATGAAGTGTCTGCTGCTTCGACAAAGTCAAAGTAACGGCAGACATCTCAATCATCACTCAATGAGTCAATGAGACTTGGCTAGTAGTTAGTGCAACGACATGTAACACTAGCAACATCCCTTTGAGTTGTCTGCAGTTACGTCTTGTCGTAAATATATGCTTTATTTTTACGGAGTGTCTACTGCTACGACAGATTAACGGCAGACAAGCCGCGCGGATGTGGCTGGTGCTACGACATGTCGTAACTCCAGTAACATCTGCGCGGGTTGTCTGAGTTACGACAAGTTACGACATGTCGTAAACAATTTTCTGTATTTCAATACTGCTGTTACTAATACTTAAATACTAAACTATAGTTCTCATAATCATAATGAAATATCATGATCACTAGATAAGCTTATTAATGAATTTTAAAGGTTTAAAAAAAATCTAGAATGAGCCATCAAATGAAAAGCATTTATAAATTTAAAAAACAACACTTTCTCAACAGCTTCGCTAGATCAAGTGATAGTCCGGTTGCTTCGTAAACAATAAGACACTATTGATAGCGGGATCGAATCCCGCTACCGTCATGCTTTTTTTTTTTTTAAATTTCATTTATTATTAATATTTAAAAAAAAAAAATCATAATGAGTATGCTGATAATTTTTGTTATTATTCTGAAAAGCAGATACGTTGACTAAATCTGTTAAAATAAAAATATTTAGATTTTAGACTAGTCGTAACACTAGCCAGAGTTACGACATCCGGTCGGGTCGTCTGCCGCTACGACAGTCGTAAAAATGTGTCATGTTATGTGCTTACTTACAGTTACGACTAAAGCTGTATTTAATTATGCTAATACTAATACTATTTTTTTTTCTTTTGATTCGCGAGTTGACACTCTGTCGGCATCACCAACGAAAAAGGTGAGGCGTGAGTTTAAAAAATGACTATAAAACATCACTGTTACTAAATTGTTTGGAAGATATTTTTGAAAAATTCTCTGATTTGAAGGCATCGCGAAAAAGTGCTGAACGCAAGCAGGGGAAGTGGGATTTGAAGCCATTGTCAGTCAAGGAGGCATAGCGCATCATGCCCCGCAGACTTGCTCGTCATAAATAGTGCAAAGAGAGGCGGGGGGATGCTGAGCAAACGGCAGCACGAAGTAATGGGGAAAAAAAGGCGAGTAAACGAGGAGTCCTGTGCGGTTGTTATTACCTGCCCCCCCCC